>JAFBJU010001154.1:156724-168068 GCA_016785305.1 Colistium nudipinnis
GACGCTTCCCTCTGCCGAAAGCTGCCAAGTTCCGCTCATCGTATGCGCTGCATATTGTTTTTATAAATACGTTTGTTTTTATTGTTTTTCCGTAATTCATGGAGCAATCCGATCCTATGTACTATTGTTTGATAAAAAAAAAAAAAAAAAAAAAAAACAGTCAGGCTATTGGAGATCTTGATCTCTGTCCAAGTCTCGTGCTCTCAGCCCTTTCTGTCAAAAATGTTTGACACTGTCAAAAAAAGATTGTGAAATAGTCCTGTAATGTGATGTAATTATTTCCGGTTATGACTTACGGTTATGTCACTTTTACTGTAAGTCAGATGACCGCTCAGTCGCGGCTCCCTCAGCTCTTCACCGTCCCTCTGTGCTCGCCTGCGCACCAACGCTGCACTTGTCCGACGGCGGCCAAGTGTGTTTATAGGTGACACCCTATAAACGGTTTTAGTTGCGTTTAGTGTCCGGCAAATGGAGACCTCAGTGGAGTAACGCTCTTCAAACACGCTGCTCCGCATTAGGGACGACGTCCAGTGTCCGCTTGTTTGCTGAGGATGTCCGGTGTGAGAGGAGCGAGGGGCCGAATGTGATGTGTATTCCTCGTAAAGGCACGGCTTTATATTTGTTAAGCTTTTAACAGGCTTTTAGCATTGAGTGTGACTGGGCAGCGCGTACAGCTTGTTCAGAGCGGGGAAACTTGCACAGGCTGCGGCGACACCGACAGAAATAGCAAATACCCCCCCCCCCCTCCCCCCCCGCCCCCCCCCCCCCCCCCCCCCGAAGTGTACTGGCCGCTGCCCTGTTCGGTGGAATATACGGATCAAGTCAGCTTTATTGGCTATACATATAGGGATCGAGACATCGTTTCTCCTGGCCCACAGTGGCGCCCGCCACATGAATGACAAAGAAGACATTTCCCCCGAACGTGCAATTTTCTGTCGATTAGGGAGTTTCAAAGGCATTCGCAGGGAGTCAATTATCTAAGTGATGTGGATATAATAGTGATAAGTTGGAAAAGTTCAGGTATTTAAGGTACTCATCCTCCGATGAGCTATTCATCTCGCAGAGGATAAATACCTGAACTTTTCCAGCCGCTCGTTAGAACTGAAGAGGCCTCTCGGATGAGCGGTGAAACGTCTTCAAGAAATGTTCAACCAGTCCATTTGCCTACTTGAATCGCACTTGGTATGACCATGACCTGGATGACCGAGAACGTCCACAGACATAGAATAGTGATACTGCTCAGATATGGCTACGGTCAACGTTCCGAAATACTCGACCTCTGTGTGGCCGTGACACAGTTCTCACGCTGCTTCCTGGAACCCGGAACCGAAGCGGACAGATTAATATCGATAATGTAAATACGCCGCGCGTGTGCATCGTATGGAATTTACGACGCTCTATTTATTAGCCTGCGTGCCAGGTGAACAGCAGTCATGTGATCCGCCAGCCACGCTAATCGAGCTGAGGCAGCGTTGGGCCGGGTCACACCCGAGCCACGATAACGGACCTCTGAGTAACGAGAGTGGGGGGGGGGGGACAAAAAAAAAAAACAAGTCCCAAATGTCAAAAGTGAACTAAAGCAGAGCGAAAAGTTCAGGTATTTAAGGTACTCATCCTCTGATGAGCTATTCATCTCGCAGAGGATAAATACCTGAACTTTTCCAGCCGCTCGTTAGAACTGAAGAGGCCTCTCGGATGAGCGGGGAAACGTCTTCAAGAAATGTTCAACCAGCCCAGTTGCCTACTTGAATCGCACTTGGTATGACCATGACCTGGAGGACTGAGAACCTCCACAGACATAGAATAGTGATACTGCTCAGATATGGCTACGGTCAACGTTCCGAAATACTCGACCTCTGTGTGGCCGTGACACAGTTCTCACGCTGCTTCCTGGAACCCGGAACCGAAGCGGACAGATTAATATCGATAATGTAAATACGCCGCGCGTGTGCATCGTATGGAATTTACGACGCTCTATTTATTAGCCTGCGTGCCAGGTGAACAGCAGTCATGTGATCTGCCAGCCACGCTAATCGAGCTGAGGCAGCGTTGGGCCGGGTCACACCCGAGCCACGATAACGGACCTCTGAGTAACGAGAGTGGGGGGGGGGGACAAAAAAAAAAAACAAGTCCCAAATGTCAAAAGTGAACTAAAGCAGAGCACAACTGCGGCGATGAATACCATCCAATAGCTGCTGGCCATTTGAAAGGGGCCAAACGGATGGACTTGAAGCGTACGCTTCGCGCATATTCCGTGGCGTTTCGCCTGGCCTTATCATATCTATGCAGCTCATAAAGGAGGAAGTGGCAATAAAAGGCAACTGATAAGTTGTGTTTTCAGGCTCCGCTTCGGACTGGGGCGCGAGGAACCGACTCGCTTTTATGAGGCCCGAATGTTTCCCCGCAGCCGAGCCGCTCGCCGGTGACGACGACAACAACAACAACAACAGCTTGCGTGCGCAGAGGGTTGCTTAACGCTTCCACCTGAAAGGTGTCGAGGAGAATAAGCGCGCGTCATTTTGTCAAGTCGCATCGTCTCTCCTTCAGGCATTGTGGGTGGGGGTGTAAATGATTGATGAGAGGCATCCAGCGCTCGAGTATCTACAATATTGCTTCTGTCAAACCACCATTTTTTTTATATATATATGTTTCCAAGTGGCAACCTTTGTAATTATTATTATTATTATTATTATTATTATTATTATTATTATTATTATTATTATTATTATTGACATCCCGATTTAAATTCGTTTATATTCAGCTGCATGTTCCCATTGGCACCATGATGGTCTGTCTGGGCTTGTGTGGTTCAGGAGCTTTGTACTAAATGCCCATTATTATACTGCAGTCTAATTTTCGCTTTTTCAGTTATGTCCCAATATGTAGGTAGAATACGCGTTCTGTGTTGGGTCCACAAGAAGAAAGTGTTTGTCCGTCGGACCCAGAAGTGCTTCAAAGGTCAAACTGTAACCCAGTGTGCTATCCACGCACGCGATCGTGTCCAGAGGAAACTTTTTTTTATGCTGCGTTTTTTTTTGACTTGACGAGAGCTCGGGAAAAGCGGCTGCGGCACACTTCCTCAAAAAAAAAAAAAAAAAACGGAACGAAAGCCGCCGAACTTTACTCCGCGGGACATTTATTGTCCCACCTTTGAAACTTCCCTCTGGGTAATATTTAACAGCGTAGCCGGTGTGTGTGGCACAACTTTTGGAGCCTCTGTGCGCGCGTAGCCCACCGGAGCGGTTGAGTTGCCAGTGTACCACATCTCTTCCCCCCCCTCCACACACACACACACACACACACACGCACACCTCGTGAGGCGCGGAGAAAAACAATGGTACGTGATGCTGCGCGTGGCGAGGCTGCACGCCGCGTTTCGAAGGAGAGCCGTCTTGACTGTTTGTGTGTGTTCCCACCCCCGCGCAGGTTTCCATCGCCAAGGTGCTCCTCGGAGTGGTCGGAGTAGCGGTGGTCGTGATTCTGATTGCCGTGCCCACGTCCATATACCTGAGAGGTGAGTGTCGGAAGTGAAGCGCTGAAGTGATTCAGGTTCGCGGTGGTTTCCAATCATCAGCCGTGCCGCTGAACCGTTACAGAGATGCATTCCTTAAAAAAAAAAAGACGCACGCGTAATTACGCACGATCCGCGTGGAGCGTTGATCATGGGCAACCCCCCCCCCCCCTTCAGAAATAATGAGGGTGTGAAACGTCTACATTTTTGAATGAAAACTTGTTTCATATTATTTTGTTGATTTAAATGAAATGTTATTTCCTCGGACGTGGCTCACCTTTGGATAGCGTCGTGCACCATTCCCAAACAAGCCCCGACACTTCATGTCACCGTCGCTTCCTGCCTCAAAAGCAATTACCTTCTTTTTATGACGATGATTATAATGCGTTTATGTGTGTGTGCGTGTGCGTGCGGGGTGAATGGTTATCTGTGACCTGTGACCTCCCTAGTTCTAACTCTTGTCTCCCAACGTGTGTCTCAGAGGAGCAGGCGGTGGACAAGGACCACAGGTCTTTCACCCTGGAGGATGTCTTCAACAGTTCCCTCAAGCCAAAGTCCTACGGCATGAAGTGGATCTCAGGTGGGCGCCGTTTTTGTAATCGCCACTGATGCGCCCGATAAGACTATCGGGGTTGGAGATGGGACGCGATTGCGGCGGACCGTAAACGTGTCTCGCAGCAGGCTTGAGTACCTCGGCTGCCGAGTTACTCATTCACTCGGGTCAATCCCCTCATTCCAGTGACGTGCGCATGCACCCACGTTCGCGCATGTCCGTGGAATGACGTCTTATTGCCTGTGGAGTTGTTAACAGTCCAGTCCGGCGAAACGCATGCTTTAGGATGTGTTGCGTGTATGTAGGTTAGAGGATGTCGAACGAATAAATCCCCTGTCGCTTAACCCCAAAAAAATGAAATATCTGCAGGTAAATAAGTCAATAATTGATGGTTTATTGGTGGTGGCAATTCTCTCTCTCTGTCTCTCTCGCTCTCTCTCTCTCTCGCTCGCTCGCTCGCTCGCTCGCTCGCTCGCTCGCAGTACAATTATTTCAGCCTCCACCCAAGAAATGAAGGGGTACCGCTTAAGCGCAATCACCTCCCGTAAGATGCTTGTTTGTGATACGTACATTTATGACATTTATTTCGCTTTGGGATAGAAAGTTGTTATATTGAAGTGTTACTTTGGTTAGAATGGCGTTTCCCATAAGTTGGGGGGGGGGGCCTCAGGTCACCGATTAGAAAGAACCTGGTTGAGAACAGAGGCGGGAACGTCCTGACTTTCTACCCTCTGTCCTGGCACTGGCTCCAGAAATGCCCACGATGCACCCGTGCCTCGTACAAAGTGCCCGCCACTCGGACCCCCAAATCCTTGCATGCTTGTCGTACGCTGGAGGGGGAATATTTGACCCCGCCGCTCGCTCATTTTGCCAATCGTTCGCCACAGATCACGAATACCTGCAGAAGTCCCAGGGCGCGGTCTACCTCCACAACGTGCTCAGCGGAGAGAGAGCGGAGTTCCTGAGCGGCGACACGTTTGTAAGTGCGTCTGTGGTGCACGTCCTCTGCGCGAGCGGCGGCACGGGGACTCCGTAGCCAATGGCGGCGGTGTCGGGGGCTGCTCCGCTAAAAATGCTTCTTCTCTCGTCCCGACGCAGAAAGAAATCGACGCCTATGACTACCAGCTGTCCGCCGACCGCGGATACGTCGCCTTCATGAGCAACCACTCCAAGGTGCGCTAAACTCCACGTCCCGTCACTCTGGTGCATATTTAAAGCTGCGGCGTGACGACTCTCCTTTCGCTTTTGTCCCAATAGCTGTGGAGACATTCCTTTACGGCTTCGTATTCGCTGTATGACCTGAAATCAGAGTAGGTACCCCGCCCGACGTTTCGTTATATTCACATCAGCAAAAGGTTTCTGGATGCTTCAATATTTCAACTTAAGACAATGCAAGACACTCCTGTGGGGGGGGGGGGGGGGAAAAAAAAAACATCTACCTATTTGGGGAAACAAAAAACATCTACCTGATGTCTTTTTTTTTTATGCATGCAAAGCAGGTGGATTTATATCATTTAAAGTGCAAATGCAGCGCATGCAGCGTAAATGTATCCGGTGCAGCCGAAAGAAGAAAAAAAAAAGTTGTAGTAATAGTTGGTAATAGTAAAAGTTGGTAATCTGAGGTAATGTTGTGGTGTGTTTCAGCAAGTTTGTCACGCCCTCGGACATGCCCGACAAAGTCCAGTACTTTGCGTGGGCTCCCGAAGGGAACAAAGTGGTGAGCCCGC
Source organism: Colistium nudipinnis (assembly GCA_016785305.1). Taxonomy (NCBI): domain Eukaryota; kingdom Metazoa; phylum Chordata; class Actinopteri; order Pleuronectiformes; family Rhombosoleidae; genus Colistium; species Colistium nudipinnis. Next base: position 162,516 of record JAFBJU010001154.1, read on the forward strand.
CCGGCCGTGCACGACCTTTCCCAAACACTCGAGCGAAGGATTTTATTTATTTTTTTTCAAAAAAAGGCTTCTCAATGATTCTCCGAAGAGTTGGGAACACAGAGTCGGCTGTTTGCTCTGAACTGGGCGTGTTTGTCTTTCCAGGCCTTTGTTTGGGAAAATAATGTGTACATAAAGACCAGCCCCGGGTCCCCACTGCGGCAAGTCACGGACACCGGGAAGGAGAATCAGATTCTGAACGGGATCCCGGACTGGGTGTATGAGGGTAGGCGCAAAACATCGCGGCGACGACTCGCGCTGACGAGGGCGAGTGTTATTTCCACCAAATATAAATGTATCCACATAAGCGTCACAATGAGACGCATGAACAATTATTATTATATATTTTTTTTTTTACATTGTTAAACTGGTAGTGCCCGAGTTAAGCGTCAAACTAATTCCTCGACCACTGCCAAATAGTGACATTTAAGAAGAATTTCACTTGCCATACCGTCCACTCTAAAGTAGCAGTGCATTAAAAAAAATAAAAAATAAAAAGTGTGAGTCAGTTCGGGGGTCTTACGAATGCTTATTTATTTTTTGCTCCTGAACAACTAACTCGGCTTCTCTCCCCCCACCAGAGGAGATGTTCTCATCCAACCAGGGCCTCTGGTGGTCCCCCGGCGGGCGCTACGTGGCCTACGCCCAGTTCAACGACACCCGGGTCCACGCCATAGAGTACTCCTGGTACGGAGGCGACCAGTACCCCGGCACCGTCTCCATCCCGTATCCCAAGGTGGGACGCGCGGCCCGGAGCTTGCCCCGACATGCGCGCCCCCCCTGAGCTCACCGCATTGCCAGGGCGTGCCAGGGAGCCGCGTGCTCGTCGCTATCTGGTGTATCTCACGTTCTTCTCTCGCGCAGCCTGGCACTCCCAACCCTGTCGTGAAGCTGTTTGTTGTGGACGCCGACAACAGCACCGCGCCAGTTACCGAGGTGGTGGTTCCAGCCTCCTTCGGCTCAGGGTAATTTCCCAGATATTGTGTAGGACCCTTCGAGAAAATGATAGAGAAACAATTTCATGAGTTTTTGTCCCCCCCCCCAACCCCCACAGTGAGCACTACTTGGCCACAGTGACTTGGGTGACGGATAACCGCATCGCCGTGCAGTGGCTGAAGAGAGTGCAAAACCACCTCATCCTCCAGACGTACAGCTTCGGCGGCTCCGGTTGGGATCCTGTTGAGGTAAAATGCGTTGAGACGTCGGCCCGCTACCTGCAGAAAGTAGACAAACAGCTTTCCCGATGAGCACACTGGCCGTTTGATGAGCAATAAAAACCTACACACGGCGACACCTTTTACTGCCAGGGAGGATAAGGTCGGGCTTTATAGGCCTATATTTAGCCGCCACCGCCATCTATTGCGTTGCAAGCGCGCGGCAACGTGATCCACGGCCAAAATGGCCAAACAGAAATAATCGCCAATTAGTCCCTGCACACGCACAGGGGTCAGGGAGTCCATAAACCAAAGCCAAACCATGCGGCGCGCTTGCCCCTGCCTTCCAATGTGCGGCCGCGTGCCAACGGCAAGCGGGCCGCAAACCCCAGTGGCTATGGTAACCGTCACAAAACTGACTCGGTTCTACGCCGATTTTGCCGTTTTAACCGCGCAGAATAGAGTGACATCGGCATTCGCACTTTGACGCACACGATTAAACAACTTTTTTTTTTCTTCTTCTTTTTCTTCTTCTTCTTCTTCTTCCTCCTCCTCCTCCTCCTCTCGTCATCGCACAGCATCTGGAGGTGAGGAGTTCCACGGGCTGGATCGGACGGGTAAGGCAAAGGATGCGGTGAAAGGATAAGTCCCACTTATGCGAGACACTTGTGTGACGGTCAAGACCCGATGTATGTCACTCCTCTGTGCATTTGCTGCCCGAAACGGTGTCCCCATCACCACGGGAGAATTAGTCCGCTGTTAGAAGGAGTCCCCGACGGCTGTGTTCTTTCCAGCTGCTCCGAAAAACGAGCTGTGCACAAAATTCTGTTGTGGCCATATTCTGTCCTAGTTCTCTCCACCGGAACCCGTCGTCGCTGCGGACGGGAAAAGCTACTACCTGTTGATGAGCGACGCCAAAGGCTACAAGCACATCCACCGTGTGGCCGGGGTAGGCGGCGTGATTTTTTTGGGGGGGCGTGGCGCTGGCCAGTCCAGCCGCGCTACTATCTTTTTTTCCCCCGAAAGGTCGAAATCTGCTTTTCCTTTTGTAATCCTGTAACCTGCGCGTGTTCTTCGCACGTGCCTTTTGCGCACACAGGGAACGGCTTCGCCGATCACCGCCGGAGAATGGGAGGTCATCGGCATCCTGAAGGTCACTGAGGACGCCGTGTGAGTTGTCCCTTCTGCATCCGTTTCCTCCTATACTTTTTGTCCGACGTTCGCAGTATATCAGTGCTGCCAACGTGCAGGACGTCGGGCCGAGTAAACCGATCACGCGTTGGGTGTTTTGCGGCCACATCTGTGGCCTCGCACGTGCTCTCACGCTTACCTGCCTCAGTGATTTTCCCAAGGGCGGAAATCTAACGGTCCTTCCATCCAATTATTCCGCAGGTATTATTCAAGTAACCAAGAGGGTGGGAAGCCAGGAGGAAGGAATGTTTATGAGTAAGGCTGTTACCTTTTATTATAAATTTTTTTTAATACATTTTACTCGTAGACATATGTTTTTAAATGCGAGTGTTTCTTCAGACCGACAATTGTGTGTGTGTGTGTGTGTCTGTCTGTCTGTCTGTGTGTCTGTCTGTCTGTCTGTGTGTCTGTCTGTCTGTCTGTCTGTCTGTCTGTCTGTCTGTCTGTCTGTCTGTCTGTCTGTCTGTCTGTCTGTCTGTCTGTCTCAGGTGGACCAAGGAAAAAGGGGCCAAGTGTCTTACTTGCGGGCTCCACGGAGAAAAGTGTCACTCTAACTCGGCTTACTTCAGCCACAACGCCTCCTTCTACCGCGTGAGCTGCAGTGGTCAGTGGCGTTCCACCTTTGCGACCCGCGCAGAACCCCCGCCCGCCCGCCCGCTCGTTCGTGCCCAAATAAAACCCATTGCAATTTTGTGTTCCAAGGGCCGGGCATTCCTTACCACGCTCTCATGGATAACCGGAACAACACGGGTAGGCTGCTGCGCGTTTCGGAACCGGGGCTGTTGGGATGGGGGACAATCGAGGACAATCGAGAACATCCGCTCTGCTGAGGCCTCTGCGTGTTTTCATTTTCGTAGAGCTGAGGGTTTTGGAGGACAACGGCGCATTCAGCAGCCTGATATCGGACATCCGAATGCCCACCATGCGACGGGACACCATCGACGTCGGCGGCTACAGTCAGTGTTCGACCAACTACCAAGCACTTGCTTTTCGTTGTAGATGCTCACTATGTCCATTCCCTCACGTACTGGGCCTTCATTTGTTTCTATTTGTGGAATTTGCACTTTGAGTGCGTTTGTGTGTGTGTCCCCCCCCCATTACCCCTTGAAGTGAAACATTGATTCACGTGACACCGGTCCCCACTGTGCCTTTATTTCCCCCCCCCAAAAAAAAACGTGGAGGAAAGTTCCCACCCACATTTGATTTTGTCTAAGCTGTTGAGTGGGCTGTGTCAACTCCCCCTCTAACCTTCCAACGCAATGCGTTCCCCATTCTGGCAGAATATTTAGCCGCCGTCGCGTTCTCAAAGGTCTTGCCCCTCCCATTGACGCGGTGGTTCGCTGATTGGCTGCGTTTCGAAGCGCTTCCACCAAAGAGACATTTCATTTTACAGCGCTGGGCGCAAATTCGTCTCGCTATTTCACAATAAAAGCAAATGTCTGGGGAAAGTACAGACCCAGAATGTTTTGCGTACAGTTTGTCTGATAATTCTTTAACTTTCAGACTTTTGCTGGGTAGGATTTTGAACGCAGTCCGAGAACCTCTCTTTAGTAACTATTAAAAAAAAAGAAGAAATGGAAATAAGAATTTACATTTTCTAAGGGATGTTTTGGTTTTTGACAGAACTCTGGTACCAGATGTTTTTGCCCCCAGGCTTTGATAAATCCAAGAAGTACCCTTTACTCATCGACGTGTAAGTATCTAGTCAAAAAAAGCGACAAATTGATTTATGAAAGTGCAAATTTCTGCCCTTTTTTTTTTCTTTTATTATGACAGGCGACAAACTGAATATAAAATGCCCCCCCCCCCCCCCCCCCCCGTATGCAGGGCCCCCCTTATTCCCAGGTATGCAGGGCCCTGCAGTCAGAAAACAGACTTTGTCTACCGTGTGAGCTGGTCCACTTACCTGGCCAGCACGGAGAACATCATCGTTGCCAGCTTTGACGGAAGAGGAAGCGGTTTCCAGGGCGACAAGTTAATGCATGAGATCTACAAACGTCTGGGAACTTATGAGGTGGAAGATCAGATAACCGCGGCCAAGTAAGGAAAGCGAGCGAAGCGGTTTAGACAAGTCGGTGCATCACAAACAAACAAGCCTCATCCTTTTCCGCGAGAGCAGGCTTTTCGCTGTTGCACTGGCTGACGATGCCCCCAGGCACACACAGACCTCCTGGAAATGCCGCGTGTCAATGAGTGGTGATGATGATGATCACTAGTAATTTGCTGATCACTTTAGACTCGTCATTTCCTGTGCTCGTCTCAGTAAGTTGTATGGTGTGTTGTATCGGTTTGTTTTGATTTTTTTTCTAGGGAATTCATCAAAATGGGCTTCATTGACAAAGACAGGGTTGCCATCTGGGGCTGGGTAAGTCATGTCAGCTCAGAGGGCAGTAAAGTAAAAAACATTTTGACGTGACTATCTGTGTTTACGTGCTTTATTTTTGGATGAGCCACAGCAACGATTTGTTTATCTCCCACAGTCTTATGGTGGATATGTCACATCAATGGCTCTGGGATCGGGCAGTGGAGTTTTCAAATGTGGAATGGCAGTGGCTCCGGTTTCCAAATGGGAATATTATGGTATATATATATATATATATATATATATTTTAAAGCAATTTCAGGTATCAATTTGGCTTAATTGACTGTGATCTGTTTATTTCAGACTCCATCTACACTGAACGTTACATGATGGAACCTTCTGATAACTCTGACGCCTACACGGTGAGTTTCACCCCAGGTGGTTTCCTTATGCTCAACTCCTGTGTATTATTGTCATTATTATTTCCTTTTGCATGTCATGACTTAAAAACGCAAATGGATCGTGTGCAGGACTCAACAGTGACCGCCAGGGCCAAGAATTTCCATCCAGTTCAGTATCTTCTGGTTCATGGAACAGCTGATGGTGAGTCACACGAGGCCTATTTTTATTTTCTTGTTTCCTTTTTAAGCCCTGCCGATGCTGCTGTGAGAGTTTCGAGTGTTTTGGAGATGTTTGATAATTTGGATTTTTTGGGGCCGAAGGTAAGGCTATAGTAAGGCGTCTTTTTTCACATTTTGGACGACAGAAAAGTCCCCAAAAACAAGGAAATTGGCACTTTTTTCACTTTATTTTAGCACATACCTTATTTTGAAGCCCTGCCGATGCTGCTGTGCGAGTTTCGAGTGT
>JAFBJU010001158.1:0-79171 GCA_016785305.1 Colistium nudipinnis
AAACACTCGAAACTCGCACAGCAGCATCGGCAGGGCTTAAAAATAACGTCGGTGCGAAAATAAAGTAAAAAAAGTGACAACTTACTCGTTTTTTGGGACTTTTTTGCCGTTCAAAATGTGACCAAAAGACGCCTTACTATAGCCTTACCTTCGGCCAAAAAGTCAAAATTTTCAAAAATTTTGAAAACACTCGAAACTCGCACAGCAGCATCGGCAGGGCTTAAAAATAGCGTAGGTGCGAAAATAAAGTGATAAAAGTGACAAATTCCTCGTTTTTGGGGGCTTTTTTGCCATTCAAAATGTGACCAAAAGACGCCTTACTATAGCCTTACCTTCGGCCAAAAAGTCAACATTTTCAAAAATTGTGAAAACACTCGAAACTCGCACAGCAGCATCGGCAGGGCTTAAAAATAACGTAGGTGCGAAAATAAAGTAAAAAAAGTGACAACTTCCTCGTTTTTGGGGGCTTTTTTGCCGTTCAAAATGTGACCAAATACGCCTTACTATATAGCCTTACCTTCGGCCAAAAAGTCAAAATTTTCAAAATTTTGAAAATACTCGAAACTCGCACAGCAGCATCGGCAGGGCTTAAAAATAGCGTAGGTGCAAAAATAAAGTAAAAAAAGTGACAACTTCCTCGTTTTTTGGAACTTTTTCCCGTCCAAAATGTGACCAAAAGACGCCTTACTATAGCATAACCTTTGGCCAAAAAGTCAAAATTTTCAAAAATTTCAAAAATACTCGAAACTCACACAGCAGCATCGGCAGGGCTAAAAAATAGCATATGTGCAAAAATAAAGTGAAAAAGGTGACAAATTCCTCGTATTTGGGGACTTTTTTGCCGTTCAAAATGTGATCAAAACACGCCTTACTATTGCCTTACCTTCGGCCAAAAAGTCAAAAATTTTGAAAACACCCGAAACTCGCACAGCAGCATCGGCAGGGCTTAAAAATAACGTAGGTGCGAAAATAAATTAAAAAAAGGGACAACTTCCTCGTTTTTGGGAGCTTTTTTCCGTCCAAAATGTGACCAAAAGACGCCTTACTATAGCCTTACCTTCGACCAAAAAGTCAAAATTTTCGAAAATTTTGAAAACACTCGAAACTCGCACAGCAGCATCGGCAGGGCTTAAAAATAGCGTAGGTGCAAAAATAATGTGAAAAAAGTCAAAACGTCACATTATAATATGTCTTCAAAAATTCAAGAATTTGACCAAAAAACTGCCTTACTACAGCCTTATTTTGGACAAAATTTACTATGACTTCACTTTATTTTACCTCTACAATTTCTTTCGGCATGGTCGATGTTTCTATGCATGTTTTAATTGTTTTTGACATTTTTGGACGACATAAGACGACAGTAAGTGTTTTTTTTTGGCAAATTTTAGACGACATGAATGTGACAAATGTGTAAGACCATGAAAAAAAAATCTCTTACTTTTCATGTCATCCAGATCAGCGCTGGCCAACATCTGGGCCTCGGCCTCATCAGTGGGTACCTGCTGGTAGACGGCGGTCTCCACAGCGGTCATGCTGCCGATGCAGATCCGCTCCCGCAGGTCATAGTTGCTCCGCTGAGCGCCGGCCAGGCGATGGTGGACGGGCTTCCTGCGGAACAGGCATCGGCTCGTGGCCGAACAGGAGGGGTCCGATCCTGGGGAGACACTGACGGGGTGCAAAGAGAATATTTTGAATTTTGAGCTCCACGAGACATTCGAAAATAATTATAGTTTTAACCACAGTTTCTCCGTGGTGGGTTTTGGTTGTATTTCCATCCGTTTACCAGCAGAGGGCTTCGGGACACATCCGCCGGCCAGCTCTCCTTCAGCCAATCATCACCGGTGTTCTTGCATCAGTGTCCCTGGTGTTTTTATCAATCAGGCATTAGCAAATACAAATACCTGAATCACCACGGGGACCCTGACCTCCCGGCAGCAAACTCCATGCATAATGCAAAGCCTCACCAAATAATTCATATAGTGACGGCTACGCATGCTTCCTGGCCAGATGGGTCTCCCGATATCTGGCCGGTCATTAGTGGATCATAAGTACCTTAAGAACTGTGCGTATTGATTATTTGTTTGATGTTGCCAATGTACATAAACGCTCGAGCTGCTAATGCAAAGTTCACATTTATCTAAAAGGTACAGCGTCACTCTTTTTTCTGTTTTGCCTCTGCTGATAAATGTGACAGACGAGGTCAGCACCTAATTAAGAAAGCAAAGAAAAGCTTTGAATATTAATTAATTCCAGTGTTGGTTTCTATTTGTTCCTCTACTATATCACATAATGGCAAAATACTCAATTCTAGAAAGTCACCGCAGCTAACCTTGGAAACTCATCTCAGTTTTAAGACGAAATACTTTTGCTATAAAAAGGGAGAATATTGGGTATTAAAGCAACGCAAATAAAACAATTATAAATAAAAGTTAAAAAGGACAATGGAATAGAAGAGAATAAAGTGCAAAATTACATAAATGACATCTACAAATATAAAATGCCATATTCCATTTTATCCACATCTGGTTCTAGCCTATCATACAAAAACGGAGTCCAAATACTGACTCCAGATGAGTGAGGGTTTCGCACGCACGCACGCACGCACACACGCACACACACACACACACACACACACACACACACACACACACACACACACACACACACACACACACTGAGAATCCTGACATCATAACAAAATGGCACCCTGACCGAAGAAAAACCTACGGAGCCGGCCATGACGCTGGCTCGGCGAAAATACGCTAATGGGGGGGTGTGCACATTTAAACACTGGATTCACTTTGCCTTTCAACGGTTTATTGAAGGTAGCGGCACTCATGGTCACAAGGTAGTCAACAATGTTTTCCAAAAGCGTGAGGTTCTTTGACTAAAGGGGGGGGGGTGGACGTAAAACCAAAAAAAGGAGTACAGGCGGGGGTGGGGGCGAGGGATATTTGGGTTTGGAGGTGTCGTCTAGGGGTGGACTAGCATTCTATAGGGGTAAGATAGGATTGTGTGTGTGTTTTTTTTTTAACAATTACAGTATATGGTGTATCACATGCATTGCTACTACTCCTACTTGTGTGTTGCAAGAAGACGGCAGCGAGGAATCACCTGTCTTGCCCATCCATCTCCTGGCTCCGGCCGAGCACAGAGATCCCCCCGTTACAATCCTCGCGCTTTATCGGCGCCGGTGCCACCGGCTGGTCTTCGTTTTCCTGGTGGAAGGTGGTGAGCGGAAGGGGCTCGTCCAAGTCCTCTTGGCTCCCCAAACTAAACTGAGAGGAAATGGAAGCGATGAGTGAGGGGAGCGAAAAAAGGGGATTTAAGGCATATTTTCAGCCACCGGGTAAAAGAAAAACAAAAGTTGACGAGCGAGACAGGAAATAGCGGAGGAGGAGGAAGAAGGTCTTATTTTACCTGGATGTCAGGTGGCTCTGTGGGCGTGGCCGACAGGCCCAGTCCATCGGCGTCGGACTCCGCCTCCTCCTCGTCTACCTCCTGGATGGTGGGAGTGACGTCGGACGGCGGCAGGGAGGTCTTTCGTTTTTTCCGCTTCTTTTTGCGCCTCCGGTCGGCGCTGTGCACCCTCTTGCGTAAGCGCTGGGGCAGGGGCAGGTGGGTGGACAAGGGGTGGTGCGTGTGGTGAAATGTGTGTCTGTGATCTGCGTTGAAAACATGCACAACAAGAAAAGACCAAAAAAGACTGGAAAATGTGCAGAGGGAGAGACGGAAACAGGCTGAAGTAGCTGAAATAGTGTTTTTCCTGCCAAATTTGCCATTTGGGGGGATTTGTACTTCAGGGCCACCGTAGAAATAAAGGCTCACATTTAAAGAAGACACAGATCAAATGATGTTTTCTTGGGAATGAACTGGATTTAGTTCAATCAAATACAAATGGGTTCCTCCGATGGGACGCTTCCTCATCCGCCATTTAACAATTAAAAGACACAACAGAACAAAAGATTCTGATTTGAATGAACGCGCAAGGCTGCACACCAGCACGTTCTAACAAACATCTGCCAGTGTCTCTGGTCCACCAATAACATCACTGTACACACTTTCGGTGCCCTGTAATCAATCTGATATTTTGATAAGACTGACATTTCCAAATTTTAAATTTGGAAATATTATCCATCTATAATCAACTGGGTTACTAAAGCAATTAAAAGAGACATTGTTTTTTTTTTTGTTTTTTTTTATCAACTACTAACGAATGAATGGATTAAAATAACCCTGAATGCAGAATAGAGGCTTGTCTTACACTCAAAGTCTCTCTCGGTGTAGTGTCGTCCCATCCCTTCTCCGCTGGAGGAAGCAGATTCATTGATGATGTCCCCGAAACGCTCCACAGAAAGAGCCTTCTCCCAGTCCTCTTCCTCCTCCTCTTCCTCTTCCTCATGTTCCCCCAGAGATCCTTCCTCATCCTCCTCCTCCACCTTCCCCTGGAGGAGAACAGAAAGGAACACAACGCTTTGGTGCGTAATAAAATGGTGGTGTATTCACATATATATATTAAATATGAGTTAATTATATACTTAAATATATATATATATATATTCCATCCTGTCAGAAAAAAAAAACACCACTGCCATGTGCAATTTGGAAAACTTGAACTCTGATTACTGTCATCTATAACGAAAAAGAAAAAGAAAAAAAAGAAAGCCGATCGAAGACCAACACGGAGCAAACCACTGATTTAGTTATCCATCTAAATTAAATTAAAAAATGTCAACACGCTGCATCTCAAATATGTTAAAAATAAAATAAATAATACTATAATATTTCCTCCCACGTCAGAGTGAAACCCATGTCTTTGCGTTTATAAAAGGTTTAAATTAAATTAAATTGAAAAATATTAAAAATATATATATTATTATTAATTGATTTCCTTATCAGTAGGACAGTGTTGTCTGTGTTTCCTCCACTTCAGGGAGAACATTAAAATCAATACAACAGAGTGCTAAGCAGATATGAGCTAATGCACTTGACGTCCCCCACGGGAGACGTCCTGGCCTGAGGGGAGCGTCCTGGCTAGGACGGGCCCTCACGTCGGTGCTGGCCCGGCCTCAGCTCTCTGGCCACAGCTCTGCAGGCTCAGATTACTCTGTGCCAGAGCTCCATTACTTCCTAATTACCCGCGGGTTGAAGGGACAGCACACGCTTAACGATCTGAGCTACCTTTCACACAAGAGGGACGAGGCACAGTGAGCCAGAGCAAAAAAGAAAGGGAGAAATCTACATTTAAACAGATCGGTAAAAAAATCCACTGGATGGACCGGCTGAGTTGTTTTATTTTGGATTATTTGTGTATCTACAAATTAAACCCATCCTCAGTTTAATTTGACAACTTCTCCCTGACCCTGACATTAATATTCCTGAAGTCAGTTATTCCAAATTCAGTCCATCTTCATAGATCCAAAGCAGCGTTACAGAGTGGTAGGACAATGTTTAGTCCTGTATCTGACTACTCATTTTAAAAAGAAAATGATCTGCCAAAACACGCTTAGTCAAATTTATAGTGATAATTAAAAACATTCAAATGAAACAGAGTGGATCTTCTGACATGTTGTGTGAAGCCACAATAGACCTCAAAGCATTTCAGTTTTCCATTTCCATTCTACCACAGAGACTCAAAAAGCCTCTAATATTAATTACCGTCTCTATGAATGATAAATACCAGCTCTTGTAGCCACAGCGTTTTTATATCCACATCAAACACAATAATACGTGATGCATGAAAACTCAACTCCTCTGTTTGGCCTCTTCTCTGAGTGGAGGCTTCAGTTAAAAACCGTCTGATCACATGAGCCAAGCTGCACTTTAGCTTTCAAAACACGCCGTCTAACCTTTTTTTTTTTCCTCATGGGACTGTTCTCCGTGTACTACAACATTAATATTTCATATTGAACATTAAAATATTTATCAGCTGATGACGGATATTAGGGAGGAGGATGAGTGAGTATTAAACCTGGGTTGGAACTGATAAATAAAATAGAATGAATTTAATAAAAGCTATAATTTACAAGTGAAAAGATCAACACGGACACACACACACCCAACACATAAAGAGATAATTAGCGTAAACTGTGATTTTACTCTCAGTTTCAGTCACAGTGTCACACCTTACGCAACCAGACACACAACAGCCACAAACGAAACACAATCATGCACAGGACAACCACACACTTCCACACACCCACTCGCTCTCTCTCTCTCTCTCTCTCTCTCTCTGTCGCCTACTCACTTACAGCAGATCTTACACAGTGATGATAAATCGTTGTAATGTGGGGGTGTGTGTGTGTGTGTGTGTGTGTATCACGGGCATGTGCATGGGTTTTTATGCGACCAGACTGATATGAGATAATGCAGCAGCAAAGCAGAACACAGTCAGATTCAGCAGACACATCATAACGAAAATAATAATAATAAAAAATAAAAAATAAATGACACATTTGCGTCTGAATATATTTTTTAAATTCGCGCTGCACAACGTTACTATAGCTGTCCCGTTAGGCTCAACTGCCTCAAATACTGTATATGCTGAGCTCTATCACCACTGTGATATAAGAGGCAACATTTCAAAATAAATTCTGCCACCAAATAAAGTCACAGCTAATTATTGTGCGTGCCTGCGTGCTTATTCTAAGCACACAAGCAGCTGAGGAGAGGAAATTGAACGCTCCACTTAAGTAGCATTCAGCCAATCATTTCCTTCAAACCATCACCACAATACGCTGTGCACCTGCTGGGTGACACGTTCCCCATTGCGCACAATGACACATCAGCTACTGAGCCGCCGCAGCTCGCTATCCACCAGCGCACGGGTTCATCTGTTTCACTCCAACACCAGCCGGAGAGCACGCAGATATCTACGCAGGGCAGGAGCGCTTAGCGCACCCTGACACACCGGAGAGGGGCAGCTCCTTGGCAGAGAGACGTCAGCGCACTTTGCAACATATTTGCGTCATCGAGGCCTTGCATGAAAAAAATCTTTGCAGAGGGAAGGGGCTGGTTACCATCAGTGTCAGTGACATTTTTTAAATATTAGTATTTTTTTTTTACGATTAATATAGCAGTAGTCAGACTAATGTACGTAATAGTAATATTACGATTACTTTAGATACTTTTAAAAAGGGTAAACCACTAGTTTAGTATTTATTTATATACATTTAAAGAATATAATGGCAAAAACAAGTTATTTTAATGGAATCTCTGTTATTGGCTTATATGGATAAAGTTCATCTGGACTGACTATATTATGAGCAGAGTTTAATCCAATCTGCCGGATATTAAACTGCTCTAATAAAAAATGATAGTTTATGAGGTAAAATGACACGTTTTATAGCCGTGTCCTGATCCAAAGGCCTTAAAACGTCCCTTCAAAATATTTACATGCTAAGTGGCGTGTCCAACTGCAGCTCTGTTGCTAGGTGACAGCAGGATAAACAAGATAATTGGCGACTGATCGCTGTGAACAGTGTGAAACGGTGTCAGATTTTGCAGCTCCGAACCGAAAGCTAGCTGTCCACCAAGTATTTGAAGATATTTCTCACTTCACTTTTGAGCCCCCGTTTCCTGTCATGCTGCTGGTATCCCTGTCCTGAGTTAAAGGCCAAATTCTGCAGATACGTATAAAAATGTGATATTTAATTTTCAGTCATTAAACTTTAATTTTTGCAAAAAAAAATGAAAAAACAAGCTGTAAAGAGAATATTTTTGACCAATTTGATCCTATCAAACAGAAAGCTATCACCTTTCTCACACGATTACTTCATTCAGAGCCTGTCGGTGGATAGTTAACATCCTGAGGGGACTGCAGGGTCAAAGACAGCAGACATCTCCCCTCCGTCAGGAGCCACCGGTTTTTGATTAAATAAAAGAGGAGCTAATGATTCCTCTTTTTTTTTAAGTAAATTGAGAGAAACTTGGACACACATTTAGTCCATAAAGCAGCAGAGCGATGTATTGGTCCATGAAAATAAAACAATATCACTCAATTAAGTTTCAGAGCCCATAACAAATAACTCTTACCTGTTGTAGGTTGTTCAACACATCTGTCTCAGGGGCGTGGCCTCCTGCAGCCATGGGGCCCGGCCTGCAGCTGGTGGGTCTGAGCAGGTCTCTGAAGAGGACCAAAGTCTGCAGGAGACGAGGAGACCGGATGAGGATTCCTCAGGGTGGAGGCTGACCGAGGCGGCTGGGGGTCAGGTGTGGGAAACGGGACGGGGGGTTGAGGTTGGGTGAGAGGAATGATCCTCAGAGGGAGGAAGGGGGGAGGTGGGGTGCAAAGCAGCAGGAGAAGCTGGGGGGGAGGGTGAAAGGAGTTCAGCCCTTCTCTTTCACGGCTGGAGATCCAGGAACTCTTTGGGATGGCATAACCTGCAGGAGAGATGGAAAACACTGGCCTGAATATTTGAAATACACACAATCAGAGAAGAAGAAAACAACCGTTTTGCTCCGCCCCCCCATTTATGGCCATTCTGCATCCAACGTTACCACATGAGTTGGAGTTTGGGGATTGGGTTATGGGATTGAGTTGGGGTTAGGGTTTGGGGTTAGGGAATTGGGGTTAGGGAATTGGGGTTAGGGTTCTCATCACGTTCTCTCTGTATAACTGTTGATAGGAAAGTCTAATCGACTTTCCGGTTTGCTCCACACCCCATTTATGACGATTCCGCATCCAACGGTACCACATGAGTTGGAGTTTGGGGATTGGGTTAAAGTTAGGGGATTGGGATTGGGGTTAGGGTTAGGGTTAGGGTTAGGGTTAGGGGGTTAGGGGGTTAGGGGGTTAGGGGGTTGGGGGTTGGGGGTTGGGGGTTGGGGGTTGGGGTTTGGGGTTTGGGGATTGGGTTAGGTTTCTTATCAGGTTTTCTGCATATAACTTTTGATAGGAAGGTCTAATTAACTTTTTGTTTTGCTCCGCCCCCCAGGGGTTAGGGGTTAGGGTTGGGTTAGGGATGAGGGGTTTGGGTTCGGGTTGGGTTAGGTTAAGGGGATGAAAACCACTCCGAGACGTCACATTTTTGGGATATCTTTTGATAGGAAGGTAGGAGATACCTAGAAGCAAGCTACGACCCCACTATATGAATCTTTCCGCATCAAACGATACCATCAGGGAGTCTCTACGGCGTCTAGAAGTTTGTGAAATAGCGAAAATTCTCATCACGTTTTCTGCAAATAACTTTTGATCGGAAGGTCCGAGAGACCTGGACGTTGCAGGCGACCCCACTATAGGAACCTTTCCGCATCCAACGGTACAATTGGCGAGTCTCTACGACTTCTGAAAGTTGGTCAAATAGCAAAGTCAAATCATGCATCATATCCATGTAAACATGCCAGGGATAGTTGGGGTTTCATTATTCTAGGGCAGCGTAGAAAAAACAAACAAAAAGTGCTTGGGCTCAAAACAGACTGAACAGAAAATACATACATACAGGGATAATCTTTAAGTCGGTTCGTTAAAAAACTTAACTTGGAGTATAGCTGATAAATCCTAAAATGTTTTGAAGCTGCTGCTTTTCCACGGTGACGAAAAAAACAATTTCCACATCTGTCTCTGTTTTATTCCGCTGACTCATTCTCTCCGTCCGAGACATTTAAAGCTGCATCATAGTCCACATTATCCACAAAGCACCGTAGCACTCCACGCACTGCTACGGTAACATCACATGACCGGGCCACCTTCATACCAGCTGCCTAATCAGAAAATGGGCCTTTACACGTGTGAAGGGTTGATGCCGACACGGTAATAACACGCCAAGGGTGCAGGAGGACCAACACCGACAGGCAGAGGAAGTAGAGAGGAAAACAAAATCTGGAATGGATCACAAGAGAAACACAAATGAGGAGTGTGATTCAGCATTGACCTACTTTAAATCATCAACAATATATTATATGTATTTGTTGTAAATTTGAGATACTGGCCCACATGCTACAATCACGCTTGCACACGACAGTTTTAATCTGATTACAAACAGCTGATTTTTTTCTCCAAAACTAGCCCATTTAATTTTTTTTTACCCCCACTCTGTGTTTGTTGTGCATCATTTAATCAAAGTAACCACAGTGGATCATTTGGGCCTAACGGCTCTGTGCTTTGGTGAAGCCGTTTAGGGCTGCGGATGCCAAATTCATCCACCATCTATTTATCTGGCTTCAACTCTCCAATATTTACAGATAATATAACTATTAGAATAATTATGAATCTTATATATATATCTTAAAAATCAAATGAGAAGGAAAGCAGTCTTGTGGCTGCTCTCACACCTGAATAACAGGTCAAAGTTGTATGGTGGCCAGAAATAAATGGATGGTCAATAACAACAAATCCTAAAACTCTTAATAATACACTGATACACTGGATTATCACTGAATCAAAGAATCACTGTGGGGAGTCTGAACTTTGTCGAGGAACTTGGCATTATTGTGCAGACATGTTCACACCCTGACAATCACTGACACGACTCGATGAGGGATAAAGTGGGCTGAAATTGCTCAAATCAGCTTCAAAGGACAATAGATTGGAAAATAATAAATCAGTGCGTTTCATTAATCAGCGAGACGGGATTCAGGAGGAAATCTGCCAGGACCTTCGTCCTACACGCACAGTGATGGACATCCAACAGAAGATTATAAATGACAATAATAAAATGATTCCTCATGCCCTGAAATTATTCATCTTTTTTTAGAATGGTATCTTAAATGTAAAAACAAAGAAACACTTTGTTTGCCTTTAGTTCATTTATGATTATTTCTGGTTATTCTGGAGAAAATAAATTCACATTATGAGCCTGCTGATCAGACATGACGGTGCACTGATTAAAGAACCTTACATCTGCTGAGTCATGACTACATCTGGCACCTGCGCTTAAAGGTTTCAACTCTGATCATGTGCAGAAACAGATTGTGGCTGGCGACAACACGCGCGCGCACACACACAGACCCACAACAAAACGACACAACCCCACCAGCTGCACACAATGGACACACGTGCAGCCTTGCCTTGATCTGCATGTCTTCAACTGTCTCCCCCCCACACACACACTGACACACGCATGTTTAGTTTTTTTGTCGAGCCTGCAGCCCGACATCACCGGGACGGACACACACACACTCACACAGGCTGATTAACACACGTGAACAACGTCGTGGACTGACCTGCAGTGTTGTGTGACGAGAGACCGAGGAGGACGAGGACGATGTGTCCGGGCGAAGACGCTCCACAGCCCGCTGCATCTGCGAAGGACGCTCTCGGCGTGACCACGTGACGCCTCCTGCCCATCGGCTGCACCACTACAACAACAACCTGCTGGACACACACACACACACACACGACACACAACATCCCACACGTGCTTGTGCACCATCATCACGCAATTTAATACATGTGTGCAGTTTTCTACGATAGGACGAAAGAAAGATCAGCGTCCCGTTTCTTCAGCTGGATTTAGGAGGAGCCAGTTGGATTATGTACATATAATAATAATAATAATAATAATAATAATAATAATAATAATAATAATAATAATAATAATAATAATAATAATAATAATAATAATAATAATAATAATAATAATAATAATAATAATAATAATAATAATAATAATAATAATAATAATAATAATAATAATAATAATAATAATAATAATAATAATAATAATAATAATAATAATAATAATAATAATAATAATAATAATAATAATAATAATAATAATAATAATAATAATAATAATAATAATAATAATAATAATAATAATAATAATAATAATAATAATAATAATAATAATAATAATAATAATAATAATAATAATAATAATAATAATAATAATAATAATAATAATAATAATAATAATAATAATAATAATAATAATAATAATAATAATAATAATAATAATAATAATAATAATAATAATAATAATAATAATAATAATAATAATAATAATAATAATAATAATAATAATAATAATAATAATAATAATAATAATAATAATAATAATAATAATAATAATAATAATAATAATAATAATAATAATAATAATAATAATAATAATAATAATAATAATAATAATAATAATAATAATAATAATAATAATAATAATAATAATAATAATAATAATAATAATAATAATAATAATAATAATAATAATAATAATAATAATAATAATAATAATAATAATAATAATAATAATAATAATAATAATAATAATAATAATAATAATAATAATAATAATAATAATAATAATAATAATAATAATAATAATAATAATAATAATAATAATAATAATAATAATAATAATAATAATAATAAATAATAAAAATAATAATAATAATACACATTACTATCGAGATATAAAAACATTTTTTTTTAGAACAGACAACGTGAAAATATTAACGTACCTATTAAGTAATATGAAACATAATTATTTGTTTATAGAATCATTTCCAGTGACTCTTAATTTAAATATTATGCTTTGAATTAAACTGAATATATAAAAACACATTTTTTTTTAGAACAGACAACGTGAAAATATTAACGTACCTATTAAGTAATATGAAACATAATTATTTGTTTATAGAATCATTTCCAGTGACTCTTAATTTAAATATTATGCTTTGAATTAAACTGAATCAATGCTATTTACAGTTTGGGGGAAATCTACTGAAAATAATAAATTGTACCGAACTCAAACACAAATGGAAAATCACTGGCCAGAATTAGAATTAGTTCGATAAAACATTTATTTAGCTTTGGCATATTAACATATTAACACAACTCATTTTTTTACAAATCAAATGTAGTTTAAAGGTGACAAAACAGAATGCCTTTTCAAAGACATTAACACATGGCATCAAAGTTTTAAACATTTGCTATATAGTCTATATTTAACTGGTTTTATCCAAACATATAAAAAGGACAAATAAATATTAATTAACTGACCAGCAGAAATGTATAAAGAAATAAAAACTACGTAGTCTGCAACAATTAGTAAGAAACTAGTCTAACAGAAATTTCCTTAAAAGTCAACAATCTTTCCTTGAACTACTTGCACCGTGGAAAGAGTGACAATGCATTTTTTTAGTGAGGTTGCAGATTTACTTTTCAGACTAAAAACATTATTTAAACGGTGCAATTAAAGAATAAAAACCCAGTTTCACGGAAATAATGATCAAAAGTGAAATAGGATTCCTAAGGTGATTATTAAAAAATAATCAATCACATACAGTAAATTTTTTTGGTGAGGTAGAACATTTAACGACATATGTGCACTGGCATCTGTGTGGTTTAAGACCACTAAAACCAAACGGCAGAACACATGCATTGTTCAGCCTGGGCACATCACTCACAACAAATTCATACACGACAACACAAATGTTGTTGAGGGCTGAAGATGTCGTCAGTGAGCACGGTGAGGGGAGACAAGGGGGTTTCAGCAATATCCTGGATGTTTTCACCCTGCAAAACACAAAAAATCCAATAAAAAGACAGTTCCAGACGCATAGAGTGTGAGCACACTAAGTGCTTACATTGCATGTCTTGAAGAACTCACTCAGGAACACTGGGAGATCATGAAGGTCCAGAGTGCGTCTCATCCGAACCTCGTGTTGTTTCTGGATTGACGATCACAAATGAATCATACAAATACTTAACTATGAAGCCCAGACCACGCAAATTCATACCTACATTCAAATATATTTCCGCACAGATGTTAATTTAACATTTAGCAGTCATTAGAAACATCTATAAAATGATATAAGTAGCATTTTAAAGTGACAATGTACAGAAAAAAAACATCAAACAATAGTACAACAGCAATTATACTTAGATGTCAGCATCAACCTACTTATTAAAACGAACACATAATCAAATGTGATTCACATACTTTACTCACCTGGGTGTCATAAATCTTGCCCCTTTGTGAGGCCTTCCACAAGGTCACCAGATTTGCCGTGTGTCGGTCAAAATTGGCTGCGTAGGTCAACACCTGTATCGTGACGGAACTCGGCAAACACCTGCAGACGTACAACTACACAAAGATATGGAAACATTAATGAAGAGCTGGGTTTTATCTGCATATGTGATGCCTCATTCACTTATGCTGGCAACATGAGAATGTAAAACATAGTTGGAAACAGATTTAATAACGTGGACCAAGAGGAACACAGTTCTTACCTGTGACTCCATTCGTATGGCTGACCAGCGCTCCAAAGTCCAAGTCCCTCACCTGGGGAAGGTCCTGAACAATATCTTGGAGACAAAAGGCAAAAGTTCACATACTACAAAATACTTCAAAATACAAATATTAGTCGAATACATATATATCGAATATATACTGCCAAAAATACTGAATAATACTCAAGATTGAACTACAAGAGGCAATCGCTTCATATTCAGTTCAATCCTGTGGGAACAGATCTATCAAACAATGTGAATTATTATTATTACTATTATTCCACTCAACAATATTGTCATATTCAAATGTGGATTTTTTAAAAATCTGTCCCCCTTAACTAAAACAATAGCTGTTTTCTGGTGTGTGATTAGGCCAATGCAGAACTGTGCATAGTCATGTGCACAAACTATTAAACAAAAATAAACTTTTCAATTACATTGAATTAGATTTGTATTAATTATAAATGAAGTCAGACTAAATAAGAGACAGAAGATAAGCAGATACAAGAGAATCAGCTGGACTGCTAGAAGTTTAAATTCCAGTTGAGTCTTCCATGCACATGATAAATGAGAATCTTCACAGACAAACAATAGATTGACTTACCCATTTCTTAAAGCTGAAGGAAAGTCAGCACTCATCGTCGACTTGAGCCTATAAACACAGATCAAATACAACAGATGCACATAAAATTAAATTAGTTTTATAATGCAAACATGTTTAATACAGTATACTGGTCACATTTGCTACTGGTCATCATTTACGGATGTATTTTTCACGGAGTGCCCGAGATGCAGTGTGGCAGATCTTTCGCCAGGGGGGGCTATAACCAAATACAATCCAACCTTGCACAAAAAGTCGAAACACATGTTATATTACATAGAAAATGGTAATATTTACATATATATTTAAAATGTGCTCACTGGCCACTCATTGTACATTTGGTCACGTACAGCATACATATTGTTTGCCCATAAAGAATGACACTCCAGGCCCTTCTGGTTGGATGCATTCTGCATTTCATCGGCTTTGTACATGAACTCTGCACAATGACGATTACATTGAATGTAAGCTGATTAAGTGATGCAATAAAATCCAGCTGCAATCTGGCTGCTAATGGTAAAACTACATTCTGGTATATTTAGCTTTTTATCTTTCTCCACACTGCTTCTGTCCGTCATCACTCGCCACAGTAGCCATACTTTACCCATCTGTTCAACGTCATCGCAAATAAATATTTAATAGCAAGTGTTGTTTGGACTTTACTAATAACTTTTATCACAGTTGTAAACAAGGCAAGGTCATGCGGGGGCGTGTTAGCCAGCTAACTCTAATTACCGTTAATGTTAATCACTGTCGCTTCCGGTTACTGTCCCTGATCAAATATAACATTAAAGATGTTACTCACCAGAGCAGAGTGTCCATTCCAAGCAGCAGCTCCACACTGAGTAAACGGTCCGCCGCCGTGTTGACAAATGCTTCCGTTAGCGTGTCTTCCATTGCCTCAAGTTACGTTAGCTTTTGAGCTAACATCAACACGCCGAACGGCGTCCACAAACCGAAACGCGCATTCTAGGGCCATACAATGCAGACAGCCCACAGGACAAATGTTTCTGCCATACTCCACAAGGACCCAAACTCTCTTGAGATTGTAAATCCACTGCTAATGTGCTCCATTTGTTTGAGGAAAGTTCTCGCTCACCAGAAAGCTGCCATCTTGATTTTTTGGAAAATACCGCGAATGGGCGTCATGACGTAATGATGAGATGACGGCGCTGCGTCCTCTTCTTCTTGATTACGATTGGCAGTTGACAAACAACACTGTGGCACATTACCGCCACCGCGTGATCAGGAAAGGAACCCACACCGGTTACAGTATCACTTAAAAATAATCGTTTTACTCTTACATCGTGATTTCACGGAGAACAACTATCCTTTTCATGCGGGAGAATATTGGTAAAACTTCCGCTTTGGAGCTCATCACAACACAGCTCATTTCCGCTACAGATTTCAAAACAAAACTTAAAATAACATCTTTACTTGTTTTAGTTGTGAAAATGTAAACGCACCACCGTGCGCCAATATGCACCATATGGATTCAACCCACAAGAGGGGGCAATAACTTTAAAGATGAAAAAAGGCATCCCCACAGTAACTTTTGCTGGATGAACACTATCTCAACATAATTGAAAATATATGATTTAAAGTGTATGATGCTATATAAATAAAAGGAAACATCATTGTGATTTATGTGGGAATAGAATAGATTTTATGGAAAACAAAATGTATCAAACTTTATTATTTGCGTTAAATAACATTTCACTTTGAATTAATAATTGTGGCATCATTATTCTTCAGATACATTTATGTCAAATGGTTGGAACACATGGAATCCTTTCCACTCTCAGCGTTCATGGATGTTGTGTTCCCATTCAGGTTTGTGCTCAGGAGAGGAAGACGACTTATTTTCTCTCCATCCACCCTTTCCTGCCAGAACACCAGTTCAACACCACCATCCCATATTGTTCCAGTCTCCCACGAGATAGAAGAGGGAGGGACAAAGAGGCGAAGAATGGAAAGAGTTAATAATGGAGATCGGTTGTTTAACCCTTCACCACACACTGTATACAGAGTTGGACCTTCAATTTCACCCACCTATAAACGTTTATACCGAGGTGAAACATTTGCCTGTATTCAGCACAAACATATAATCCTGGAGCAGTACTGAGCTAATTGCAATCTGTGCTTAATCTGACTCTGGAGGATGAAGAGCAGAGTTTCTCCTCAGGTGCTTCTCTCAGGATGTTTTCTTTGGCGGCGTCAGGTACTGAGGGTCTCGTGGTCCCCCGGGGGCCGGCCGTGGGTCAGGTCTCTTATTATAGGGGAAATAACACATCAGGACCACCGGCCATTTATGTCACTCTGATCAAACACCTTTCTTCCTCTGACATACAGTGACAACTCCATGACGCGATACTGCAATAATCATTGACATTAAGTGTCATTTGAATTTGAGTAACATGTCTGCAAATCATTGGATGGTTTATTTATTTATTTATTTATTTTTAAATATTTTATTTACCTTTATTATGTTGCCACAAACAAAATCCAAGAAGTGTAAATCAGGAAGCGAAACTTTTTTTGAAAAAGCGCCCACTTCGAAAAATGACTGGAACAGAAATGTTTGTGAGTTCTATCTATGAAACAATTTTTTTTAGCCTGAAGAAACCGCTCTTCTCGCAGCCAAGGAACCCCACACCTCCGGCGTCCCTGTTTCCTCTGGAATTTGATGGAAGCTATTCATTTAATTAGTGTGCCGATTCCTTGATGTGATAAAGCGGGTCAGAGCCTGCCCGTCACTTCCCTCTGTGTCCCGTGCCAGACGGCAACCTTCCCGTTTCTTTGCACAGAGCCAAGTAAATGTGTCCAATCCCCTGGATGACAGTCAATTAGCAGTGGTGGCATCCTGCCTCTTTTAAAATGAGTATGTCTAAAAATAGCCTTTTTTTTTTAATATATATATAATAACGTAACAGCCAATTATTCCTGTCTGTTTTTGTTTTTTTTGTCTCTCTTCTCGTAATGAAGGCATTTCCAGGCATCAAACTGCTCTTTATTCTTTTTTTATTTTTTTTTGAACTCCAACTGGAGGATATAAATGATATAAATGAAGTCATGCACATTTCCTTGAAGAGTGCGCGATTTAAATCCAGTGTCAATGGGGATCGGTGGAGACGAGTTGGAAAATGGCGTTTCAGCGTAAGCCAAAGCAGACATTTTGAAAGGAAGTTGGCAGGATTCAGGGAGCAACAGTGCGGATGATGAAAAGCGTGTCCCGCGGGAGCCAGTGGTTGAACATCTTAAAGAAACAGTGAACTGGAATCTCCGCGAAAAAAAAAAAAACCCTGTTCCAACTGTCCCGAGTCGATTGAGCCGCAGCCTTTCAAACCATCAAATGAAAACTGGAACCTGTGGGAGGTAAAGTGGAACAATGCCAGGGCTCGAGCGCTAGAAAGAGAGACGCGAACACAACTCGCGACTCAGATACAACGTCTGTGTCGCTTCGTCCAACAAATGTGTCTGGTTGGATTCTAAGTCCTCTTCAATTCCGTGAGCTTCGGCTTCATTTTTTCTCTCCTGGATAGGGTTCAAAAGCTTAAATGCCAAATTTGACTTTATTCAAATTCAGCCAGAATGTTTGCGGCCCTTTAGAAAAAAGCAGAATTGTGACTTTAAAGTATCACGTGTCGGTCAGTTTCACGAAACACGCGTTGACCTTTGTGTATTTTATCCCCGAAACCCAAATTTCAGGGTTCAAGGCTCGGCTGCCACTTTTTTTTAGCGGCGACTCTACGGCCCACATGTGAGACGTGTGCATCAAAGCCTGGAGGCCGGAGTCTGACGGTTTGTTTTATGGGGAAATGCAAACTCCTGCGTAAACACAAACCACACACACACACACACACACAGGGGAAAACACAACCCTGCTGTTAGAGAGGAGCTGTGTAAACAAGGAGATGAATGACCCGGTTGCAGAGTGAAAGACGCACAATCCTGGGCGCGCGCGCGCGGTCCCATTTCGAACGTGGGCGGCTTTTATACCACACCCACACAAGACGCCCTCGCCACACGCGTGTGCGTTTTGTACCGTCGCCCTCCGTCTGACTCAGCAGTTAAATGCCACTTCATGGGGGTGAGGGGGGGGGCAAACTGATCCGGCCTTGGCCAGACCGGGGTCCGTCGCACATCTGCGTGTCCAGGAAACGAGCGTAATTGGCTGGGCCTTTCCAGACTAAGGCGGGGGCCAGATCTGAGTGCTGAGGTCATCCTCGATCATTGGTATCAGATAGAGGGGGGAGGGTTTCCTTTTCCTCTCTCTCTCTCTCTCTCTCTCTCTCTCTCTCTCTCTCTCTCTGGATACTTCACTCCCTTTTAAGTGAAAAAAAAAAGAAAAGCTTCATTTGTTGAAATCTGATCTACAATTTGACTGATAGGGTTTCTGGTGAGAGAGACAGAAACACGAGGGAGTCTTGGGCTCAGGCGTGCAGTGTTTAGTAGTGCAACACTGACTCCTCTAAGGGTGGAACAAAAAAAAAAGACATGCTTCTGTGTCAAAAGGTGAAATCCCACTGTGCTTATGAAGGGCTTCAATGAAATACTGAAATATGAGTCATCTCAGAAAGAGAAAAAAAGACTCCCATGCAGCCTTCATTCGGAAAGCATGGGAATATTGAATCATAAAACAGACCAATCATAGCGCGTCCATTTTGGCAAGTCGACTGGGGTCCAAAACTTGTGGAGATTTTTGGAAAGGAGCAAACTTGTATACATCGGATTTATGCCCACGAGATAAAAGGCCTTTCTGAGCGCCTCTCATTTTTTGCAGCTTTTACAAGTCAGTACAAGACCAGGAAGGTGTTCTCCGTGAATTATTGGCCAAGGAACTCAACACATCATCAATGCCTTGCGGTAGACAAAAAAAAAAAAAAAAAACGACGACAGGAGGCAGATGAGTGGGCGGAGCCGCACACTCTCTCTCTCTCTACCTGCACCGACCACGACCCGACACGGTTGGATAAATAGGCGCTTTACTTTTTGAAGAGCTGCCATTACTCAGCCATCAGCTATTTGTAACAGTACCTGCCCCAGGTCGGCCTCTCCTCCTCCTCCTCCTCCTCCTCCTCTTCCATCACTCAGCTCAGAGCCATTCTGCTCCCAAGGAGGCCTGTGGCTGCGTGGAGGCGCGTCTGCACAGGCATGTATCAGGCATGTGGCTGAGAACATTGGAAGGGCAAACAGATACTGTTGTTCCAGGAGTCCAGGGAGGCTGAGGTGATACGTTTCCTTCCACGCTTGCTATCTTGTACGACCATGTTTTTTTTGTTTTTTTTTCCGAACAGGGCGTGGCTAACAGGAGTTTACTCGACTCAAATCACAGTTGTTTTTATGTTGAGCTGTTTGCTGAAAAAAGGTTTTTCTTTTTTTTTTCATAATAAAATGCTTCACATATATTTTCCTAAACCATGTTTTTTTTTTCCAAAGGGAAATTACAGCATTTTTTTTTTTTTTTCCCTCTTGACTCACAGACGTCGGAGTGATAAATTACCCTGGTACATTCCAGTTTGGGCTGGAGGAGACCCCTCACTCGCCACACACACACACACACACACACACACACGGGGTGGTTAACCCATCTGTAAAAGGCAACTGGAATATGAGGGCCTCACGCCCCCCCCCCCACCCCTCCACTGTGGAAAAAATTGCTCACACACAAACCGCCCTAATAAAAGTGTGACATCACCAGAGCGCATGCATTCGTTGTATACCCGGTGATTATCCGTGTGTGGTGTGTGTTGCTCCACTTTTTTTTTTGTCTTCAGTCAATCACAATTCATAAGGGCCCCGCTCACAGGCTGCTTTGATTTGAATGCTGTCAGAATCGGGGGCATACGCGTCGTTAGGCCGTAAATAAAGAAAAAATACGGAGTCGTATATCTCTCTGTCTCTGCCTGCAACTACGGAACGTGATGGAGGAGGCTTGTCGTCAGGTGAATCATTGTGGCCCAGGGTGTTCTTTTGACTAGGCTGTAAGACAATTTGCCATGTTCACATCCCCTGTAGGCTTGGTTCCTTAGATCAGCCAGGCCGGCTGGAGGCTTGCTGCCTCCGTGTGCGGGGTGGTGGTGGTCCCGTGGCCTGGGATGAAAACTGCTTTTGCTTTGACACGATCCTATTTTTTTGGAATTGGACCAGAGCTGGGTGCAAAGTTGAGTGGATTCCTTCCTCCTTCACTTCAGGTCTGAGTCCTCTCCTCAAACCTCTGCACACATCTGCCGTTCCAGCTTCCCAACAATTTTTTTTTTTTGCAAGCTTCAAAACCTCGAGGCCATGCAAAGTGCACCGAGACGATATATGTATATATATATATATAAAGCGGCTGCTGCTGCTCACAAACATTCAAGTTGAGTCCTGCGCTCAGTGGGAATCTGGGCCCTGGAAGGTTAAAGCTTCGCTAACCCTCATTTAAGTTTTTCAAATATTTCTTTATTTCCAATTTTTTTTTTATTGTTCAAGAGGAAATTTTCAGGAAGTTATGTAAACCAAAAAAAACAACCAAAAAAAAACCCGACTGGGATTTATTCTCTGGGGATTGACTCCAACCAGTATTATCCAATAGGATAAGTAGACTCGCGCGTCCATAAAACATACGGCTGATTCCATGTGGGATTCGTTTTATGGACAGGAATAGGATTAAATAAATGACAAGACATGTGTTGTGCATGTGCACACATCAAAGAATTGGCTGAGCTTTGGAGGGGGGGGGGGGGGGCGTCAGAATTTCCAGATCTTCATCCACAGACGCAAACCACTGTCCCACATGATCATTTGCTTATAAAAATTCCATAGATTGCGTTTTTCCATTTTTTCCACCATATTTGCACCAAAAGCATTCGCCCCCATTTTTTTTTGAAATCTCTGTGACCGTCTCAGACCGGCAGACTCTGTCAAATCCCCAAAGAAGCATTTTGAACGGCAGTATCGGGTAGGGTGACGTTTCTGCCCACCATTTTATTTTTCATCCCCCTCTGGTGCCTCTCCACTCCTGCGTCTGGAAAGTAAACAAAAAAAAAAAAGTCTGGGTCCGGCGCTTCCATCCCCCCTCGGAGATATCTGGCCAATGACTCATGGGTGCTCAGTCGCAAGCCGTCCTCCTGGCGCATTTTCCACAAGGTGCAAATCATTTCCCCCCACCAGCATGTAAAACCCCATGTACATGTGGTCAGACAGCGGGCCGCGCTGCAAAACCCTTCCCGCACCACACTCCGTCGCCTGAATTCTGCTTCTGGTTTTTTAAAGGAGCAAAGCGCCCAAAAGACGGAGAGAGCGGCCTTTCGTCATTGTCTTAGGGGCAGAAATGATTAAAGTGTCATTCTTTTGTCTGATTACATCAGGTTTTTTTGGGGGGCAGAGAAAAAAAAGCCAAATCTTTCTTTGGTAAACACCAACAACTAAGAGGCTGGTTGGAATTTGTGGTTTCATGAATGAGCTGCAGGTTATTAAACATTAGACTGACACACACACTGAAGAATGGATTTTTATTTAACACAATACTACTCCAATAAAGCGTTTTTTTTTTTTTGTGCAGTGAACAGGATCCCCACGAGGAAATCCTGCAGGAGTCTGTGACTGATGACTCTCTCTCTCTCTCTCTTTTTTCCGGCTTCGTTTGTCATCCCACATTCCTGCTGATTTCTCTGTTTGAGAAGTTTTGCGTGATGGATACATCCGTCCGTGTTTGAGCAGGGAGAGGCCAAACAGGCGAACCGAAACCGAAATGATTTCCTAAATGTGCCCCCCCATCTCCAGCCTTTTTTATTGCCTAATGTTGCTAAGTGTTTTTTTTTTTTTTTTATCCATCCTCAGCTCTCTTCAAAAAAAAAGAAAGAAAGCAAGCTTTTATTAAGCATGTGCTTTTATTTTACGGTCCCCATGAATGAATTGAGCCGCGAAGTGAAGCGCGCTGATTGCGGATTGGTTCCGTCAGCCCGGGATCTTCAGGGTTCCCCCCGCGCTCACATCACAGGTTCAACAGGAAGTGTGAGGAAACGATTCATTTCTCTTTGGGGGGGGGGGCGGAGGACGTTGACCCCGGGTCGACCGTGGGCACCGAGGAAGGCCCCCCCCAGGGTGTAGGTTTCAGGGTTTCCTGCTCTTGTATGAAATGTGCTACATGCTAAAAACAACATGTAGCCCTGCAGGACAGATGACTCTTGGATTACCTGATCAAAGAAGATCATGGGGGTGAGAACAGCTACATCCCGGTTTAAAACCAAACAAGGGAGGTGTGAAATACAAAAAAAATAAAATAAAAAAATTGAACATTCATGGTGTCAGACTTTGTGATCCCGTTAAAAAACAGAGAATCTGTCCCAATTTGCCCCAGGCCTATTTGAACAAAGATGTTAAATCATTGCTGGATTCTAATTGTGTGTATGGGACATCTTGTTCCTCTGATGTCAGAGGATTCTGGTTTGGAGCCGTCTCCGCTCCGTATTATCTGGCTGAGGAGGGGGAGCCGGGGCGAGATGACTTCTGCAGATGAGACTCGGTGACGGGGAGAGTCGTCACATCTTTGGCAGCGGAGGATTCGGGCTTGGTTTCAGAACAAGAAGCAGATTTTTTTTTCCCCCCTTGTAGGAAGACCACTAACATGTTCTACAATACCTTGGAGGATTCAAACCTCTCAGCTCTCGGAGAGGTGGGTGTTCCGCTGGGATCTAAATAAAGCTACAAAACTCTCCATCAATCCCTCCTGCATCTCATCTTCTGGCCTATGCATTGAATTTGTTTTCCGATCACATCTACGGCGGTTTATGTCTCCGCTCCAGCCTACATGTTGGATTTGTTTGGATTCGGGAATGCACCGTCGAGTCTGCCAATAACTTTCCTCTTAAACTTCTCCTGGGTATTTATGCATTTGCGGTCGGAGCCTCCAGACGTCTGAACTGTCCAAATAATGACAATGGACAATCGGGTGTGTTGACGTCATCATATGGTTATTTATGGGACATTTTTTGGCTTTATTAGAGAGCTCATTGTAGCGAGATGACAGGAAATAGGGGGCGGGGCACAAGCAGGTCTAATTAGACACGTTTCCAGTGGCATTGGAAGACAGGAAGAAAGGAATAATAATCTTGATACCTAACGATAATTGCAGGTCGACCTCCCTTTTGAAAGGGTTTTCATTATCGTCTTTCCTCAGTTTGTATTATGACGGTCGTGAGGTTGCAGCCGTGTGATATATTCCTAAAATCACAAACCTCGTTCCATTTCTTCTGCTGTGCGATGGCGGGACAGGAATCATATGTTCTGGTATAGCGCGCGGAGATCTGCGTTTTACAGTCGTGCACCACGTGCGCTCCATCTGCCGCTGCAACATTCTTCCTGTCCAGCCCAAACGCTCCGTTTACAAGACAGCAGTAAAGCATATATATATATATATATATATATATATATATTTGGCAAGGTGGGGCCATTGTTTCCGTTCTCTGATTAAATCCTTTTTTTCCTGAAGGCCTGGCCATTTTGTATCGAGGAATATATCATATAATGAGGATCCACGCGCATCCGCTCCGAAAAAGGAATCGCACTTTATCAAGGATTTTATTTTTTCCTCTGGGTCTGTGCAACACAGGTTTTTTTTTTTTTTCTGCCAAAAGAGACACAAAACCAGGCATTGCCTGACTTTTGGAAAACGTGAGATGTCCATGTTGAGTGGCAGTTGCTCTCCTGCAGGTCAAAACCAACCGCATCATATGAGCAGAAGGGGAGCGCGTGGAACCCCCGGCTCTGGTCCGGATTTACCGAGGTTTTTTTTTCCTGGCCTGGCAAAGTCAGTCAAGGAATCAAATCAAATCCCAACAGGAGGAGTTTGGGAGAAGGTGGGAGGGAAGGGCAGGATGAAGCCACTTTTAAGGACTTCCTCCTTCAGGCCCTGATCAAAACTAATGTCCTTGGATGGAAACCAAATCCCGCAGGACAGCCAGCTGCGTAGACCCCTGCGTGTGCCGGTGAGAAAAGCATGAGCACGTGTTTCATAAGACGTGAAATGAATTCAAGGCTTAATTTATTTTAAACTTTTCTTTTCCCATTTTGTTCTCCCTCCCGCACATGCACCGCCGTCACATCTGCGTGGAGAAAACCCCCCAAAACGCACGGTGTGGGGGGTCAACGCACCCGCTTTCGCTAAAGACCCCGTCGACGCCCTGACGACACACATCTCGCAACCTTGGCAGACCTTCAAAGAAAGAGCTGCACCGTGTCCAATTACGCAGATATTCAATTTCAAACATGATGCGCAACGTTGACCTGAGGCCCTGCGGACGGAGCAGTCCGGAAAAAAAAATGGTCCAGAGTAAAATATCCAGGAAGCAAAGTTGGATAAGGATCTCCAAACCTGCTGAAATCTGAACTTGTAATAATGCTCCTGTCTTTTTTTTTTTTTTTTTTTTTACTGTTGATGTGCCGACAGGATAATGGCGCGAGCTGACATTTCTTCATGACTCGGTGTCTGTATGTAAAAAGGAACCGATATTTGACAGGTTCACAAAATAAAACATCACAAACTCCAAAACCCAAAGAAGAGTGGATGACTGTAACAGCTGTCCATCCAACACAAGCTTTATGTTCAGAAGTCGGTTGTGTTGAGACAAAAAACGAAACAAAAAGTCTCTCTGTGGTGTCAACAATCTGAAACGGGAAACTCTCTGATCCTTCGTCCTGCAGCTTTTGTACCACTGATGCTGTTTTTGTGTGTCGACCTGCTTTGTGGGCGGGGCCAACACTAGAACAGCTGTTTTTCTCATGAACACCCCCCCTCCGAAACCCCCAAACACACAAGCACACGCGCACACACACACACGCACACACACGCGCACACACACGCACACACACGCACACACACACATGCACACACACGCACACACGCACACACACACACACACACGCACGCACCCACACGCACACGCACACACATGCGCACGCAGACACAGGCACACACGCGCACGCGCACACACACGCACCCACACGCACACACACACGCACACACACGCACACACATGCGCACGCAGACACAGGCACACACGCGCACACACATGCACACACACGCACGCACACACGCACACACATGCACACGCACGCAGACACAGGCACACACGCGCACGCGCACACACACACACTCGCGCACACACACACATGCTCACACACGCACGCACACACACACACGCACGCACGCAGACACAGGCAAACACGCGCACACACACGCACACGCGCACGCGCACACACACACCCTGTCTGAAAGAGAGTCACCTGACGCTTTCAGTGACACACAGCTGTTTCCTGTCACACAGTTCAGAGTTGGCCCTGTCTGGCAAAGCCTGGCTGAGAAAGCGCAGCCATTTTAAGGAGTTGTGTATTCGTATATATATATATATATATATGTACTTCTTTAAATGTGTATTTAAAAGCATTTCTTCAAACCGTTGAAGTTTGTGTCGCTGCGATGTTGTGTTTTTGAACCGTGTACATACAAGTGAGGTGGCTAAAGCCAGACTCTATGGACGCACACATTTTCACCTCGAAAAATGAGATTTTGCGGACGCGCGTCATTCCTTAGTGGCTTAGGGTCAAAATATAAGGATTTTTGTTTCAGCCTCATTGGGGTCACGGAATGAAATGGCAGTTTATGACTGGATTCCGGGTTCCCGCCATAAGTCAAGAGGGGCTGACCTTTCTAAATGTATTCGGTGGATTCTGGGATGGCCACCTACACACATGACCACCCAAAGAGACGGTCGCACACACACACACAGACTCGGCCTCTTATCTCCCCTTCCTCACTTTTTTTTCTTTTTTTTTTTACAATAACAGAGACGCCACTTATTCTATGAGCCTTCAACAAGTTTGACAAATGTTGCAAACTGCAAAAAAGCAAAAAGCAAAAAAAAAACAATGGATGCTATAAAACTCTATTCTTGCTTTTAATTACCCAGTAAAAAAAAAAAAAAAAAGATTCTCAGCTCACTTGTGAGTCTTGTTTGGTGACTGCCATAAAACAGCACTTTTATGACCCTTGCTTAGCAACCACTTCTGAGACCAAACTGTGGGTGACATCTTCCAACAGCCAAAGTCTCTCTCTCTCTCTTTTTCTTTTTCTTTTTTTTTTTTTGTTATTCTTATCCCCTTCTCTCGGGTAGGGGCTCAGGTAGATAAGACGATCCCAACGTGGAGGTTGGGACCAGACGACGAAGCTCTGGGAAAAAAAAAAAAAAAAAGTTCTGTGAACATGGGTGTAGTTCTCCCACAGCCACAAAAAGCCTGCGAGAGGATGGTTATGGGAGAGGGCTGACAAAAGGGGGAGGAAAATTAGGCCCGCCAGCATTCTTCTCATTTAAAGCTGTAACTACACACACACACACACACACACAGAAGAAAAAAAAACACAGTCTGGGCTGGGTCTGCCTGCTGCTTACAAGGAGAGGCACTCCTGTCTTCATGGTGGTGCAGTGATAACCTGAGCACCTTTTTTTTTTCTTTTTCCTTTTTTTCTTCTTTTCCTGCACACGAGGACGGCTCATGTCTTTCTTATAGACATGATGGGCTTTGTGCATTTAAGGACTTTCCTTTTTCTGGTGCTGGCTCAGGTTTTGATTGTTACATGTCAAGACGCAAACAGTGGTAAGTTTTTTTTTGACTTTTTTTTGTGGTTGTTGTTGTTGTTGTTCAACACCCTAATGGCTGTCGCTTGGCGGACCGTCACATGTTTTTCCAACTTTTTGTTGGTGCTTTTAATTTTTTATTTTTCCTTCTCCCTGCTGCTTTCAAGTGGACCGAGACTCCAACATGCGAGCAGCTCCTTGTGAGACAATTCCGGTGGGATGAGGTTCCTTTTCTGACCATGAGTGTTGTTTTTCTTTATTGTGTGTGTATAGTGAATTTTCCCTGGCACATGAAAGCTATTATTCCTTTGATCTCCTTAAGGCAGCGCTAGACAACAACGTCCCAATGTTTGACAGAAAAACGGTCTGGGACACGTCCAGTGAACGGTCACATCTCTTTTAGGGGGATGATTGAGACCCTCCGGCAAAAGAGTGTGCGTAGCTTAGAGGGGGAACAAAAACAAAAAAAAAAAAAGGGAAAAGAGAGGACTGGGGATTATCTGCCACTGGCAAATAATCCCTGCATGTCAGGAAACTGTTGGTGATGTCACCACCGGGCAGTGAGGAGGGAAACAAGCACCTTTGTGGGTTTTTTTTTTTTAAACATGGACTCCAGCGCCACTCTGGAACATTCATTAAGTGTTACCACAGCCCCTCTCTCTCTCTCTCTCTCTCTCTCTCTCTCTCTCTCTCTCTCCCCCCCCCCTCCACTCCCTCCGCATTGTACATCTGCGAAAATAATCCCAGCTCACGCGTCTCTGAGGGGAACTGCGCGTTAACCGGCTGCAGATGTGAGGAGACATGAGAATCTGAGACGCTGTCGGATGAAGTGAGTCACTGAGATTGCGGATGCTGGAAACGCCGAGAGCTGGAACACCTGAGTGTTCTTGTTTGACTTGAATCCCACAGATTTTTATTTATTTATTCCCCCCCCCCCCACCCCTAACCCCCCCCCCCCCCCCCCCCGCTCTGTTAGATGTCTCGTGTCGTCACGGCGACTGTGTTGCCTCTGCCCATGATGTCATGGCCCACTCTGAGCCCTCTGGAAAAAGTTCATTTGATGGGGCCCCTGATGGAGTCAGGCTGACCCTTGTTTATTCTTTCAAGGTGCCATTCCCTTTGGATCATTGAAGTTGAGCTTTCCTTATATCATTAAGTACAAAGAGTCAGATTTACCCTTTCAGTTTATTTCCCCCTTTTCCACATTGGTGTGCGGTAGTGTGTGTGTGGGGGGGGGCTGTTAGAGCGCCACCCCCTGGCCAAGGCAGCGCAGAGCCCAGATCCCGCTGTTTCTGTGAACTTTAACTGAACAGAAGGCATCATTGAACACCAATATGGATTTTTGCCATTTGAAAGATTTGAGGGAGAACCCTGTAGGCATTTAGAAGGGACCAGATTCAAACCTCTGCGGGCCAGTTTTCTTCTGGACTGTGAAATACTGTGTTTGTCTTCAGCCCGTGAGTCCTCGGAGGAACTGTCTCCTGTCCATATTTGTTCATGTGAAGCTCGCAGGCTTCTTGCCGTGGAACAGCGGTGGCTGGAGTGATTTTGCATTTGGCCCCAAATGAAAACTGTGGAACGTTCATGGATTTTGTGGACTCAGGGAAAATGTGGTTCACCAGGGTTTTCGAGACAATGTGTGTGTGAGCAGGGGGGGCGGGGGGGGGGGGGGGGGTTTTTTTTTTTGGGGGGGGGGGGGTTCTTTTTCATTTGAAGTTCCTCCTTCTTTGGTCGTGACTGGTGTTGATGTGTAATGCAGTGAGAAGTAAAACCTGGAGAATGAAGACAGACAGGATCATGGCTCCAACTGGCATTGTTAATAGACGAATTACCATATTTATATGGTGATGTACAACCTCCAATACTTTTGCATGTTGATGAAACAACAATTGTGTTCACTGAGAAAAGAAAAGTATTGTGTCTAAGTCTGTTCAGGATTAAAAACAAAAGGTTGATGTCCAGTCCTCCAGGCTTTGTGGCAATATGAAATTCCAGTATTCTGCCTGAGGACTATAATAAAAAAAAAAAAAAAAAAAAAAAAAAAAACGCATTTTGAGCAAATGTGGCGGGTCTTGGTGAAAAAAAAAAAAAAAAAAAAAAAAAAAAAAAAACGCATTTTGAGCAAATGTGGCGGGTCTTGGTGCGTACAGTTACGCCGGGCTCGATGAAAGCCATATGTCTGCACATGTGCGGAAAGTTTTCTTTGCAGAGCAACCGTGCGTTGGCAAACGACATCAAGGAGCAGACGTTAAGCTCACAACTGGAAAC
This sequence comes from Colistium nudipinnis, assembly GCA_016785305.1. Taxonomy (NCBI): domain Eukaryota; kingdom Metazoa; phylum Chordata; class Actinopteri; order Pleuronectiformes; family Rhombosoleidae; genus Colistium; species Colistium nudipinnis. The sequence continues at coordinate 29,660 of JAFBJU010001158.1, forward strand.
GGTGACGCCAGCTCAGATTAGGAGATTAAATATAGGGTAAAAAAAAAAGAAAAAAAAAAAGCTGCGACCTCCTGCAGGAATGGAGGTGTTCAAATAATATTTGGAGCGAGTCTAGGGATGTGAACATGGAAAATGGGAATAACAGCGGTGGAGGGCTGACTCCAATAACAAAAAAAAAAAAAAAAAAAAAGGGCTCCTCGCCCAGAGCCTAGCCGGAGAGGAACAAGCCTTTTTCCATGTGTGTGTGTTGGAGAACATCATTCCTCCCAGACGCTGACATAGCCGTAAAACATCTTCAAAGATGCCACTTAGCGCCTCACATCAAAGACACAAATCACTCGCCGTAGTCCCGTCTGTCTCATGTGCGCCATGGAAGTCAAAAAGGTAAAAAACAAACAAAAAAAAAAGACAGAGAAAAGGCCGAAGCTGGAAAAAACTCCACAAATCTACAAGATCTACATGAGGTCACTCCGTCTGCTAAATTACTTCCAGTCGCTGTTGTTGCCACATCACTGACACTGCAACACATTTTTCTCTTTTTTTGTGTGTGTTTTTTTTTTAAGCCAAGCTGAAATGTCCAAACATGTGAATTCACCCAGGTCCACAGACGGCTCTGAGTGGAAACACATGCCGCATTTTTCAGCTATGACTTGATTACACGCCTCTTTTCTCTTAGAGTTAAAGGGGGGGGGGGGGGCGCGTTCTGAAGACGAGGGCACGTTTTTAAAATCAGTGAGCAGCGTCCTGGCCTGGGACGTCCCGGTGGCACAGACGACAGGGCTGATAGATTTTTTTTTTTAAGTGCTCCATGGGAACTACTTGAACCAAATGATTGCAGTCAGCAAATGGAGGAGGCGTGGAGTGGGTTGGGTGGGAGGGTGTTGAGGGAGTGTGGGGGGGGGGGGGGGGGGGGGGGGGGGGGGGGGGGGGGGGGGGGGGGGGGGGGGGGGGGGGGGGATGACTTCCAGATGTTAAAATAGTAGCTTTGGCAGTATTTGGATTTTTTATTTTATTTTTTTCCCAAACGTTTTTGAAGCCTTAGAGATAATTGGAAGGGTTCGGACACAGCGGGTGGATATTGCTTTAGGATAGACCTGGTGCTCATGGTGTGTGTGTTTTTTTTTTGTTACCCTAACAGCCTGAGAGCGTGTAATTTTCTCTACTCCGAACACCTCCACGGGTTCAAGGTAAAGTGGTTATTTGTTTTTCAGGAGCCGTGCAATTACAGCTCCTCCTGTACCACTGCGTGATGGGCACTTTGCTTCCCCCGGTGGTGTCCCCTGTGATCCTCTGAGTCTGTTTGTGTGTGTGTGGGACAATGACAGGACGACCCCCCCACAGACACACACACACACACACACATTGCATGGCAACAGCTGCACAATTACACACGGTGAATGAAAATTAAAATCAAGACACGCACGTGTCCACGGGGAGGTGCCGGGTCTGGAGGCGCGTGTTAACAAGTTGATGATGTCAGGGGTGGTTGCCATGTCAACGGAGGATGGGACGTAAACAACTGGGAGGCTGTATGGATTTATTCACCCATGGAAGCGATTGGATTTAGAGCAACTTCCCGTAGCTGGCTTTTCAAGGTTTAAGGGTGTCAGTTCAGGGGCATGGTGGGAGTTCTTTGCAGATTATCCATTATTGAGGCTTAAAAATGAAATCTCATCCTCTGCCTCCTCAATTCCACATCATCTCTCCCAGAAAATAAAAAAGTGAACCTGTCCATCCCTGAAATCGCAAAATACGACTCACGTGGCAATGCTGGGGAGAAGTGGTGTTTGTGCAGCTGCTTGTGATCAGGACGCCTCTCGCCGCTTGCTGGATTTTTCTGTCGGTCGGCAGCTCTCAGTGATATACCGCTCATGTTCTCCCCCGGTGACAGTTTCGAAGAGCGCTGTCATTACTTATGTTACAATATAATCATATATCATAATATTCCAGGTTAAGTCCCATCTGGGAACCTCGGTCTCCCTGTGGGGGGCAACATTGTGTCCAGGTAACGATTTGGTAAATTAGATGGGTTACATATGACTAGATCATTAAGCCGCCTCCCCCATTTGGTTTACACGTGTTTCTGATGGCCTGGTCAATTCTGCAAAACGTGACGATACCGTCTGTGGGATTCTCAAAGGCTTCTCGTAGGCCGAGTTGTTTTAAAATACCACAAAACGCTGTGCGTCAGCCATAATTGCCGGTTGCGGTCCGGCCTCAATGCTCAGTTGTAGCTGGGGTTGTGTATTCCAGCCTCTGAGGGCGAACCAGCGGGAGCTACGTGGGTGTCGGTGGGTGACAGAGGTTAGAAATGTGGCCCAGGATATGTTTAGGCTCTTCACAAGTTGTCGGGCAGCTGACGGACTCAACGGTGACGTGCCTGGAGGAGCTGTTTTGGAATCCAGGTGGTCCTTGAATTACAGCTCGAGCTGTAATTACATCACTGCAGTGTGTTAGATGTGAGGATGTATGAAAAAAAAAAACATTTTTTTATGTTTCGCGTACGAATGATGGCTTTATATTTCGAGGACAGATGAATGGAATAAAGTCCCGGGCCCGGAGACAAAATGAATCAGGATAATGAATGTACCAAACCGTAGCAGGAACGTGGACGTTCACCAAGAGGCTCGTGTTCAGAGGTAATAAAAAAAAGAATACAAATATTGGGCCGAGTGGAGCTCCAGCGCGGTGCGACACGGCCAAAACTCAACAGGGAAGGATGATGTTTCTGAAAATGTCGTCTACGATTAACACAGATGTGTGTGACCTGAGGAGACTCCAGGTATGGACCACATTCAAATCTGAATCCTCGAGGCCTCTTTTTGCCTCATGGAGGCTTAGCGTGTAGGAAAGTGAATGATTCAGTGAACCAAAAAAAAAAGACACATTCTGGCCACACAATGCCAGTCTGTGCGATGTCCACTCAGTGTTCCCCAAACAGACGCGTCTCACATCCAGCCCAGACCCAAGAGATGTGGAAACGTCTGCCGGCGGCCGGTGACTCATGGACGCCGCTCGAGCCGGCGATGATTTCATCCAATGAGGACGAACTGCCGCTGCAGAGCAGAGTTCAGCGTCCAGAGCCAGCCCGGCTCAAACCGGTTGAAACGTGCATTATGGAAAGTTGGAGACAATTCAGCTTTCAATTAAACCCACATGCAGTACAAATACTAGCACTTTTGGAGTTTTTCTTTTTTTTTTTGTAAATAAACAGAATGAAAGCAAAGCCACAAGGAAACACTACCCTGCAGAATAAACTTTATAATGAGCATTTTGTTTTGGTTGGTTTTGTGTTTCTCTCGCTGGCTGCATAATGATGGACTCAGGTTTACGCTGCCTGAGCTGGGATCTGCATTTTCCCGCTCTTTTGTTTACGCGAGCTAAATTACAGCTAAAAGAACCGGCTTTGAGTTTTGAGCACTTTATTTTCTACTCCCTCTTGTTTGGTTTTCTGTTTTCTCTGACGGGGCCCGGTATTAGCTTTAAATATGAGTTGTTAAAGAGTGAGAGGGCAGTGATTTATAATGAGAGAGAAATGAGTGAAAACGGTGCGAAAGAGGGATAGCCACAGTTCTCTTTGTTACATGCGTACATGAGGGAGCAAACCTCTGCAAACATGGCAACCCGCTGAGTCCAGCACAGGAAGTTGTGTCAAAGAGGAATTTCCTCTGGGGGAGTTTTCAGCCCTGGTCCTCCACTCAACAGATAAGACGGACTCACAACATGGAAAATAAGGAATATGTGATGTTGAGGAGTTGAGTGGAGTGAAGCCTTTCTCTGAGTTTTTTTTGGCGAAGACGTTTCTGAAGCTCACGCAGCTGTCGATGACATGTGGAGAGAAGTATGCGGCTGTCGGTGATAGCGGTTAGAGCCAACACACTGCACCACATCGGCCAAGAAATAAAACTGCTGCCTGGCAACGATGACATTTTGAAAGCCTTTTATTGTTATCTGCAGTTTGGACTCTGTGTAAATGGAACCTTTTGAAATTGTCACAGAAAAGTTTAGAAGCCACGCACAAAAAAAAAAAAACTTGCACTGTTTCTTTGGGGGGAGACATTTAGAAGCGACACACCTAAATTACACACGCTGACACCTCCGCTCGTATGATCCCAGCCAGGAATAAAATCACCGCAGCAACCGTTTAGTTTTTTAGATCCACGGGGAGATTTAACAAAGCACACAGTACAGTGTTTGGAACACAACAACAATCCCATCCACACAATTACAGTATATTCCTCTGCTCGTCATTCCCCCGAATATAACGTTGTCTGCGGAGTTTTTGAGCCCGGCTGATAGTGGATTGTATCAATATTGATGTTGGGATTTGAGAGATTTAGGAAGAAGAACAAATCTGAGCTGAGATTTATAAAAGAAACACACAAAAACAAATAGCGGTGATCCAGACGTTGACTGAGCAAATAAAACTTGAAGCAGAGACATAACGTGATAGGGACCTTTATTATGAACGACCACAAATCTGTCATGGAGCTTCTGCCTTTCCCTTGTTAGTAAGGAGTCAAAAAACAAACCAGTATCATTTATATTTGACCATCTTATTAACTTTGAATATTGGCCACTGAGTCGCGTGAAGCAAGTCTTATTTTTTATTTTTTTTATGTCCCTGTGTTAGCCAGTGACCTCGGTGTGACAAACTGCATCACAACAGAGCCGCACGTCTGACCTCTTCACCCCCGGCCTCTGTCTCCAGCTTTCACAAATATGCAGAATGCAGTAAACTTCAAGGGGCCTCATTCTGGTGATAAAGGGAAAGTAATTGGGCTGCATGGCCCCTCGGGGGCCTGAGTCTGAGTGATGTCACCAAAAAGACCTTTTGGGCCCCCATATCTTTAGGGAATGTACCTGGTGATCAGCTGATATGGAGATTGACACATATATATATACATATATATGTATATAGAGAGAGAGAGATGGATGAGTCCTCTAAAGGTCCAGAGGTGGTATGTCCCTGCAGAGAAAATAGCTGCTAACTGTCTGTGTGCGTAGCTAAGTCAAGCTAAGTTAAAAAAAAAAAAAAAAAAACTCCACAAATAATAACGAGGGGAAGAGTTCACCTGGAGTTAAGTCGTGTTTCCATTTCAGAGGCCACGCTGGACACGCACCAGATCAAACAAACATCTGCTCGGACGCTGTTTGGGCTACAGATTCGATCTCGGCTCACAAAAGCCTTTTCCATAACATTGGCTTTGGGCTGCAGCGCGCAACTACCGACATTAAGTGGGCTTCATTTGTGTGGGCTTATGAAATAAAAGAGGGCAAAACAGGTTCAAGCTGGGAAAATCCGCCATCTGTAGATGGGCTGTCTGTCTAGGGAGAGTCAACGTCGACTTACCTCCACTTCTTTTCTTTGTATAAGAGAAAAAAAAAAAAAATGGCAATCTAAATAAGGTCCCGCTTGGCGGCCTCTCCGATGCGCAGGCTTGTGGAAAATGTAAATGTTTACGGAGAACGTCCTCTCTGCGGGCCTGAGGGAAGAGGGTCCCAATGATTCAGCGGGCGCTTGTGTCACGGTGGAACAGCTGCACGGTTTCTCTGACAAAAAATGGGGGCAGAGACATGGGGGCTGTATGGAGGAAAGGAGGAATTGAGAGGGAAGCACAGATTTAGAATAAAGACACGAGCTCCGCAGTAAAAAGAAAAAAAAAATGGGTAAAAAAAAAAAGGATATGAAACAAACACTAATGTGGGAAGAAAGACAAAAAAGGGGGGATCTGAAACAAACAAAAACGAGCCTCGGGCAGACATCTGCTCTGAGGAGAGGAGGACGCAGCATCCTCAAAGTGCCGAAGCTCTGAGGTCACAGAAAATGTGGAGGCAATAAATCTCAGCGGCTCTCTGGGTGCGCTCCTCGCCACCTGACGCGGGACGTCCCGTAAAAAAAAAAAAAAAAGCTCCGGTGACAACGATCTCCCTCCGTGTGCGTCCCTTCATCGGACTTTTACAGGTCGGCAGCCAGGGAGAGTGGGCGTTAACCTCCGGGTTGTGACCATGTGTGGTGTATTTTGTGGTTGTTATGTTGTGTATATAGCACGAGGGAAGGAAATGGCTTTGGTGGCGATGTTATGGTGATGCAACCAGCTGTGATTATGTTTGTGGGGACACACGTGCACACACACACACACACACACACACACACACACACACACAAACAGGGCAGTTACACCTCTGACCCCCCCAGGGAGACACAACCAAGCACATGATCTCAGATGAATTCATAATAATTGGACTACTATGACTTATTTCAGATCTGCAACTATCTGCATCGACCCACAAAGGGTCAAGTGAAATACAATCTCTTTTTTTTTCTTTCTATCTGACCCGTTCTTCACCTCTTTCAGTTATATTTATGTTCTTTTCATCTTTAACAAAACTGTGACCGCTTCCTCTATTTTACTTTGTTGCCATTTCTAACATTTGCTCAATCTCCGGATTTTTCTGAAAACCCCCATGATCCCTTTGGTGCTTAGCTGAATTAAATGCACAGTATATGCTGTCGTCCATGTTGAAAGGCCCATTCATCCTCAACGAGCAGTACGGCTTCCTTTTTTTTTTTCATGGAAAAGAATATTTCACTTTTTTTGAAGATTTTAAATGTTAGAAACAAGTTGTGAGCTCAATTCTAGATTTATCAGTGGAAGAAAAAATCGAAATAAGGATTTTAGAAAAACGATGATGACCAAGATGAGCACATGAATGTTGCAGTTGAACATATTTCAGTGAAAGCCCAGGCCTCGGTTGTATTAGCAGGAGCTTATTGTGCTGGAATGGTCTTTGCGCCGTCTGCAGCTCCCTCTCTCGCTCTCTCTCGCTCTATCATTCACATCTGGTTGTGCGCTCAGTTGATGTGAAACACCCGGGGGGGCTCTTGTGCACGTTAACGCTGGTCGCTCTGGTGCAACTGGAATTTTTGACGTCACCCTCAACGGGCCAGCTATTATTATTTCGCTGTTGTTGTTTTTTCTTCACAATAACCTATTGAACAGCTTTATTGGAATTTTTTTTTATGCAGCACATTTGGTGAAGTGCAATTGCGTGCGCACTGGAAGCCTCCCCGGGAGGATATGAAAAGCACATGTTCCCCAGCACCTCGTCTGGGAGTGGAGTTTAAAATCAAACGGATCCACCTGGTTCCGTTGTGGCCTGGTGATGTCTGAGCTGAACCCAAAAGTCGGAGGAAACACGACACAGGGATTTGAACTGTTTGAAAAAAAAAAAAATTATGTCGTTTCATAGAGTTGTGGAGATGAAGTTTTTTATGCAAAAAGCAGATCGTGAACATACTTGATGCCAAAAATAGAACAAATCGAAGGAACATATTTGATCACGGGCTCTTCTGAGCAGAAATGGACATCAAGAGTCGAGCATGAAATAAAAGAGAAACCAGACTCAGAAGACAAAACATGTTTTGTGTTGACTTCAGTTCACGATGGCTGGGTTTGACCTTTGACCCTGACCTTGGCGGGAGCCTGGAGCCGGGCCTCAGAGGCTTTCGACCTTTTGGCTTCTTCGGTGAAGAAGCTTCAGTGTGGCGCAGATCTCACGTTTCCATTCGCATGTGGGCTGATTTGTATAATTACAGTGCATCAATCATTTTAGAGGAACAACATCTGCCCAGGAGCATCGTGAGGACAAAGTTCATTTTCCATGCGGCGTGAGGACACAGAACCATTTTCTTTTTCATTATTAACCATAAAGATCATCAGTCACTTTCTCGTCACACTATTCCAGTGAGGAACGGTGGCTTTAACGTAGTATCCATCTTTTTGGAGACAATGAAGTCATTATAATATTATTATAACTTTAAAAGAAGAAATATGTTTCTTAACTGTATTTTAAACATACATTAGATAAAGAGGAGTCAGCGGGGGTGGGGGGGGGGCGGGGGGCCTGTTTGCTGGAAAAGCCCAGACATGCAATCAGGGAGCCACTTATTTATTCCAACTTTTCCTGGCCTGACTTTCCGAGTCCGCCCCTCAGGATCCCCGAGCGGGGTTGCCGAGGTGAAGAGCGTGTTGGAACTGGAGCGGTTTGCGTTTTTGGGATTTTTTTTTTTTAAAGCTCTGTCAACACACGATGCAGCAAAAATCTGCTTTTCTCTGACACAATAATAAGAAAAAAAATCCCAACTGATAATCAAAGGGTTCGGAATCAAGAATTTGAAGATTTGACCTTTGACCTTCTCTGGACCTTTTTTTTTCTTTAGAATTGTTAGACCTAGGCTAATTAGCCTGAAGGAGGGGGAGATTGACCTTTTCAGATTGACCTCTCAGCAGCTGTAAATCATCTGCATATAAAATCCCATCTGCATCCGTCTCATCTGGCTCTCACCACTGTGAGGAACGTTTTTTTTTCATTTGACGTGGGTTTTGGTGGCTGTTCTTCTTTAAATGAGACTAGTGATCAATTCCGGGTCTGCACGTAGTCACAGATGTGTTTTTTTTTTGGCTAAAGGAAATGAGAGATCCAGTTTTAAACTGACTCATTCTTTCCATCAGGTCATTTTCTAACCTCTCGACTCCTGGCTGCAATAGATTCTCCCCAAACACTGAGTATTTCCATATTAGCCAAGGGGAAATACCATAAACTATTCAGAATGTTTTTTTTCTTTTTTTTTTCCCCACATCTGCCAGCTACATCACGTTTGTGGCCACGTTCTGACTTCAGTGACGGGGGTAGATTTTTTTATTTCTTGATTTTTTTATGGCTTATCTGATGAACTGTGCTAAATCAGAGGTTCAGACTCATGAGTCATGGCGCGGAGCTCCAGACTCCATGTTTTTTGAAAACCAGGAGAGGAAACTGTCTGCCCTCTGCGCTGACTGGTGGAAAATCCAGATGGAGCGGATGGGAAAGGCAGAAGGCCTTCTCACCATTGTCACGACGGAGCGTCTGTGGAAAAGTGCGCGGCCTGCGATGAATTAGCTGAGAGGAGGGGGAAAAAGTGAACCTCCTCCTCCTCCTCCTCCTCCTCCTCAAGGCTTGCGGTGGGGGGTTTTTAAGGCCCCTGCAGAAGGAAAAAAAGCACTTCTTTTCCAGTAAATTTCAAACTCTCACAGCACAGAGGTCTACGAAATCGCCCAAAATCCATAAAGAAAAAAAAAAAATCTGACTTACTGCAACATCCACACAATTTAACTCCTATTTCAACAATTTGAGGTTAAAGAAACAATGAAAGGCCCACGAACAAGAAGTCAAACCAAGTCCTTCACGAGTACTTGGTATTTACAGGAGTAAATTTGGGCGAAGCGATTCCAAGTGTCTTCTCTAATAAAAGGAAATCTTGTTGTGGTTTTTTTGAAGGCCGCGCCCCAGATCGTTGGATGTTACTGATTAAAGGCGAGAAAATTCTCTGCTGGAATGAGTCCTGATTTTGGAATCTTAAGACACTCAAATACTAAGACGAGAGAGTGATGGAAAATCAAGTTCGATGGTTAAAACGTTGATTTTCCTGAGTTTATAAAAATAAAAAAAAGCTGCAGCGCTCAGTGGGCGATAGAGTCTAGGTGAACGTTTCCGAAGGTCAAAGGTCAGATAATGACACCAGAATGCTTTCTTTTCAATGTAAGCGGATTATTTTTTGGTTTTCTTTCATTATGTTGGTATTAAAATCCTTTATTTGTACTTCTTACATGTTATAATAGACATATGACGTATAACAAGGGAAAGAAACCCTCCATTTTCCTGGGATTAGATGTAATGAGTTTAAAGTTTCCTTTTATTATAGGACAGCGGTTTCTCGTTAAGACAAGTTCAGATGTAGTTTGTCACCCTGTGACACAGCGACTTTGTCTGATCTTAGGTCTCCATGTGGCTCATCTTATTTATCACGTTTCACGGTGAGGCCTTTGACTCCACCAATGGTTCTTTTTGAATTTGGGCCCTAAAAATAAAATATGAATTCATATCAGGCCTGGAATGAATGTCAATCTAAATGCATCTTAATGTAGGAATGTTGACAAAAAAGAAAAATATATGAAATGAGTTTGTTGTGAGACTTTTTATGACGTCACACATTTGGCCCAAACAATGTTTTATAGACGCGTTAAATTGTTAAATCATCATTAAATTGTTACCGAACCAAACCTCAACACCCACAGTTGTTACCAGATCCTCGTTCCGATGGCCTTTACATTCCAAACTCTTTGTCTGACAGAACACAGTTGTGTTTTGGGGTTTTTTTTTCCCATGCTTGTCAGAGCTCAGCATAAATCTGGACTTGTGCCGGCCGTGTTCCAACACGTATCCTCGCTGCAGAAAGCAGAGCTGCACCTCTCACCTGGGCTGGGATTTTTTCCTCTTGGAGCTTTTCCACAGTGTGGAGACACCAAGCCAGTTTCCTTCACGGCTTTCCGATGATGTTCTCTGGGAATAATGCATCACAACACTTTCAGCACTTTTCAAGTTTCTCTTGGCACCTTCTTGCTTCCAGTCCTAACCTGATTTACCTGACGTCTGAAGCTCAGAGCTGCCACCTGCTGTTTGTAACGGGAACAGGTGAAGCCGTCAGAGCTCACACATGGACCCAGAAAAAAAAAAACGATATTATGGCCCATATTGTTTTAGGGTCAGTTATGGTTGGTGTGTCAAGTTTTGGAGACGCAGAGGAAATGATCTCATGAAATGATCACCCACAACAAAGCCTGGTGATTTTTCTGAGTTTTTTTCGTTTTTTTATTGTTTTTTTCGTTTTTTTGCCTAATCTTCTCCAATAGCACCACTAAGGATAAATGAGATCCCGGTGACCTTTTCGATTATGAAACCACACATTGTATGTAGCAACTGCACTCCAAGAGGCAGCTGCTCCATGGAGGAATTGGAAAAGTGGTTTGATTTTCAGAGGCTGGGGGGACATGCTGGGGCAAGTTTAAGCCCTCATGCTAGCAAACAGAGACAGGGCTAATGTAGAAGATGGATTAGTTTTGACTTTTTTCTGGTTGGCGGGTTTCTTCTCTTAGTAGACCTGAACAAAAATGTACATCAGATCTGTATTCTTACAAAGAATGTGTGTGGTTAAATCCGAGCTGTGAAAAATCAGATTTTTTATTATTTTTTTTACTAAACTGATTCAAAAGTGACCAACTGAGATTTTTTTTTTCTCTCTCTCTCCAGGAGATGATGTGGACTGCAAGGCCGACGGCCAGTCGTACACCAACAGGGACATCTGGAAGCCGGAGCCCTGCCGGATCTGCGTCTGTGACAACGGCCAGGTCCTGTGCGACGAGATCCAGTGCGATGAGCTGAGCAACTGCGAGAAGGTGTACATCCCCGAGGGCGAGTGCTGCCCCGTGTGTCAGACGGACTCCTCCACCGGGGGCGGGACGGGCACTTTCGGTGGGTGAGCGGTTGTGGTTACTTGTGGCGAACTGAAAATGAATGTGGAATGGATTTCAATTGGACCTTTTTTATATATTTATATATTTAGATTTAGATTGCGCTTTCAAAAAAAAAAAAGGCCCAAAATATGTTAGAATCAATAGTGACAACAACAAGTGAGTGTTTATCTGGGAAATAATGAACAAATCTCTGCGGCTCTGTGACATCACGTGGAATGTATGGACACACTCTCCTCACCATCCGCATCCTCCACTGTGATGGATTTATGAAGATTTTATCCACCCTGTGTCATGTGTGGATGAATAAATCATTTCATCTTTTGTGATTTTTTTTTTCCCCTCTCGATTCAGGCGGAGACAGGATCGTTAAGGTTGGTCACAGCTTTATAACACGATCATTATATATATATTTTTTTAAAGGATCATCATCATCATCATCATTAGCATGTGATATGTGTTGAAAACGTTTTTCTTGTTTCTGGCTCTTGTTTTTTTAGGGTCAGAAAGGTGAACCTGGAGATGTCCCACTTGTGAGTGTTTTTTTTCATTCTTCAGATTGAACACAAGCTGTTTTCATGAACGAGCCAAAAGTTTCAGTCTAAATGCAAGAGCTCACAGATTTCGTATTTCTTTTTTTTCGCGCCGCAGATCACTGGTATCCGAGGCCGTCCCGGACCTATGGTGAGAATCCAAATTCTACCTCATTTCCTGGAAGTTCTGCCAAGAAGCATTTTTTTGGTTCCATCCAACTACCTGAATTGACACTAGATGGCATAAGAGGACAGATACCTTGTGCATAACGTCACCTTAAATGTGATCTCATGAAATGTTGAGCCCCACACACACACACACACACACACACACACTGTTGTGCGGTGATTGCATTGTGTTTTTGTTGATTACTACAGGGACCTCCCGGCTCTCCAGGAGACAGAGGACAGCGTGGAAACAAAGGAAGGCCCGTACGTCTCCACACCACTCCACAAAACAAAACACTACATAATATATTATATACAGGGATGCTTCAAGACACTCTAGGGGCCCCCAGGCAAAAAAATAATTATTATAAAAAAAACTACGCTTTTGACAGCGCCCAAGTACCATGGGGCCCCCCATAAGGGGGTTCCTGAACCTCTCATTGCACGGCAAGTCGTTTAAGGGGCTTTCCGGTTGTCATTGCTGTGGACCAATGTAAACAGCCGTCTTTGGGGGCCCCCTCCTAGCTCGGGGCCCTGGGCAATTGCCTAGTTTGCCTGCCCCGTCGTGACGCCTCTGATTTTATATATAATATAGGAGTATTATCTCATAATAATCATAATGGGTTCATAATGACGTTCTTCTGTCAAAGGAGGTCAAACTGAGATAAAAAACGTTTTATTTTTTCCGCCTGAAAGGCAAAAGACTGAGAGTCAGAATGTAATGTAGTGTGGAGAGTGATGTATCGTGTGCTTCGCAAGCAAAAGCGCAGCAGCTTGATGAATGGACGTGCCCTCATGGTGGACTCGCATTCCGGTTTTATTGAGTGATTTATTAAAACCTAACCAATGGTTCCTGTCCTGCACTCACTTTGCAGAGACAGAAATGAATCTGCATCATTTGTTCAAAGAAATAAAATCACATCAAAACCACTATACATCTAAGACAAAGCACCGTATCTTAGCCACGCTCACTGATTGATTCAGTCTATATTTTTAATTCTAAAAAACATAGAAATCCATTAAAATAAAAATAAAAAGCATAGCCAAGTGTTTTTCCCACAGTCACTGAACTATGACTCAGTATTAGCGGGAGCACAGAATTGAAATGGTTTTAAAATAATTCACTCAGCAGTGTCTCTCTCTCTCTCCCTCTGGTCTTATAGGGCCTGCGGGGTTCCGCGGGTTACGATGGAGAGCCTGGTGTGCCAGGTCAGCCTGGCGAGGCCGGACCTCCGGGACATCCAACACACCATGGAGTGAGTTGTTGAATCAAACGCAACACAGATGTTCCGCAAGGACGCGTTGTCCTTTTAATGACACTTCTATTGGTGTAGTATCATTTTTATATTGTATATCGTTTGCCGCCAGATTTTACTTTTTCAATGTATTCCCATTTATCTCGCCTGTGAGTGGCAAATCATCAGTGATTAAACCCAGTTCATGTCAAATTACGTTTTTTTCTGCTCCAGAGTCTGGAATCCCAGATGTCTTCAGGGTTCGATGGGAAATCAGGACCTCAGGGGATGATGACTGGCTCGAGGGTGAGTGTGTGTCAGCAAAATGTCAAGCAGCCAAATCCATCTTTTTTTTCTTTTTCCTGCTTATCCAAATGGGACACTAAAGCATTATACTTCTGGTAAAGTTTGCTTTAACTCTGTGTTCTTATTCTGTTTGTATATTTGGCAAAGTTGGCGAAATTAAGAACAGCTCGGTGGTAGAGTGCTATAAATGAATTACGCGTTTAATATGTTTTTAACCGAGGCTCTGAGAAGGAGAGAATGAATGTGCTGAAACAATTTTAGAATTTGGGGCGTCTATAAACCTTTTCATTTTATATTTTAGTTGACATAATAAAACTTTCTGCTGACACAGACTTTTACTGTCACCACATTTCTACTTTTACTTGATCTCATGATTCAAATTTAGCAGACGCTGAGACAGCTTCCCGGTCCAGCTACAAATCTCATGTTATACTACATTTCCCATCATGCATTTTCAAGCAACATCCCTGCCAAAAAATAAAATGATGATAAAAATGCTGCTCCTGCAATAAAACCACTGGAACCATAAAACCACCACAGAAATGAAAACGAAAGAAAACTTAGCAAAATGAATGGGAGCTGGCATCTGCATCCGCTGCGGAAAATCAATCGCTGCCTCGTGTGGATTTGGTTGAATTGTGTTCATTGTTTCATTTTGCGTCATGTTCGTCTCAGGGAGAAGCAGGAGCACGAGGCCCTCCTGGGCCCCATGGCACGCCTGTGAGTCCACAACCTCTTCAATATGTTTACAGACCCAAGCTGCACAGTCACCACTAACCAATAACACTTATTACAGTGACATATACATCTATATGTATATATAAACACTTTATTGTGTCCATTACTCCTTTAAGGGTCAATCTGGACCACAGGGGCCACCTGGAGAAGTTGGAGACCCAGGACATATGGTATAACATTGCGTCTCTGTTCATTTGTATCTTAAAATCACCAATGCTGTGGTATTTTTATAAAAATGATTTAATCTTCGTTGTCCTATATAAGACAGGCTTGGATATATGTTGATTTGATGGCGTCTGTGTGTGTTTCAGGGTCCTTCTGGTCAAAGGGGTCCTGAGGGTCCTGCAGGGAAAGCTGGTGAAGACGTAAGTCCGCGCTGGACTCTACAACTACATTCTGTTTGACTTTAAGCAAACTACAGCACTTTTCTGTAAAGTTTGAGAAATCGATAATCATTATTATATCTCAAATTCTCAAATATTCTCTGAGCGGTCAATGTGGAAAGTGTCGCACACCCTCAAACTTGCTTTTCCACCTCAGACTGATGTCCTAAAAATCCCGACTCATATTTTCTGCTTTTTTCTGTCTGATCTTTTCTTTCATGGGTCAGTGAAGGGAAATAAAGACGTCATGTCAGGAGATAGTGTCATGAAAACAGAGTAATGACAGGATTGTTTCCGTACAATGGTGTCTGTTTCTAAAAAACCTTGATGAGTGAAAAACTGAGATTACGTAAAGAATGGACCAACTCCCGAAATGGTATAGAAAATGAATAAATAAGAAATAAAAGAAAGAATCAAAAAATATCCTTAACTCTAACCCTATAAATAAATTAGAAAATGTGATGCTTGATTTCACTTTTGCAGCCAAATAAATGTGTCTAATATCCTCGCACAGGGAGAAGCGGGAAAATCAGGAAACTCCGGAGAAATGGGATTCCCTGGATCTGCAGTAAGCTTCCCCACCACTAAACACATGCACATCATCATTTCTTATGTCAAAGATATGAGTGATAAAGTTGTTCCATTTACCATATTATAGGGTTCTAGAGGATTTCCTGGTACTCCTGGGCCTCCTGGACTCAAGGGTCACAGAGTGAGTCGTTTTCTAAATGGTCTACCTTTGCTACGTTGCTCATTTTTGTTTAAGGAATAATGACTTCATTATTTTATTTTGTTATTAGGGCCACAGTGGGATTATTGGCCAAAAAGGGGAAAACGGAGCTCTTGGATCCAAGGTATGAATGAAATGAAATGAACCGCTTTCTAACGATAAAATGTTGTCGCTCAAGGACAGTAAACATTTTGATCAATATATTTCTGTTTTTTTTAGGGCGCCACTGGACCCCCGGGGCCAATGGGAGGACCTGGACCTATGGTAAGTTATGTTTAAAGTGTAATGGTGGTTGTAAGTCTCGTGTCTAATGTTTTCTTTATAAAGCGCTACTAAATACCCATTTTACAGTGTGTAGTTTACCGTTTATTGCTATGTTCACTAAGCCTTGAATGGACAGCTGTGATTTATCTCTGTTCTCAGGGTCCTGCTGGGATGCCAGGAGAGAGAGGACGCTCTGGACCCGGCGGTATAGCAGTAAGGACAATTTCACTCTACAGTACAATCTTTATATCCTCATGCATTAATGAATTATGCACCAACAGTAAACCTTTTTTGTCTTGCAGGGAAAACGTGGGCAACCTGGTAATATTGGAAAATCTGGTCCAATGGTGAGTTAATGTAAAACAAGCATGGTGACATTTGTAAGTAGAGTTTTTATTGAAGTGTGAATGTTAATATTTTGCTTTTTTTATTTGACAGGGTCCTCTGGGTCTCAATGGCCCTCCAGGATATCCAGGAACCCCAGGAATGAAGGTAGGTACAGAGCGAGCACGCTTCACCTACAGTTAGCACATGCTCCTGAGCTAGTTTTAATAATTTTTAAAATAAAAAGTCAATAAATGGTTTTATGATAAATAATTTATTGTAAAAATGACTTTTTACCAGGACCATATATAAACATATGAACAACCGCATTCAAAGCCAAAAATATTGTTCGATATATTTTGTGATTGTTTTCCAAAGGGACAACCCGGGCCGACAGGAGTCCGGGGTCCTGAGGGTCCACAGGGACAGAGAGGAGAGACTGGTCATCTGGGTAGAGCTGGACCAGTAGGCCTCAGGGTAAGTGTCTCGCTATACTTACTGACACGTCATATTTGAGTAATCACAGGGATTTTTTGTTATACTGGTTCTTATGGTTTTCAATGTTCTAAGTGTACATTTTGTATGCTCAAAGGGACCCCTGGGTACAGATGGTGGTCCAGGTAGCAAAGGACCAGTGGTACGTACACAGATACTTAATCTATATATTAACTATATTAATGCACTGAGCTCCCATATAACACACCTGATTATTCACAGGGTAATCTCGGTCCACAAGGACAAGGTGGACATGCTGGACCTTCTGGTCCACCAGGACCTCAGGGAAGCACCGGTCAGCCTGGCATCAAGGGACAACTGGTAAACTGTCTTTTGTTTGTTTTGACATTTCTTTCATATCATCTTAATAAAAAAACATTTATGTAACGTTTTCGACTGTGTGTGTTACAGGGAGATGTTGGTGTTGGAGGATTTAAAGGAGAAGCTGGACCAAAAGGAGAATCTGTAAGCTCCAAATGTATCTGTAGACATGACTTGAATTCTTCTCTAGAAATGATTAGCTTTAATATGTTTAATATGTGTGTTATCTTCCCAGGGTCCTTCAGGCTCCCAGGGTGTGATCGGACCTCAGGGTGAGGAAGGAAAACGAGGGACACGTGGAGACCCTGGTTCTGTGGGCCCTCATGGTCCCGTTGGTGAGAGAGTGAGTCAAAATCCTGCCTCCTTCTGGAACACTGATTAGGGACTTCGCATAAACAAATTCAGCCCACAGTATGTGCAGCTATAGTGAATAATCGTGTGGACTGTGTTTTATAGGGATCTCCTGGTAACAGAGGATTTCCCGGTGCTGATGGACTACCTGGACCTAAGGTAGAATATATTTTATGAGTGGAGTAATATTAAAGGATCAAATATTTAGAGCATTTTCAATCAAATATATGATTTTTTTCTTTCTAAAGGGCGCTCAAGGAGATCGTGGGACATCTGGACCACCAGGGCCCAAAGGTTCTCTGGGAGACCCAGGACGTACAGGAGAACCTGGTCTACCAGGTGCAAGGGTAATACTCAATACTCATTTTACTTTTGATATTTATTCACATTTCTTTTCCCATATATTGTCATTAAGGTACCCACAAAAATGTTTGATCTTATTTTTCTAAAGGGTCTCACTGGAACCCCTGGAGTTCAAGGGGCAGAAGGAAAGCCAGGACCACTGGTAGGTACAAATTAGTCATTGGACATAATGTGTTATGTGTTATAATTACAATCACATCAATTCACCACTGCATTTCAAGTTATTACAACTTATCAGTGATTTGTTTTTCTTGTTTAGGGGGCCCCAGGTGAGGATGGTCGTCCAGGCCCTGCAGGATCCATTGGAAACAGAGGACCCGCAGGAACTATGGGAGTTCCAGGTCCAAAAGGCTTCAGTGTAAGACCTCAGAGCCTGTCTCAAAACATTCAATGAAACGATTACGTCCTTATTCTAAAAAAAATGTTTTACTTTAAAAGGGTGACCCAGGAAAGACAGGTGAACAAGGATCTGCAGGAGTGGCAGGTCAAAGAGTGAGTATATAGAGTGACTATATTACACTGTATACCTACAGTATGTACCAACGATTCTGTATTTTTTAATATATAATCTTATTTCCGTGACTTAGATTACTTGACTAAAAAAAGTTTTTTTCACAGAGATTGTTTGTTTCTGTCAGTTTTTTTTTAACTGTCACTTTGTTTTCAGGGACCACCAGGAAAAGATGGAGAAGTTGGTCCAGCTGGGCCCCCCGGGCCATCTGTAAGTTTAGGCTTTCTCTTTTAAGTGACCTCAACCTCAAACGTCCATCGATAACTAATGACTAAGGCATTATTTGTCTTTTTTTGTCAAAGGGTGTTGCAGGAGAAAGAGGAGAGCAGGGACCTCCAGGTGTGAATGGATTCCAGGTATTTTGTTTCTTCAGTAGAACACTTCGTGGATGTTTTGAGTGCAAGTTTTCTGGTGTTATTGTCATTTTTTTCTGATGTGTTCTGTAGGGTCTCCCTGGAAACCAAGGACCCCCTGGCGAATCTGGAAAACCAGGTGATCTAGTGAGTGCGACTTTGATATGTTACACATTAACACATCAACAATAAGATTATATATTGTAGTGTTAGAAACTATTTTAGAAATGGAATCATCCCAGGATTTGTGATTTTCAGGGTATCCCTGGAGAACTTGGGGCTCTGGGTCAAACTGGACCAAGGGTAAGTGAGTTTTTCTAAATCTCAGTTACTCTGAGGTAAATCGTTACTCTGAACCCTCTGAGATGGATGATTTTTTTTCTCCAGGGCGAGCGTGGAATCCCTGGAGAAAGAGGAGACTTGGGCCCGACTGGTCTGCAAGGACCTAAAGGAATCCCTGGAGCACCAGGTCCAGATGGGCCAAAGGTAGAATTGCAGTAGCACGACCGACTGTGTGTGTCCGCACCTCTGACTGATAAACAACAACAACAACAAAAAAAACATTAACCTCTGGTGTGTGTTACTTAAGGGAAGTCCTGGTCCCCCTGGTGCGCTCGGTGACGTGGGTCCCCCAGGTCTCCAGGGGATGCCAGGAGAGAGAGGCATCTCTGGACCCTCTGGGCCAAAGGGTGACAGGGTAGGTTTTTGTTTTTATTGATCATCTTTCATTGCTCTATAAATGATCCCACTGCAGAGATGTTTGTTTAATGCAGGATGCTTGTGTTTTTGCTCTGTGCAGGGAAACATCGGCGAGAAAGGATCAGAGGGTACGCCTGGAAACGATGGCGCTAGAGTAAGACAATAATCTTTCATGCAAAAAAAATCTCAGCTCAACCACCAAAACTGGAGCTGTGCTTATATTTGTTAGGCTTTAGGACATACGTTAATCTCATTGGTAGATAAGTTAAGGCTTGTCGCAGCTTGTCCACTGATGTTATCTTTAACAGCATTTCTTTTTCTGTCAACAGGGGGCCCCAGGTCCTGTCGGCCCACTTGGATCTGCAGGACCCAGTGGTGAGAAGGTATAGTTTTTCTTTTTATTTCCAGATCCTGTTTAAACTAAAAAGCTTGATATTCATATCACAATGATTTAAGCTACCAGCTAAAGGGAGTGAAGTTGTTTTCAGGGAAGTTTCCATTCCCAGTATGCACATCCTACTTATTTTCTTGATTGTATCTAAAGGCATCCAGCAGCTTACAAAAGAGAGTATTTCATTTCCATTGCTCTTTGTAAACATAGAATAATTGGATTTATGGCAACACACAAGCTCAAAAAAAGGCCTAAAGACACAATTGTAAGTGAACTTGGTATATATTTACAGGGAGAACCTGGACCCAAAGGACCATCTGGACCTCCAGGATCCAGAGGAACACCTGTGAGTGCACCTGGCCTGTGGTTTCAACCTTCACATAGAGTCTCTTATGGCTTTGTGAAGCAGTGTATAAAGTTCAAATCTCATGTTTGAATCACAGGGAGGGAGAGGTGACCCCGGCCCTATCGGTTCCGTTGGTTTTGCTGGACCCCCGGTAAGTACTCCTCAGATTTACAACTTTCTATCCACTATGCATTTGTTTAGTTGAGTCTGTTTCTCCTAACATCACCGGCACATTATAGGGTCCTGATGGTCAACCTGGAGTCAAAGGAGAGCCTGGAGAGCCTGGCCAGAAAGGAGATGCCGGATCACCAGGACCTCAAGGCTTGGCCGGAGCTCACGGACCTCATGTGAGTTGCACACTTTAAAGACACTGAATAAATCCTCCATAAAAGGATCTGGTCACGTTTTAATGCAAACAACAACTTGAGTTCCTCTGGAAAGTTTGATTTTAGCAACGTGTCTCTGACAAAGTTTTGTTGTTTCAGGGTCCAGTTGGTGTTGCTGGACTGAAAGGTGGAAGAGGAACTCAGGGCGCACCAGTAAGATAATTTAATCATTATAGCTGAGTTATTGCAATGTCAATTAAGCACGAGAACACAACAGCATCAGAATCTACGGTTTATTAAATCCTCTGCAGATTTCACTGTCAAACATGCATCTGAGCACCATGTGTGATTTCTCTGGTTCCAGGGTCCCACTGGTTTCCCCGGATCTGCAGGAAGAGTCGGACCACCAGGCCCAACTGTAAGTTTAACTTCCATTGTGGATAAAAGCACAATCTGTAAACTGGGTGGAAATGTTTGTCATAGTCAAAATCCGAGTTTGATCGAATTTCTCCAAACATCAACAATCTTTTGATGATATTTAGTTAAAACAGCAGCAGTTCATCTCAATTACAATCCATCAGTCAGCACTGAGCTGTGCTTTTAAATACACTGAAAAGAACACCATTGCACACACTGATATGTGTCTTTTATGATCGTGGATCTTGAGAAAAGTTGGGCCTCTTCAGAACATCTGCGATGCATTAGCGTGATGATTCCCACATTCCTCAGTTACACACATTCTCACACACAGACAGTCAAAAAGTAAAAAAGCCACAGTAACAGCAGCATGAACACACAATGAGACCAAAAAAGAAATGATAACAAATGAATATTACCCCTAATTTTATCTGTCATAACAGATATTATGGCTTTTGGATCCGTATCTCATGACTGTATCTGCCCCTGACAGGGTCCCCTTGGAGAACCAGGACCCCTGGGGCCTCCTGGGAAAGAGGGACCTCATGGTCTTCGTGGAGACCACGGATCTCCTGGAAGACAAGGAGAGCGGGGTCCAGCCGGACCTCCAGGCAGCCCCGGAGACAAAGGAGACTCTGGAGAGGATGGACCCACGGTAAACTAAAATATAAATCGAAATTGGGAATTGTTTTTTATTTTGTAAAGGACTAGCTGAACTCTTGAAACCCACTAATCGCCATGTGCTGCTGCAGTAAAATAGTTGTAAAGTAAATGGCATTTTTTATTGATCCCAGCACGCTGTGTTTATTTTAAGTGGCAGATCATTACTCCAGGGTATATCGATTCCCCTTAAACGCAGTCATTTGACAGAGTGGCACTCTCAGTGTAGCGAATATATATTATCTTATAGAACAGAGACATAGAAGGAAAATGAAGTAGTCTGATAATCTGCCCCAAACTCATATCTCTTATTCCACATTATTCTCAGAGAAACAGATGAAATGTAAAAAAAAACAAAAGGCCTTTAAGTTACAGAGACACACTCTTCACAGATCTGTGAACATTTTTTTTTCGTGGTCCATGTCTCATACCTCCACAAACTTTGGTTCGGATTGGTTTAGGATTGTATTATATAACACCATTTTATTGTTTATTATACATCATTTGTATAATCTGTGTTTGTTAATCTGGGATTTAGGGTCCTGATGGTCCTCCGGGCCCAGCTGGAACGACAGGGCAGAGGGGCATTGTGGGTCTTCCTGGTCAGAGAGGAGAACGTGGCATGCCAGGCCTTCCAGGACCAGGGGTGTGTATCACAGATTGATTATTGTGTGGTGGATGGAATGGTCCTTTTCGCCCGGCATCACATTACACATGTCTTTTTGTTTTAGGGCCCACCAGGAAAACAAGGAACCACAGGATCATCTGGAGAGAAAGGTCCTCCTGGTCCTGTCGGTGCTCCTGGTGCTAACGGACCTCGTGGTGATCCTGGTCCTGATGTAAGTACAAGTTTTAAATCGGTTGTGGTTCACAGGTCCAAACACAGATAGTTTCTCCAATGGTCTCATTGTTTCTTCTTTGTGTGCTTCTCAGGGCCCTGCAGGTTCTGAGGGTCCTCCAGGCAGGGATGGCGTGCTTGGACAAAGAGTAAGAAACACAAAGCATTGTGCGTTACTTGTTTCTTTGCGTATTTCATGCAACTAATAGCTGTTGATTTTTTTAGGGCGACCGAGGAGATCCTGGACCAGAGGGCTTGACTGGTGCACAGGGACTTCCTGGCACTCCAGGTCCTGTTGGTTCATCGGGTGAAGCTGGAAGACGAGGAGACGCTGTAAGTGAACAATCCATTTTCTACCTCTATGTGTTTGTTCGCTTGTCTCTGCCCATCCATAGGATTCAAAAGAGTAATAACAGATTTATGCTCCTAAGAACATTCTGAATTAGACTTGACTTCAACCCCTGCAGGCAGGTTGAAACGTGCCAGGACTTTATATGAATTGATAGGAATGATGTGTTTGGTTTATAATATGGAGGGGGAATTCCTTGGTGCTGGCAGAGGTCTCAAAAGCATGATTTGACTCATTTGCAGGGCTCAAGAGGACCGGTTGGTCCACCAGGCTCTGCTGGGAAGAGAGGATTAGTGGTGAGTATCCCCGATCACACTTAGATCAGCATAATGTGAAATAGAATCATGATAGCCAAGAACTTTTTTAACTTTCATCTTTCTTAATTCAGGGGCCCCAAGGACCAAGAGGAGATAAGGGTGACCTGGGTGACCATGGGGAGAGAGGACAGAAAGGACATCGTGGTTTCACTGGTTTGCAGGGTCTCCCTGGACCTCCGGTGAGTCTGTGTTTCCTAAGCTATACAGAGCATGACATTTGTTAACCATTTGTTCAATAGTATTTTCTTTTTTAAATAATAAACAAGCCGAAAGATACTAAATAATATTCTACGTTTGTATTTCTTTTAGGGTACAACAGGTGAGCAAGGAGCTCCTGGAATCTTTGGACCAAGTGGCAACAGGGTAAATTCCCTACATTTCATCATTAGTAATATTCAGAGTTACCTCGCTAACATATAAATACTAACAAGCCTCAACCACAATGTGACTCAGGGACCTCCTGGACCAGTTGGGCCTTCTGGAAAGGAAGGATACATCGGACAGCCAGGGCCAATGGGACCTCCTGGAACTCGTGGACTCAGTGGAGAAATTGGGCCAGAGGTATTGTCTCAATATATATAGCAGCAAACTTAGTTCTCTGTTTTTAACAGCTTTTAAATAGATGTAAGGAACTTATTATGAAACAACTCATTTATTGCTTTTATTTCACAGGGCCCTAATGGAGAGCCCGGGCCCCCGGGTCTTCCAGGTCCCCCAGGACCTCCCGTGGCCGCCATGGATGACCTGTTTGGCCATCAGGATTACGACTCCGGTCCTCCTCCTCCTCCGGAGTTCAGCGAGGACGAGGCTCTGCCCAACAGCAACGCGTCAGGCTCAGTGGCGGTAGACCCCAGCGTCCAGGCCACGCTGAAGGCCCTCAGCAGCCAGATCGACAGCATGAAGAGCCCCGACGGCAGCAGGAAGCATCCGGCCAGGACCTGCGATGACCTGAAGAGATGCTACCCCATGAAGAAGAGTGGTGGGTGTCCAAAGAAACAAGCACACAGCCACAGAAGGGTTGGGTTTGTCGCACAATGAATTTGTTGGGCACGTTTTCTACGTTAAACAGTTCCAACGATGTTCTCGTCTGAGCTTGTGTTGTTTTTTGTCTGAGTCTTGCTACATCCTGATTGTTTTTGTCCTGCAGGTGAGTACTGGGTGGACCCAAACCAAGGCAGTGGCGAGGATGCCATCAAGGTGCACTGCAACATGGACACCGGCGAGACCTGCGTCTCCGCCAACCCACCCAGCATTCCTCGTAAGGTGTGGTGGAGCGCGTCCAGGAACAAGCCGGTATGGTTCGGAGCCGACATCAACAGAGGAACACAGGTGAGGGCTCATTTATTTTTGGACAGAAGAAGAACCATGATCCCACCGGTGTAACTACATGTTTGAAGCTTTTTTTTTTCCAAAGACACTATACTCATTGTTTTATGTGTTTCTGTAGTTTGCATACGGCAACAAAGATCATTCAGCAAACTCCGTCAGGGTGCAGATGACCTTCATCCGCCTCCTGTCCAAAGAGGCTTCTCAGACCATCACGTACCACTGCAAGAACTCTGTGGGCTACAAGGACATGAAAATGGGCAACCTGAAGAAAGCCGTAATCCTCAAAGGCTCCAACGATCTGGAGCTGAAGGCCGAGGGAAACAACCGCTTCAGATACACAGTGGTGGAGGATTCCTGCTCTGTAAGTCCCCAACATCCTGTCATGTTTTGGTTTTTTATTATGAAATATTTCATGTATGTTCCGGAAAGCATCTGTCATATTCTACATTTTTCAAATGTTCCATTCCAAGTCCATTAGCGAATTATTTCCAGCAACAAGTTAGTTATAAATCATTTTTAAATGATCCTCAAATGCTATTCATCAATATTTTCAAATTAAAAGCTGATGAAATAACACTGAAAAACAATGATGCACTTTGTGGAGCTGGGTGGCCATTTTCATAACATTCCCGGTCTGGTTTAGTCTTTCTGTTCTCAGCAGAGTTGTCCACAGACATGAAGTCAATAACAGATTTGTTTTTTATGGCAGATTGATCCGATTGCCACGTCAGAATGATCATCATCAGATTAACACTGAGACATTCTGAATGAGACAAACAAATACTGATGTTGCTCAGGAAGCTATATTCTAGCATGTTAGCGTGTGGCTAATCATACAGATTCATTCAGGCATGTGTGAGATTAAATGATGTTTTTTATAAACGCTGCAAAAGAAATGGACATTCTTTGAAAGACTGAATTTAAAGGAGAAAAACTGAAATGTGTGTGGAATGAATGCAACCCTTGTGGACAGATCCTGACTGAGATTTTTTTTTGTGTGTGTTTGTGTCTCTCCCACAGCAAGCAAATGGCAACTGGGGCAAGACAGTGTTTGAGTACAGGACACAGAAAACAGCAAGACTTCCCATTGTGGATCTTGCCCCCGTGGACATTGGTGGCCCGGATCAAGAGTTCGGCATAGATATCGGGCCCGTGTGCTTCTTGTAAGAACGCTAGCGTGGACGCGTCGAGGACAATCCTGAGACTGTTGAACTGACCGCTGACACGATTCAGCCACATTGTACATACAAGTACTGAGAATTACTCTGGCCCTGTGGCAAGATATTTATTGTGCCTTTCGACCCAGTTCAAGATATCGACGATTTGTAAGTTAGAAGAATGTTTGGAATCTACATAAAAAAAAAATATCCATTTTTGGTCAATAATCTGAAATCATTCCTTTTGTCTTCTTGTGTACGTTTGACTTTCAGCTCACTGGAGGTTTAGTTTATTTTTAACATTTCTATTTTTTTCTTGCACGAGTCAAAGTTGCCAAAGATTTATATACCAATAAAAGCGCTAACATTTTAATTGTAACTGCTGTTTCTAGGCCCCGAAAAATCCCACTGATGTCAAATGTGACTAATCCTCCCAGATTTTTCTCAACTTTTTTCATCTTAAATGTCTTAATATTAAAAAAAAAAAAACATTGTGGTGCTATTGAGGAAACAGATGTAGCGGGCGCGATGCGACAGTTTTGATGAACCAGCGACACATTCATACTGTCGATTTCCTCAGTGTTAGCTACCTCGTCATCGGAACTGAGAAAAACGTTGACACTACGTGTAAATCTTTTATTTTATTTTTTTCCTTTTACATTTTTTCCGAATTTCACAGGTGCTTGTTTTTTTTTGTAAGTAATGTGATCTTTGTGCAACTTTCCTGGCCTGGCCAGGGTGTGGGGAGATGCCAATAAAGATCTTTCTGTCCATGACGGAGAGGCGAATGAGGTGTCGTGTGACTGGTGTGTGGTGATTTGTTATATTTCTTTCCCCTCAACGTCAATATCAGTAAACGGTAGCACAGAATATTCTATTTTTATGCATGTCAGTTCCCCCTTTGCAGTATCCAGACTTATATGTTCTTTTTTTTTTATAATCAGTTTTGAAGAACAAGGTGGCTGTGAGTGCCTGTTTGCTTTGTACTTCTTGCTTTGCAACAAATTAAACAAAATGCTTGTATCCCCCCAAGCTCTTGTCATATTACTTCAGGGTCCGCCACAGACTCATTTTTATTAAAAATGTGTTTGTTTAAAGACACATTTACTTGACATATTTACACAGATGTAATCTGTTTGTTTTTTTGTTTTTTTAAATATGAATGTGCCCCTCAAGTACAATTCCATTGTGACCATTTGGCTCTTGTTTGAGCATATTTATTATAGATTTGTAAGTGGTTGCCAGGCTTGACTGCCTGATAAGACCCGAGAGGCAGAGGAGAAAGCTTTCCACACTGGAAGCAGATGCGTTTCATCCTTTGAAAATAAATATTGAACATTTTTCTGTCTGCCTGTTCTTGTTTGAGGCACTGAATGAAACATCAAATCTTACTTGATGATATCCTGCTATACGCTGATGGTGTGTTTAAAGAGGCGGTTCCTCGTTATAACATGCTAAGGAACATATGAAGGCATTTGGTCATAAAACCAAATGTGTGCAGAAGTTTATGTCAAACAAAGAACAAGTTATTATTTTTGCAGTGAGATTTTCTTTAATAAGTGTAACAGCAAGTCAATGCAACCAAAAGTAAAACCAAAAAAAAAAGATATGGTTATAGTACTGCATGTGTGGACAGAGTCTGCCCTAAAAAGTGCCTTCTGGTGCAAGAAAAGATGAAATGATGATGCGTAGATGAGGCATGACAATTCGTACTCGTGAAATGCAGAAAAAAAAAATGAAAAAAAAAATCAATGCCAAAAACAATCAGTGGAAATGTCAATAAGCCATACTGAAATATATATATTTATACATATTTATATATGCATATATATGTATATATTCAATGGGATGAATAAACTACATGTAACTGTGTGGCTTCATGTTGAGTAAAATATGCTACATGATGTGATGCTCTGGGCAAAATGAAGTTCTGTCTTAAAGATACAGGCTCCATTTATTTTTCCGGCCACTTTGTGTTTGTTGTTTGTACAAACAGGAATGTGTCGACGATTACACAATTCAAATGGTGCTACACACACAAAAATGGTCTCGTACGATAAAAAAGTCCGTTCAACATATTCCACTATTTACATCTGTCATTGCCGGTGCGAGCAAAGGTAGTCAAAACTACTCCTCGCTCTCTTTTTTTAATTTGTTTTCTTACAAAAATAGCTCTTTTCTATAATGGATCTGAGTTTACCTTGAAATATCTGGAAAAAAAAAAAAAAAACAATCTAAATGCAAATGCATAAAAACCTCCGGATGAAAACGGGGGAACCGGGCTGGGTGGAGGGGGGTTTTGGCACTTCTTCGTACAAACGAGATAAAAGTGGGCGACGAGGAGCATCTTCTTGGCATCAGCAGCGGCTGTCCAGCGGGTCCAGCGAGAACACGGTGCCCTCTAAGGTCAGTCCCATTTTGAACCCCTCCTGAAAGACAAGAGAGACACCCACGTCAAACATCAAATGTCCCGCTGGGAAAATATATTCGGATGATTTTTCCGGGGAAAAAAAAAAGTGAATTAAAACCAAACTGCACACAGAAATCTTTTGAAGTGCTGAATAATGTATTTATAAAAGCAAAACAAAGTGATGCTGCACCTCTCCAAGTTTGAATATTGAAATGAGTTAATCAGTCACACAGCGTGTGATAATAGGAGGTCCTAAATAATCTGCTCATTTATGAATCCACCACACACACACACACACACACACTTTACACGTGAGCATGCAACAACAGTCACAACACCGAGAAAGAGAGCGCGCGAGCCAGAGAGAGAGTACAAACCATCTCTGCCGCTGCGAGTAGAGAAGGGAAAGAGATAAGAGATGGAATTCAGATGTCAAAATGTTCAAGGGAGGAAGAAGCAGGAGAAGTTGGCAATGCAAAGAAAAAAAAAACACATGCGCACGCAAGCTCGCACGCACACACTCACACACACACACACACACACACACAAATCAGAGCAACATTGCCTCCTTCTGGCATCGCACGGCTACAACTCAACTTTGGGTTTCCTCTGCTGATCGTGTTGCGTAATCTCACAATCTCACAATACACACACGCACACACAAACACACCACAACCAGCGCCTCCCTCTGAAAGACTCTTTGTGAACGACGAACCCAACGTTAAACTGGGCCGTTTCATTTCCTGTTTCCACTGACTGCAGAGAGAACAGTTTATGTTTCTTTTCATATGGAACAAGCTCCGAGGATTTTTTTTTTCTCCGCATTCTAAATAAATCACCGCAATGTCAGCCGAGGGACTATTAAATGAAGAGACTTTCACCTCTATAGCTGAGATATGGAATTAGCTCCTCAACCCCTCTGTTGGTTTAAGGGCTTCATACAGTCTGACAAATCCGATTTCTTTTTAACTTTAACAAATATTTTAGTGGAAGGGGTTTGAGGAGGTTGAGTTGCCTAGGCCGAGGTTAATCGCAGACGTTTTTTTTTGTTCAGGCTAACAAGAGAGAGTTCCTGGTTTCCGGGCAGACGCTCACCTGCATCTCGTCCAGCTTGGACTGAATATCTGGAGGGAAATCAGCCGATCCGCAGGTGAACGGATCAAAAGGCTCCGCGCCAAACAAGTCCTTCCCTGCCAACAGGAAACGCATCATCAGCAGGCAGGGATTTCTCATTTCATCTATATTGCCAGAGATCTGATCTTTTTAACAGGTCCCACATTTCGAGACTCACTTATATCCGGTGGCAAAGTGGTCGGCGGTGGCGGGCAGCCGTTGCTGGCCACCGTGGGCACCAGCGGCGTCACGGTGGAGAAGGGAACCATGTCGAAAACATCCGTGGGCTTCTGTGGCTTCATGGAGATACTTCCTCCCTGTGGTGGAAGGCATAGAAACGGGAGACGTTGAAGGCTTGGATTTGTGGGACGATGCGCGGGTAGACAACGACACGGGTTAGGTGAGCAGAAAAGCCAGAGAAACTGGAAAATAAAAAGAGGAAGGGGGGAAGAAGTAGGAAGCGTTGATTACGCGAGGCCGCGGGATGCTGCAGCCCTCGGCAGGCTTGGGAGGAAGGAGGGCAGGTTTGGAAGGAGGCGGAGGAGTTAGTAGCCCGGTGGAGAAGTTGGACTCGGGCGAGCTCATAGGAGTCAGCGTGACGGAGGAGATCTCCAGACAGGACAGAGACGAGAAGCTGCGACACCAGTAGAGAGACGAGGGTCTCTGCAGCCAGTACGCTGGGTCTTGGTCTTCCTCGTCGGCCGCGTTCATGCTCAGCGGCTGGGAGACACATACAATTCATAAAGGTAGCGCGCGCGCACACAGAAAATGACCAGAGGGGGGAAAATATCATTCAGAGTGTGTAGGGCGCCAGAAGGTGAGTGGTTCGCACACACTCCTCAACAGAGCAATCAGGTTTGGATTGAGTCTCCGGCGAAGCAATTACAAACCGGAGTCTGACAATTCAATCACGGCCCTCCACCAACTCAACTTTGAGATTTACCCACTGGCATGACAACGTGTTATCAGCTTCAATAATTTAAAGCCGGAATTTAAAGCCCCAACTATGGATATTTGGTCTACGCTCACCAGAGGCTTATTTTTTGTATATATTGTCATAATTAAAAAAAGGCGGAGTCTCGAAAATGTCTTTGACACAGCAGGAGATCTTTGGTGGGAAAAGTGTCCCAGACCTCTGGGGATGATGAGTCATTTCCAATTCATGTTCAAATTCTGCCTCTGACGTGTCGGATCCACATTTTTCGAATCTCACCGGTGGTACGTGAGCGATCATCAGCTGTTCCTCAAGATCCTGAAGCTGCTTCTTCAGCTCCGAGTTTTCTGATTCCAGTTCTTGAATCTGCACGTTAACCAGAGAGAGATTGCATACGATAATAATCATTGAGGACACTTTTGTTCAACCACCACGTGAATCAGTATTTCAATTCGTGTAAAATGGACCAATGGACACAGACTCTCAAGAGTCAACTCAAGTGACACTGACTCGTTTCTGAAGGGTCCCGATCTGTTTCCTGGTCTCCACGTCTTTGCCTCCGGACTCCAGGAACTTCTTGTAGGCCAAGTCGAAGGCCTGCCCGATGGTGAGAGTTATCTCCTCCGCCTGCAGCCGCACACGCACCAACAAACACAAGGTGACTGCAGGTGGTTTCAAGTGGAACCGATCCCTCGGGATCTCATGTCTAGAAAATGTCCAGTGACTTTAGTTTGGAAGATTTTTTGCATAAAAAAAGCCCAAAAAGTAGACTTACACACTTTTCACTGTCAAACACGTAGCAGAGGTGTTTGTTGGACTCGGAGTCTTTGCAGATAAAAGTGAAAATCCTTTTATCGGTTTTGTCGTCGGCACAGAAGGAGATCCTGTGTAACTGACAGTTGTGCTGCACATCCTGTAAAAAAAAAAAAAATAAAATAAATCTTCATTAGTCGGGTGTCATGTACCGTATCGATGGCTAACTTTCAAATGCTGTGTCCCACTCACTTTCGACTTGGGATCTAGTATTTTCACACCATAAATGGAAATCTGCAACTCCACTTTGGGAACCTTCTGTCCCTCCGACTTCTTGATATGCCGCTGAAACTGGGGATGAGAACATTTCCCAATCGGTGCACAATATTGATGCCAAGATGGGACAAAGGAACAAAGGTTTGCATGCTTAGCGTGTAGCAACAATGCAGTAGCTTTCGCGATAAAAAATTATCGTTCCGTTCGGGAATTAAAAGAATAAATCAGTGCCAGATTCATTAAATGGCAATGTAAATTCGTAGGTTGAGAGTTTTACAAAAGTCACAGGAAGAATTCCAGCTAATGGGTCAAATCCCACTCTCTCACAGTCTGGCTGCCAAGCGGTTTGAATGCCAACAGGACTTGGCTGTGATTTCAGGTCAATAACCAATGAAAGGCTCTGTTTTAAGGGGAGTCTGCTCTCTCTCTCTCTCCAAACTAACAGGAAGCTGATAACAGCTTATAATCATTTCCATTTTTTGTTATACATATGGAGTTTTTGAGGACAGACAAAGAATGTGTGCAGGTGTGTTTGTGCCCCCAAAAAGTTCAATCTCTATGATTGAAGACATTTATTTTTCAGAGAGACTTAAATTGACCTCGAACAAGGACACAAATATTCCAATAACTTCCCAGTCATGGATTCTAAACCACGGACACATTCCTTCCAGGCCTTTTTCCTTCTCAACCCTTTATTTTATCAGCACATTTTTTTCCGCCCTCCACATGATCTCTGGAAATATATATCCGAGGCCCCATCCAGATTCTGAGTGTGTTTGGCAGAGTAGCCGCGGTTTCTCCAAACAGGCTTTGGAGATCAAATGTGAGGCAACAATGGAGGTGAGGGTTTTGGGGAAAACAAGCCTCCCCCTAAGAGGGGCCTCACAGATTGAGCTCTTGGCAGGAGAAGAGAGACGGGAGGCCGGCGGGAGGAGGCCAGATTGCTCCCAATGTTCCCATGCTAACGCTGCTAGCTCACTTCAGTGTGTGTGTGTGTGTGGGACCTGAACCCAGCTCATCTTTAATGTCACTCCATGACAGTGGCATGAATCAAACTGTCTCTAGATTGCATCAGAGATAAAAAATGTTGTCAGTGCAGTCCCGAATAATAAACTCTGCATCAAGATGTTTAAATATTTGCTATGTGTAATAATCGAAATGGTTCACATCTAGCTCACATGTATTAATTCATCTCGCAACCAATTTTGGCTGCAGCATTTTAATTATGAACCAATATTCATAAGAGGAAGCAGTTGCACACGGGCTAACAGTGTGTATTTAAGCAGCTGCAGTTAATTTGAATTATTAAGAATATTGATGTGTTAATGTGTGAAGGAAGGTTTTGAGCTCAGGACAGTTTTCGTGGCAGATAATTATCTTTTTTTTAATGAACTCATACACCATGGGGAGTGTTGACTTTGTAAAGTGCTGTGATGGCTGAGCATCCAAACTCAGGAGTGGAAGAACTCAAAGGTCACCTTGACGGTGAGGAAACGAGGGAGGGGGAACATTTGTCCCTCGCTCCCACGCAGAGTCTGCTGCGACTCTCCTGGACAACTGAGGAAAATCTCCTCCATCATTTTTGGCTGCCGTCGAACCTCCGACGTCTGGATTTACCTTCAGCTTCCTCACCGCGTCCTTCACCACCTCGGTGCCTTTCGGAGCTTCAACCTCTGTGTTGCCCAGGAACTATAGGAGGAGCAGAGAGAGAAAACGATCACATCTGGGGTATGACGGTGATGCATCAAAAAGAAGAAAAAGGCTTTTGTGAAGCAGAACGCATTTTTATCTGCAATTAGATTGAACACCTTTTGTCATTAGACTCTGATGTGACATTTAAATCTCTCCCACCTGGTATTTCTTATTCGTAGGGCATATTATGACATTTGTATCCAATTATCCCAGATCACGACCTTCATGGACACGAAATCGCTGCTCTACATAATTTCCCTTTAATAAGGTACATTATGCATATGCCTCATCCACGTGAGGAATGCATGTAGCGCACACACACACACACACACAGCACTTCAGCCGCTCTCCAACAGATGGAGCCATTAACCTTTGTGCCTCCGTCATCCACACACTCAGGGCTCCTCCTGAGCTGCGTGTGTGTATGTGTGTGTGTGTGTGTAGCCTGTTCCAATATCAGACTTCATAAACGCTGGTGCTGGCCCCTTAAACGTTGACAACAACAACACCACTGCCACGGCTCCCACTGGAACGGTGCAGAGCAAAGGAGGATGGACTTTATAGCACCATAAAATCTGTGTGAGGCTTTCCACCACTTGGCTCCGATATTGTTCATTTTCAGACTCTTGTCTTTATGCTGCAGGTGGAACGATGCTTGGGTCCATAAGTGGCTTGTTTTCTTGTTGGTTCTTGAGTCTTCAGTCTGGGGGGGCGTAATAGAAATTGAAAAAGCTCCAAAATTGTGCAAGTCAATTATTACTTTTCATTTGTTCTCTGCCGACACGGAGTCTCCGTCTTCTCGCTCATCTCTCAACCCGGCGAGACTGAAGAAGCTCCACCGCAGCCACAGTGGCACTTATCAAAAGAGACAGACTGCAGCTTCACAACAAAGTGGCAGCAGTCTGACGCACACGCCTGTATGACAAATGTACTCCCCACACTTAAGGACACTGGGAGAGCGCCGCTGACACACGCCCAGCTCTTGTGGTGCTGGGGGAGGTGTCACCGGCCGGGCCCAGCTCCGGGGCTCATCCATCAACCCAGAGCCGCCCCCCCCCCCACTGTGAGGGAGATTTCAACCTTTGCGCAACTCCCATAAGTTCACGGGCATCGACATTGAGTGAAAAACTGTGATTTACAAGAGGTTCCTTGACTTGGATACACTTTATTAAAAAAGGCCAGATTCTGTGTGAAAAGACTCCGTATGCGGTTGGATGGTTGATGTCAGATCTCAGCACCTCAGATATTAAACTCCCCTCCCTCCATATTTGTTTTTTCCCTATTTTCTTTCCAGCCGCAGACCACAAGTCGATAACACTCTCTGACTACAGAGGTGGGCAGAAACTCGCAAAGAGGCAGAGAAACAGAAAACAGATGGGTGACACAAAGCTAATAAAACCCCAATCAGGAGAATACCAGCTGGACGGACACATTCTGTTCGGGGGGGGGTTGTTGGACCCGCTCATGACGGAGCAACGATTCAGAACGAACGAGATGCTGCAGATCCGTCTGTCTCCAAAGAGGAATGTGGGAAAGTTAACGAGTTCCTGTTGGACACATAGTGTGGTAATTTAGTCTCCACCGGGAGAAAAAAATGTGGCATCTATGGCTTGAAACATGACTTAAAATTACCCAGTTACCAAAATAAACCAGGACCAACCTGAAAAAAAAATGAATTGACATATTTATGTAATAATAATGACTGATAATCAAGATGATTTATTGTTGATAAGATATTTAAATATTGGAATTCATCATCATCATTATCTTTGCTTTAACTTTTTTTTTTCTGTTGAGGACTCCAAATTAAAATATTTATTATAATAGGTTATATCATTTATATATGATCATATATTTAAAATATTGCTAATCAGTAGCTAGGGTATGTACATAAAACAGTTATTGTACGGTGGTGCCATCCTCACATCATTTTTTGACCTTGTTAAAATTTGTCACTGGAGAAGTTTGAGTTTTTGTAAAAAAAAAAAAAAGATTTACTGCACATTGAGTCTTTTTTTTTTCTTCCAACATTTCAAAGTGCTCCAAACCCGCCAGAACAGGGCAAGGATCTTTCTCAGCACTTTGTTATCTCATTCCGTTCAATTCCTTCAGCCACGAGAGCTGCGCTCAGATCTCAGCTAACTCATCCGGACAGGCGGCTAGTCAGACATTAAGCTAACTGACAATGTGCTGTGAGTTTAGCAGATACGTCTTTGCTGCACACAGTGAGGTTTCAGGTCTGTGTATCAAACCTCTTTTGTTGAAATGTCGTTGTGTTTGTGGGAACGGAGCGTGTTTCCAGTCAGGTCCCAAAAGCCGCGTTATTCTTGAGTCTGTTTTTTTTTTTCCAACAGGCATGAGTCACTGTACATCAACGGGCCTTTTTCGTCTCCCTCTACAGACATACACACACACTCGTCCAAAAAATAAACAAATCAAAGAGGGCCAGAAAGAAAAAAAAGGAAAAAACGCAGAGACTCCGTTAAATTGAAGTTTGATGAGAAGGATTTCCCCCCATAACCGCATTGAGGGAAAACAGCTGCTTGATAAATACGATAAAATCCAAATTCATACCGTAGGTGTGCTGGAAAAAAAAAAATCCAGTATAAGAATCCAAATAACCCCTGCCAAGAGCGTGGGTTTTAAAATGGGAACGCAATTGGTGTTAAGGTGGTTGGGCCGCACAATCATGCACTCAGTGGGAAAACAGCTTTAAACCTGTGACAACAAAACCCAGAGATGGAAAAGTAAAAAAAAAAAAACAAGCCTAAAGGAAGTTTGCAGCGTTGTTCCTTTCAGAATAAAAGCATCGCTGTTTGTGTTTATACATTAGCACATAGCGCATTTGCGTGGTTAGTACAGGGAGACAGTGACACATACCTTGGCATTGTAGGGTATGTAGTGTTTGGCCAGAGCCTCCGGGGTGTGCATCCATGATTTATCTGAAACGACACAAGCGTCTGGCTCAGTCTCAACCAATCAGTGAGCTCATTCCGTATTCTACAATCAGCTGTTTGGTAGGTAGGTAGATCCTCACACGAGTGGGTGTCAGGAATATTAATGCACCCCCAAAGCAAATGCACAAAACTCCATAGGAGAAGGAATAATAATAATAATAATAATAATAATAATAATAATAATAATAATAATAATAATAATAATAATAATAATAATAATAATAATAATAATAATAAATAAAGTCAATGGTGCATTGAAAAAACATAATTATGAACAAACAATGATCAAAATTAAAGCTTGTTTTGGACACCAGGGGTCAAGAGAGTAATTAAATGTATTATGATACATTTGTGGATATAAAACAAAACAACATATAAATGAGCCTTTTATCGGGTACCAAAAACCGATGCAACTGGGATCGTTTTACAGTTGAAATACAGTCAGAAGTGTAAAAGTGAAATGTTCAAAACTTTTTTCATCTGTGAAGTCATGTTTTTTGCTGAAAGCTTTGCCACCTTATCAAAGAGTGACAGGCAGTGGATGACTTTGCCTTCCAGGAATAAACCGCGGAGCACAGATCATTACAGGTCACCGATGGCACCATGCAAACTGTCCCATTATGCCGTTTTCAGCATTTTCTAATCATCCACTAATTAAAGAGTGGCCTCGTTCTTCATGTCCCATTCATAAATGGCTTATCATCCCGTTAATGAATCTTGTGACAAAAGATGCATGACTGTGACCTTGGGGGGGGGGGGCGGCTGCTTCTGGAATCCTGAGGGCTGATTGTGCTAATGAAAGGTGCAAATGATGTGAGTCAACTTTTAGCGTGTCCTCTGCACAAGTGTGTTTTTGCATTGATGTTGTCGCACAAAGTGGCTTGATGAATTTGTAAATCTATTATAATTATCGCCCCACATTCGCCTAATTACGAATGCTCGTTGTTTGCTCGTCCCACCTATCGTTTCCGTGGAAACGGGCTCGGAAAATTCTCTTTTTTTTTTCCTTCTCTGGAATTTATTGGACACACACAGAGATGGCGGTTTTTCACTTCAAGTTCATGTCACTTCGTGAACTCGACGCCTTTTCTCGACTTAATTTGTCCTTGCGAGTGCTCTTACCAGCTGTGCAGCCAGATTATCCTGCAACACTCTCCTCCAAAGCGCAATCAATTTCCTAGTGGGCCTCTCCAATGACACTTGATAGAGGGATGATTCACCTCCTCCTTTCATGCTCAGGCTATAAGGATAAGAAACTGTAAATTCCAAGGAAGAGGCATGGCAGGTAGGGGCAAGCACACACTGTTCTGATTAAATAAACACAACACAGGTAGGAAAAACTAAAGTTATGTGCTCTTTTTGTCCAGGTTGACCAAAAAATAAAACATTTAATTAAATTGAGCTGTTGGGGGGGGGCGTTGTGGGGATTCACGGTGTCTGAAGGTCACCGTGTAAGGTCAGCTTGTCAGGTGTTGGATGGAGACGAGCGGAGCAATTCAGGAGGTGACAGGTTGAGAAGTGTTGATGCATCACTGTCGCCCTGCGGGGAACCGACTCCAGAAGAGAGCACCGCTGCTCGGTTTCCTGCACAACCAGCCAGGGCGTGCGGAGGCAGGGAGGTCTCGTTCTTCACACTCCAGAAAGAGCTGCCGTCACGTCACACCGTTAAAAAAATTGCTATTTTAAGTAAGTGATGAGAAAACAGCTGTATACAAGACAACAACTGCACTGTAAGTTTGTGCACTACTGAGATTTTTTCATCTTTTTCTGGAGCACATGAAACCCATTGTCAGAATTATTATTATTATTAATAATATTAATATTGTTTTATTAGTATTGTAATAATAATAATAATAATAATAATAATAATAATAATAATAATAATAATAATAATAATAATAATAATAATAATAATGATAATAATTCCAAAAGATCCAATTATGACTATAAATACAATTACATTTAATGAATGAAGGTTACTAATATTTTGCCGTTTTCTTCTCCAGCAATAGATATTTATATTTCATCTTACATTTATCTTATTTGAATTTCCCACTGATGTGCTAGAAATGTAAAGGCACGAGCGTCGATGTAACTGCATTCACATGCTTTACATTTTTAATAAAAGGCACAGACAGTACTGCCCTAAAGGCATATTAAGAATTAACACCTCGTAGTTGTTTGATGTTTAAATCATCGAGATGCAGGAAAGACCGTCACTACATCCCCTTCTCTTCCTGAGATCATAAATTAAAATTGGATTATAATTGCGGTATTCATTTTTGATGATTGGCCCAGAAACAGGGTGTGTGAGGTCACAGTGATCTTGGCCTTTGACCAACCGGAACATAATCACTTCCATCTTTTAGTCAAAGGGATTTTTTGTGCCGACTTTGAAAAGAAAAGTCCCCCTCGGGTCGTTCCTGGGATATTTTGCTTCAGCGAGAATGGACGGACAGATGGACAACCCGAAAACACGAGGCCTCCAGTCATGGCATGACAGAGGAAGCATGAAAATTGCAGTGTAGCCTTAATACACATTTGTACCGTCCACATACTGAAGGAAAAAGAGCCGGAACAAAAACTCCTTTACTGAGTTTTTTTTTGTTTTCATATATTTGACCTGTTTCACAAACCCTCTCTGCTTATCCACGAGCTAGCAGCTGTATTTCCCACGTCCGCTTATCTCAGTGTGAATCCAAGGTAAAACGCTTCCAAAGAAAACAAACACGCCAGGCTTTTCTTACAATCCTCCTTTTTCACTTGTAAGGAGTATGCATGTGAGTGCAAGCCGAAAATCTGAAACGCAGACGCACCGAGTGCATGGAAAGAATTCAAACCCTGGAGTGAACTCGTTATGTTTTCGTGTTGTGCTCTTTAACAATCTCGGGGCTTAGCTCTCACGTCTTTAAGCTTTAAGAACACAATTATTGTTTCCCCCCATCGGGCGACAAGAAGCGCGCAGGCAATTGGGCTTAATTCACTCCAGCGCTCTATCAATGACTAGCTGTGAACCTGCTGGGTTCACACAGTTCTCCATCGTGCAGGAGACCCTGGCGGACGGTGTTTATTCCATCATGGAGCATTTTTTTTTTTTAATTGAAACAAAAAAAATCCATCCGGCCGAATTCATCACCAACTGACGCACGGCCTGACGCCAAAAAGTGAAAAAAAAAAGTGTGCTACATGTTGCGAGGTTGGAAATATTGACGTGATGTCCTCTGAGAGGGCCCACAATGGCTGTTCTCATTTAAATGCTACCTTATTGGATTATATTAAATTGAAAAAGACCCTGAATACGTATCTCCATTCTCCTGAATAGGTTTGGAAAGAGTTCACTCAATTCAAAGGAAACCCAAGTGCAGCAAATGTTGCTAGTAGGAACTAATTCAGGGCTCATTCCAGACTAATACGGATTAAATGGCGCCAAAAAAAAAAAAGGAAGCGATTATGGACCACAGGCCCCGGTCAGAAGGATTTATAAACCAAGGTGGTTACGGCAGGCTTCCAGAAACTCTACTTTCACATCACAATGCTCATTTCAGCTCATTTACACTGGTATTTCTATTTCCCAACAATTCAGCTAACACAGCCACAAGAAATAACGAATAAAAAAATCTCCTCATTTTCTGTATCAATGCCGTTTTGTTGATTCCATTATAAGGATGAAAGAAAAAAAGATGAACGATGATGTGAATATCAGAGTTGTGATGACTGTGTTTCTTAGACTGGAATAATCCATCCAATTACTTTAGTCGGTTTAATTTCAGCAGCTATCATTTAGATAAGGAATGGGAAACTTTTTCTTTTTATATCAAAGGGGCCATTTGAATTTTTATAACATCCTTCCTTAGGGCCATTCTAAATTATTGAACACATTTATCACACTAACTTCTCTAATGCGATTGGTTGGAACTGCTCCTCTGGAGCCTGGAGTCCAACATTACCTTATTTCAGATTTATGTTGAAACACCTCATAACGTGACAACTGCCATTAACATTTCGCTGGATGAAAAACTTGAATCAAAATGATTCCACTTAGTTAATCAAGTGCGTGAGCTAATATCCCGATTATGAAAAGGTCAGATAAAGTGAAAAAATGATGTTGTACACAGTTGAAAAATTATTTTATAATAGGAATGGGGGACACAACCTTAGGCTCATATAGAAATAAGTCAATATTTAAGGACATACTGTATATGGAGGAATTATTTTATCATAACTATGAAAACAAATATATATATATATTATATATATTATTACAATCAAAGATAACCCTGACTAGGATATCATGACTTATTTGGCTCTCTAAACTGCAGCCCAGGGGGTCCACATGGAACTCTGCAGAGCCCGCCTACTCAGTGCAAGTCACGTCCAGGAGCACGGGGCAATAAACACGGGAGATAAAAATGATCAAGATCCCTGCTGGCATTACCTGGGAGACGTGACCGAGTGCAAAAACACAGGCAGACGCAGAGATAAAGGAGGGCAGTAAATCTGAGGCCGGTGCCAGCCTTCGCTCCCTCCGCCAAACAGCAGCGCAGACAAGGTGAAAAATATTATAAATAAATAAAAACACGCTCCCACACTCAGGCACATGGTGTTTTTTTTCCCCCTAATATTATGTTTAAGATGTAAGAAATAGATAAATAATCAAGGCTTTACAAAAAAAAAATCAAATGTGTGTGTGTGTGTATATATATATATATCACAGTGAAAGGGTGAAAGGGAGTAACATTAACATCGACAGCAACACAAAGCAGTTTTTTTTCTCTTTTAGACACAAAATTATTTCAGCAAGAGACTGAATCATTATAGTGTGAAATCAATGGTTAAAAAAAATTAAATAAATAAAAATAATGTAATTCAGCTCATGTGGGAGGCTGCTGAAAACTTCCAAACCGGATGATATTTCCCCAGTGGTGGAAATGCCGTTGCATGAAGCTACAAGAAATAAAAGTGTATTCCA
Source organism: Colistium nudipinnis (assembly GCA_016785305.1). Taxonomy (NCBI): domain Eukaryota; kingdom Metazoa; phylum Chordata; class Actinopteri; order Pleuronectiformes; family Rhombosoleidae; genus Colistium; species Colistium nudipinnis. Next base: position 70,019 of record JAFBJU010001158.1, read on the forward strand.
CAACTTTCCAAGAAATAACACTTGAGTGGTTCTGGGATTATTATTATTTTTGCATAAAAGTGGTTGATGCTAATGGCTTGAATGCTAACACACCAACTGCTACAAATGATCTTAGAATGTTAAATGTAAATAAAGTAAAATAAGGGTTGAATGAAATGAAAATGAGAGGAATGGAGCCACATTTCTATCACGCCACGCCATCAAACAGAAATGAAATGTGAGCCCAGGAGAGGGGGGGGGGGCGTCTGCCCACCCACGATTTTGCCATCTTAGAATAGACGTCCGAAACAGGGGGGTACAAAAAAAAGTGAATTATAACAACCAAATATCATTAGAGCCCCGGCGCACCACCTGGGCCCGGGACACTTTTTGGCCAACGCCGTCTAGTGCTCCTCCAGGTCTGTTGATTCACGGGACAGATGGTGGCGAACGCATCCAACTCCTTCCCTACAAACTTCATTACCAAATATCCGCTCCTCTGCATTTGGCCAGAGTCGCCCCCAAGACTCACAAGGCAACACAACTCCTTCAACACAACACCGAGGCAGAAGGCAGGGTGGGGAGGTCCGTGTCGTCTGTCCATGCGGCTTAACCGGCTGCTTTGTATTCAGCTTTGAGGAATATACACATTTTTGTCTCTTTTGGTGTCTATCTCTGACTGTGCATGCATTTTATCTAGAAAAATAAAACGGGACAAAGATCAAGTATCCACATCTCTCAGTTTTCTTTCTGCAAAGGGAGCTTTTAAATATTAAGGCTTCGTAGCGTTGCAAAATGAATGACCTGAGTGATGCTTAAACTGAGAAAACATGACTTTTGTTTAAGGGGTAAAAGAGGAAAACACAAAATCCTCTTTTTGCGCATGATTCATAAACGAGTGATTCAATCTTGATGAACATGGAATCAAAACAAAGACTGGCTTTCAGCCAGGACAAGCTTTAATTTCTGTACCAGGACATGATTTCAAAAATAACCCTGTTAAGAATACGCTCAGCTAAATTCAACAAACTTCATGTGATGTTTTTCTTTTACTTTTACTTATTTTTGCATCGCTCACCTTTTTTCCTGTTGAAGGCGCGGTTCATAGTGGAAAAATGTGCGTCTCTGAGGTCCCCGCCGGAGTCGGTGCCAAATTTCCACCTGGAAAAGCAGCAGGGAGAAGCCGGTTAAAAAAAAAAAGCTTTGACCTCAAGGCTTCACTAAAAAAAGAACATCATCTGTGGAGTGTGTGACCCTTGACCTTGTAGTGCCAATAATAAAGTGCTCACTGCCTGTTCTGCTTTTGCAACCAGAACCCGGATCAATTGTTTCCGTCAAAGGGCTTCAGGCACAGTTCACCGATTTCACACATTCAGAGACGCACTCGGTGTTAATAAGCTAAGGAAGCTGAACCTAATTCCATAAAATTCCGCAATGCCAATGTTGAAATTGATGTATGACTTGAATAAAATACATCCGTCAATTATCTGTCCCACTGAAGACTTTGGGTGTCGCGATGGGAGCTGGAGCCAATTGGGCCACCCAAAACCTGCCACAGTTTAATTGTAGTAGATAGCGTTGAGGGCAGATGCGTGAACAACATCAGGAACACATCTGGAGTAATCGGTCGAGACCATTTGGAGTCTCCAGTGAACTTAATCCCAGTCTGAATGTATCTTTGGAAATAAACTGGATTAACTGGAGAAATTCCTGACAGAAAGGCCGATGGGGGCAATTTCTTTCACAAATGCAAGATGTCCCGCCCCCCACAGCGTGTCCAAAATGGAACTCTTTTATTTATTTTTATTTTTTTCTCCATCACTTCCTCGTGAGAGCTGGACCCTGAAGGACAAAGAGTCCCGAGCGAGGTAGCTGTCAGATCAATACTCCACTCTCTTACTGGGGGGTAATATGCAAGACGTGCTCTGTGGCCATTTCAGTCGGTGCCTCCGCAAACAAAGCGACTTGTGAAGGGGCAATTTGGGAAGTGAATGGCATTTTTTATTTTTTTTTCCTCCATCTCGGGCATTTTCAATTCATCAAAAGAAAAGTCATTATATGCTTTTCAGAGGATGAAAAATAAAGTCCTTTTCGTGCCATAGAACCAAACCGCAAACATGCCTCGAAAAAAAATAAAAAAAACTTTGTTCACTCCCTACATGTTAATCTTTTTTTTTATTATTTCAAGTCAAATTATGGCATAAGGAAATATTTCTTTCTGGAGACGTTTTTTTTTTGGGAAATTGCAAAAACCTGACCCAGGAATACTGTATATTACTTACTATTTATATATGACTGTTTATTTTTATTTATTATTGCATCTATGTCAAAGGTCAAGGTGAGAAGAAATATGGTCCAATTAAAATTTCACTTAGACTTAATCCAAAAATGCAGTGAACCTGAACAGACCCACAATCATAACCTGACAAATGGAACAAAAAAAGACACACACTGTTGCAAGAGTAGAAGTGCAACTCATTTGTCATGAACTTTACAGTTCACACTCTTCGTCTCGCATCAGAGGACACATTTTTCTGCTGTGATGACATTTACACACCTCAGCGCTACTCAGGCGTCCCAGACACTGATGCACAGATCCAGCACGGCACGATGGCACAGTGCCAGACTGAGATTTAACTGAACATACTCCAGACCTGGACCAAGACACGCATCAGGTCAAAGGTAGACGTCTGACTTTACACCCTTTCACTTTGACATTTTCTGGGTGCATAATACATATACATATATATATATAATGACCCCATGAGAAATAAAAGAAAAATAAGTGTGTGGAAGGAAATTAATCACCATAAGACAGGATGTTAATGGGTCATTAGTTTTGACAGAGTAGCAGTATGGTGCGGGTACAGGGTAATAAATTCAGGTTATTGAGTCAAAGATATCTTTATCAGTGCTGGAAGGAGCTGCGGGAAAAACTATTTGAAATGAATATATATATATATATATACAGAGTTCCAATTATTTCTTTATTTGAGTTTACGCAGGCTCTGTAATGATGAAAAAAAATAAAATCTGCCTCCTGAAAGTGAAAAATGAAAAGTAATGAGCGATGCCTGGTTTTCTCCAGACTGTTAGAAACGAGGCCAAATGGCTCAATCTCGGTTTCATCAGACCGGGGAATCTTCCGCGACTCGTTCACTCATCACAAGTTTCTCTCAGACCAAAATGAGATCGCTGGAATGCTGCGGTGAGACACTACTAGAAGTTTATTTAATCTCCATGCAGCAGGATCAGACTTTTGGGTCACCTTAAATCTTTCCGACCCCGGATTACTCTTTTTTTTTCCCACAATTCTTTCATTTAAACAATATGAGGATCTGAGGAGGAGGAGGCAGCTCCTTCCATCCTCACTGTGGCTGTGGTTGTGATCTGAGCTGCCAGCAGGTGTGTGTCTTTATAGGTCCTGTGCAATCAGCACCAGGTGTGGAGGCACAATCAGGACACCTGAGCTAAGTATCCAGTGTCATTTTCTGTTTTTCTTTTATTTTTAATTACAATCTGCTGATAAATCAAACTTCACTCTGTCTTTATTCAAATAAATATATATTTAAAAAAATAATAATATGAGAAAACTTAAAATTAAAATTGAAGTAAAGGGAAAATTGTTCCTTAACGCACCGCCATAAAACACAAACATCTAGTTTATTGCACACAACTCAAGGAAATGTTATTTTGTGCATTTACAAAAACAATGAGAGTGGGTTTTGGGCTGAAAGGCGATAGTGTGTTGCAACACTCTGGAAAAGGTCTGGAGAGAGTTTAAATGGAACAAGCTTCAGGGTGGAGACTGGGACATTCCTGAGTCTGCCAAAACATAGTATATCTAAAAAAAAAAAAAAAACAGTTTGTGTTGTGTGTGTGTGTGTGTGTGTTTACAGGTCGGACACACAGGACGACGTGGACACACGGACAAGGACATGAGGTGTTTACATTTCACCTCAGACAGGGAGTGACGGAGGATTGGGCAGATATCGCTACACTATCCCGATCGCACAATCCAGACCTTGGCAACCCTGATACTAAACTGTAGTATTCGTGAGAAGCAGCTTTTTGGATTTGAGAAGCTTCATCCACGTCTAAGAGCTTTCCTTCAGTGGAAGTTAGGTTAGCCTGGTGTCAAAATAAGTTTAAACTAAGCCTCAATGTGGAGGTTTTGTGACAGGAGGGTATTGAAGGGATGTGGACATTTCCATTGTGAAAAAAATTTGTAATCAACGTCAACAGGCCGGGGGTCGCGGTACACCTGAGAACCACAGCTTAACTAGAACTATTTATAAAAAAAGGGATAATAATAAAAACAGTAAATGAGTTCCCAACGGAGCTGTGCTCCAACAAAAAAGCTGTGATTTTTTTTTATTTCCAGTTTGATTGGTCTTCCCATATTTTCCCATTCATGGATGAATAAAGTGTTTATTTAAAGTTTATGATGAACTTGCATTAATTGGCAGCGCTCCTGAGGCCGGAGTGTTTTTGAATATGCCCCCCAAAAAACACACACCCACACACACACAACCGTTAGCCGTCGGTAAAATCTGGCCGCCTGTTTGTTTGTTTGTTTGTGATGTGATGTCATTGGCCGCCACGCCTGACACCTGGCTGTGATGTCACTCTTCCCTGATTGACAGGCGCAGTGTTCGGCCCGGTTTTAATAGCTTCCTGTCCGGTGACTCAACAGCTAACCCCGAGCTACACAAGGCACACACACACTCTTTACACACACACACACACAGACTTTACACCCGGCCGCCAACTTCCTCAGACTCCTTCCAATGTTTGCAGTGGGGGCACCGGACCTCCAGACCTGCAACGTTCCTCTCTCCACACATGACACAAACACACAGGAAATGTCCACACTGGGCTCAGAGCAAAGGCGCAACCTAGCATCACACAGTCTATCATTCATCATTGTGAATCCTACAACATATCACAAATAAAGAAATGTACACATCCGTGCAATTAGAAGGCTAAACCGCAATATGCAAAAACAACACAGCGACTCCTAATAATCCAAGAAACGAGGAGAACGTGAGCCCCCACATCAAACCTCCCGAAGAAAGAGGAGAAAAACCATGTCCAGATTCTGAGCCATTTACCTTCAGTGACTCAAACATTTGGAATTTTGGGGAAAAGACTCTCTGGAAGAGACGCGCAACCTACTTTGACCCCGTGGAAGTCGTCTCCTCGGCTCACAACAACACTTTGAAGGAGGAAATAAAATCCAACAAACGCAGACGTTTGACAGAAGTGAACGTTCAGAACGGCTTAGGGAGAAAAAAAGAAAAAGAAAGAAGTCAAAGTTAAAATCCCATTTCTAAATACCTCTCAGCCACACACTAATCTGACCCATATGCACCGAAAAGGCAGCGGGGCTTTCAACGTGGGATAGAAGCGGTGGTTCCAACATAAAGCCTCGGGTGAAAAAAAAGAAAGAAAATCAACAAGGATCCTTTGTTTTCTTCCCTGTGCTCTGGAATTCGGCAGGAAAAAAAACAAAAAAAAACGAACAAACAACACATCACGCCACCGCTATCTGTCTCTGAACTTAGTCCAACAATTCCTCACTGGAATCCACCGCGTTGGTGTCCTGGTGTGTAGTCATTAAAAAAAAAACAGACATGTCAACTCTCCCACAATTCCTGTGGAGCAAACCTAAGCACCCTGACATTTGTTATCAGGAGAAGAAGAAAAACAAAAAGAAGAAGAAGAAGAAAGAAAGAAAGAAAGAAACAACACCAGAGCTGAGATAAAAAGCTGCTTACTTGCCTTCGCACCGTGGAGGAATAGTGAGGAGGAGGAGGAGGAAGTTCCTGCAGATGCTAATAGTTTTCAGCTGTGAGCCAGATGTTGCAACACGGAGCTCTGAAGTCCGGAGAGATGATGAGGTCGCAAACTCGACCGGGAGCCCAGACACATGATACTTGACATTCAAACAGAACTTCCTCCGCCCACAGTTTATGCAAAACGGATTTTTTTTTCCTTCTTTTTTTTTTTTTCCTTCCCCCAGAGTTCTTGCGTCTGCCAGAAAAAAAAAGACACCCCTTTCCTTCCCGTTAGGAACCGTCCCGCTGCCGCGCTCCGTTACATACCACAGACACGACCCCGAGAAACCAACGCTCCAGAGGTGGTGTAGTCGTCGGACCATTTTTTATTTTTTTTTACGGCAGAGTGTGATTCATCATCAGCATACCTGCACCGGCTACAGGCACCAGTAAAAAAATAAATCCAAAAAATGGTTCTGGCATCAATTAGATCAGCCACATACCCGGAAAAATATATCAAGTGAAAATCTGATTTTACTTTATCTCTCTCTTTACTTTATGACTCAAACTGTCTCCGGGAGAAAGGAGTCCAATGCAACAGCGACACCCAAACAAAAAACTAAAATTACGTTATTATTTTATTTTATTTCTGTCTCGTTGGATCCCTGGGGGCTAATAGGGAAACGGTCTGAATCCTTCACAGCGTTTTTTAAGTGTCTCAGCGAAGAACATCTGAAGAAAAATAACGGACCACTTGTTAAGGTTCAACAAGAACCGTCTTAAAATGAGAGACTGGTTGTGTTCATTATGTAAATTCCTGACAAATAGGCGGACCAGGCGGATTAGCAAAAAATTGCGAAATGTCACATCTTCGTAAAAGAAATGCTGCAAATTCACAGCTGTCTGAGGTCCAGAGCTGCAGGAATTTTAAATATCGGGCTTGGGCGGGTTTCCTCAACAATGCAGACATTCATCCAAATATAATGGGTCATACTTCGGCCCCTACAGCACATGAATTTATGTGTGAATTAGCACTGATGTAAATAAAATGTGTGTGTGTGTGTGTGTGTGTGTCAGGAGGAAAAAAATATATATATTGTTTAGCTTTGGCGTGGAAAAAAATCACAGAAGTCACTTAAAGCAACCAGGACATTTCTTGTTCTGGGTTTAAATATCCAGCTTACTCAGGACTGGTGGGATGGAATGAGGAGGAGGAGGAGGAGGAGGGGGGGGCGGTGTTGTTCTTGTTCTTGTTCTTTGGTTTTGTGCATGAGAGAGCGTTTAAAGCCGGGAGGGTCCCAGGATCTGGGCCCTCCGCACTTTATTTTTCTAAGGTTCGTCTGCGCTCTGCTGCTGCCCAGTATCATTTCATGTTGGGGTCGTGTATGTATGAACAGCTGTGGTGGGCTAAGGGAAGTGGCCAGACCAGACACTTTCCGGGAAACCCTTTCTTCTGCACGCACACGCTCACACACACACAAACAAACTCAGGCTTACACACACACAGGCAAGCACGTAGCTGGGTAAAAGTGCTTCGTTATGCAAAAGAGGGGAAAATATAAAAGTTGTAATTGCTGAGATATGCAGAACTTCCTTATTTTTTATTTTAACATAAATATAGATAAATATTTCCTCTGCACAAATATAGGACCTCGAGAGGTATCAAACAAGAAAGAAAAAGAACTCAGATGCATCTAGGTCAGCTGTTGAGAACAATCTCATGGAGTCATCATTTCAGACTTTGTTAAACGAGGCTGCAGCACAACACACTCTGCTTCCACGTTTATGCACACAAAGGAAACATCCAGGTGGACAACAGAGTCAACTACACATCCTGCTGCCAACTTTTTCCAACACCAACGTTTGTTCTCCTGATGTTTTACAGATTTACACGAGTTCAGAGTCTAATTATCTCATCTCTCATTCTGGACCTGTGTGTGTGTGTGTGTGTGTGGGAGTGCAGAGCAGGAAATGTGATTCTTAATGAGAAGCATCTCTGAGGATTTTCGTTGAGATTTGCAGCCTCCACAGGAATTTCGTTTTAACCCGAGCAGTAATGTGAAGAAGCAGCATGTCACACCTGTGATGTATTTCCGTCTGGCATGGAGTGTAAATGTGCCTGTACCCCGCGGTGTGGGTGAAACGGGAAAATACTTTTGGGCAGCTTGAACTTAAGCCCACTCCATGTGCGAGCGTCACAGGACCTAGACCACTGCATTCGGCGTCCCTCGGGTTAGGGTTATAAATGTCACATTGGGGTTAGGGTTTTAGTGAAGGAGAGCTTCTAGAGAGATGGGAGGTGGTCAGGGGTTTTCAGCGACCCAGAATGCGCTGGTCTTGGTTACGTGTTGCTCGCACATCGGAATGTGGGTGAAAGTTCAAAAAGTCAGAAAGTGTCTTCTAGTTTCACCCATTTCCCTATGTCTGAGCGACAGGGGACCAAGACCAGTGCGTTCGGGGTCCAAGAAAACCCCCACGTGACAGATTCCCATCTCTCTAGCAGGTCCCCTTCACGGAAACCCTAACCCTAATTCCACATTTATAACCTTAAAATGGGTTAGGGTTGGGTCTAGGGTTAGGGTTAGGGGTTATGGTTAGGGTTCAGGGTTAAGGTTAGGGTTAGGGTTAGGGTTAGGGTTAGGGTTAGGGTTAGGGGTTATGGTTAGGGTTCAGGGTTAAGGTTAGGGTTAGGGTTATGGTTAGGATTAGGTTTAGTGTTCAGAGTTAGTGTTAGAGGTTAGGGGTTAGGGGTTAGGGTTTAGGTGTTAGGGTTTGGTTAGGGTTAGGGTCAGGGGATTGGGGTTATGGATAGGGTTGGGTTAGGTTAAGGGGATGAAAACCACCTCAGTGACATCACCTTTTTGGAATCACTATTGATAGGAAGGTCCGAGAGACCTGGAGGTTGGTGACGACCCCACTATATTGACCTTTCCGCATCCAACGGCACCATCCATGAGTCTCTACAATGTTGGGAAGTTAGTGAGAAATAGAAAAAAGTTCTCACGACTTTCTGTTTTGCTCCCATTTATGGACGTTCCGCATACAACGGTACCATATGGGTTAGGATAAGGGTTTGGGTTCCACTTTGTGGGGTTATAAGAATGGAATTATGGTTAGGGGATTGGGTCAGGGGATTGGGTCAGGGGATTGGGTTAGGGGTTTCGATTATGGCCCACTGCCAAGCACGCCCCCCCAAAGGTAGCACATCTTTGGGAAACACTGGCACTGGTCTTGATCCCATGTCACTCCGACTTTGGGAAGTGGGTCGAAGTTCAGGAGTCCAAGCCAAATATAAATATGACACTGAAAACAGAAAGTTTGTTTTTTATCTCTATCTTACGCAGTTAGTCAACTTAAATAAAACCTCAATAAATGCTTTAATTGTCTTTAATAA
>JAFBJU010001158.1:79745-409466 GCA_016785305.1 Colistium nudipinnis
AGGGTTAGGGTTAGGGTTAGGGGTTATGGTTAGGGTTCAGGGTTAAGGTTAGGGTTAGGGTTATGGTTAGGATTAGGTTTAGTGTTCAGAGTTAGTGTTAGAGGTTAGGGGTTAGGGGTTAGGGGTTAGGGGTTAGGTGTTAGGGTTGGGTTAGGGTTAGGGTCAGGGGATTGGGGTTATGGATAGGGTTGGGTTAGGTTAAGGGGATGAAAACCACCTCAGTGACATCACCTTTTTGGAATAACTTTTGATAGGAAGGTCCGAGAGACCTGGAAGTTGGCGACGACCCCACTATATTGACCTTTCCGCATCCAACTGCACCATCCATGAGTCTCTACAATGTTGGGAAGTTGGTGAGAAATAGAAAAAAGTTCTCACGACTTTCTGTTTTGCTCCCATTTATGGCCGTTCCGCATACAACGGTACCAAATGGGTTAGGATAAGGGTTTGGGTTCCACTTTGTGGGGTTATAAGAATGGAATTAGGGTTAGGGGATTGGGTCAGGGGATTGGGTTAGGGTTTTCGGTTATGGGCCACTGCCAAGCACCCCCCCCCCCCCAAGGTAGCACACCTTTGGGAAACACTGGCACTAGTCTTGATCCCATGTCACTCCGACTTGGGGAAGTGGGTCGAAGTTCAGGAGGCCAAGCCAAATATAAATATGACACTGAAAACGGAAAGTTTGTTTTTTATCTCTATCTTACGCAGTTAGTCAACTTAAATAAAACCTCAATAAATGCTTTAATTGTCTTTAATAAAACAATTAAACACATACGGAAATCAATTTACCTCAAAATACTCCAAAAAGGTAATGAACTGTGTGTATGTTTTTTTTTTTTGCTGATTCTACACTCGAAAGCTAATTAAAATAGCCTAGCCATGCAGCTTCATGTGCTACAAGGTCAAAGTGGCAGTATGTTTTCTGTTAATGTTCGGCTTGTCAATGAACAACTACACGTTTGCTCACGACAGCTCCAAAGGTCATGTTGTTTTTCTGTTATTCTTTACAACCGTTGCGAATAAATGAACTTTTTTATCCCACAGTTTTCGCGTTTGGCCTGTAGCAGGAATGTGGAAAAGTCATTTTAGTTTCGAAGTGATTTATTCGGTCAGTTCTAAAACCTGTGCAAAATCCAACTAGATGGACGAGAATTGATTCCATTTGAACAGAAATTCTCCTGAAATGACCTTGAGGAGATTCTGAGATATTCAGGAAAAGTGGGACAGACTAACCCCAGAACATAATGCATGATGCCAAAAACCTGATGCAATGGGACGCTATAATAACTTTAAATGGAGTGTGACAAAAGTTTGAGAAAATGACACTGCCCACAGTCATTTATTTTCTGCTGGGCAGGATACAGTCCATATAACCTGTTTTCTCCGAAATTAACCGTTAGAAAGTTAATGAGTTGTGCCAAATATCTCCAGATCGGATCACTGCTTTTTTCTGAAAGGGTAATCCAGTTGGAAAGATGTTTGAGAAATGGGCCATTCTGACTAGCTATTTACAGACAGACCCTAAACAGGGGGCACCTTGCATACAAAGTGTCTGTATGTGTGTATGTGCACATCCACTACAGTGTTATTAAACCACCACTAATTTAATGCAATTGATTAAATAAAAGGAGATGTCTTAGTCCACACCAACATGTCCGAGTCTTTATCTGATTTTTTTATTTTTTTTTAAGAAAAAAACACATCACTCAAGCGTGTCTCGAGTATTTCACAAGGGGACAAAACCCTGCCGTGTGTAATACACTGCGTGGTAGCATGTAGCCGTTAGCCATGCAATTGCACCAGGATTGTAGTTATTTTTCACGGCGGAAATAAAAATAGCACTTTAACTGATGTGACACACTCATAAATCTTAAAGAAGGATTGCATGGGGCCATTTATGACCTCCATAATTTACTCCTAATCTACACCCCTGTTTCTGCATGATAACTAGCCACCCCATCCACTCCATCATCCACACACACAATCGCATTTTACTGTCAGCCACTGTTTTTTTTAAATACACTGACAGCATCAGGAAGTTTGTCTTTCATATTATACATGAAGAGTTTTTTTTTTTCTCTTTTCCAGGCCACGTTTACCCTGGCCGATACTCCAACTCCAAATTCACTTCAAATGGGACGTAAATGATTAAAGACGTAAACTGTCCTCCTTTTTCTTTTTTTGAAAAGGGAGGTGCCGCTACAGAGGCGCACAATTCACGGGGCGTCCCGTATAAATCTTTGATCAAACGTTCCATAATACAGCCTCGCTCGGAGCTAACAACATCTCACCCTGAGTCTGAGTCGTATGTGTCAAAGCGAAGAGGAGGCACAGTGGGCGTCGCTCTCTGGACTTTTACCTGCTGATGAAGGCCATGAACCGGGGGGTGAAGAAGAAAAAAAAAGCTCATCATTTATTTACTCCCTTAATGCACACATGCACCGGCATCCTGTTTCTATGTACTTATATATATATACATATATATATATATATATATAGTATGACTCCTGCCAACATGCATTAAATACAACATGTAACTTTTTTTCCCCTATGATCAAATTTCGACTTGCGGGTTACAAAGAAGTCAGCGTGGCACTCGTAGATTTGATCCATGTATAAATACACGACATCAAAAAAACCAAATGAGCAATAATTGAAAATACCGCATGAAACCCTGGTGAGATGACAAACGTAGCCTGATGTGATAATTGCAGCGCACAGCTGCTGGTTGTCAAACTTGAGGCCGTTTTTTTTTCAGATGAACGCCAGTCGGAAATTGATTTAGAATAGACCCTTTCTCCCTGGAGTGCTAGAGCCAGATTGCTCGTTGACTTTTAACGGAATAAAGACAATTTCCTCACTGCTCATTTTGGAGCTTTATAGCTTTCCTGCCTTTTATATGTCTGCCAGTCATCGTCTACGCTGCGCAACCTCCACCTTCTGCTCATATATACCACCTGTCAGGAGATGCATGTGCAACCAGCCGGATGCCACTTGCTGTCTTTTCTTCCCAAAACCACAGGGCTATCCATCGATCAGAGCAACAGGTGCATTACGACTGCCGTAAGAAAAATAACCAATTCTGAGGAGAGCAGATAAGGATTCTTACTGTTACTGTGGATTCTCGATGTTCAGCTTTCCGCGTGGTGCCTCACTCATCTGAAGGCTGATGGCCGCTCATTGGTGCTGCATCTTCTGGAGGAGAGGAGAATAAATAATTAAGACTCAAAGCTTTTAAGGGGCACACGCGGCTGCTGCGAACATCTGCAGTGATTACATTAGGCCATTTTAATGAAATATATATCGTTAATTATCTGGTTATTGTACAACGGGATGAGCAATTGAAAGAAGAAAATGTCTCGGTGGAAATCAAGGCCGTCACAGACTTTTTTTTGGATTTGAATAACACATGGAAGAAATAGAAGAGGGAAACACATAGGACGGAATAAAATATAATTTCATGAATAAATTAATAAAAAAAAACACACAATTCAACTGGAGTTATTGTACTGGAATGCCGACTCAGCTTTATCCACTGGTGGAAGAGGGAAAAAAAAACTTTTGCTCCATGAGCTGAACTTTCTATTCAATTCTATATGAAGCAGTTTTATTCATTTAAGCTATTGGATTTATAGCAGGGTGTCAGCTATGGGGATTTGTGGGCTCTCAGTGGTTATTAATGGCTTCAAGAAAGCAAACAAACACATTGATCAATCACTCTCAAAATGCAAAAAAAAAAAAAAAAATCTATGAAATGCCTCGCAGGCAAATGTGAAAATAGAAAAGAAATCATAAGACAAGTGGCAGCGACCGGGGTGATGTATGTTTTTCTTAATTAGACCTTCAATCCTTCAAGCTCACTCCCGCGTGAATGCTGGTTTAACTTTTGAGTACATTTTAAATGACTGTGTTTGGACCTATTTGATCTCCGAGTATTTACAAGTTCAATTGACTTTAGAAAAAGGACTTGTTGTGTTTTTTAATGATTCAATTGGGTTGTTTATGCACTTCCGGAACGTGAGGCCAACGTTTATTATGTATATAAATATGAGAAATTACATTGATAGATGTGTAGGGCAAAGAGAAGAGTATTTAATAAAAGTGGAAGGTCTCGGCCCATTGACAACAGTTGACTGATGACTGCATGTGGCGCTTTCCTGGTATATGCTGCTGCAGATCATTCCCACGCAGGCTAGTTTAGAATTTTATCACCACTATTTTCACTTCATCATATTTATTGATTAGCTCTGCAAGTTCATGATCCCACCACTGACACATACATCAAAAATCTCCTCCACAGAAAGAAAAATGGCTGGCTCCTAGCGGCAGCGAGAAGTTGCCCACAAGTCTGACAAGGGATAGGGATTTATATATATAAAATACTTTTTCAAATACATTCCTGCAGTAATTAAGGTATGGAGAGCTCTCCCGCATGCTCTGCATATTATAATTTCCATCGTGGTGGAAAACAAAAGCCGACTTTCGCCAATTTTTGGCTGAACGATAACGCCAACTGGATTTTCTTATTATATTTCTGTTTTGAATGTGTTAAAATCGTTCTTTTTTTTCACATTCGAGTTGAATATTTTTGAAACCCCCAAATTTTCCTGTTATTTTGTGCAAAATGTAAGAATTCCGGTCCAATGAAAAGCCTGAAATGGTACACAGATCAGCAGTAAACGAATATTTCAAAAAACCTCAAAAAATAAGGAAGGGAAGTTAATTAAACGGTCCAAAGTGCAGGGGAGGGTTAGTTAGTTATTAAGACAAAGACAGAAAGTCAATTTCAAAACAAACTTAAAAAAAAAAAATAGAACCTGGATCTAGCATTCCAAGTGCAGTTATTTGATATGCTCCTGATATTAAATAGGAGTTGAAATCATCAACCTAGCCCAAGGTCTCCAAGAACGTCGGAGTGGAAGAGTCCAAGGAGCCAAAATTGTAATTAGGAGCCAAACGATGGTGCAGAAAACATGATTATAATCCGACGGGAGGATACCACGAATACCGATGCAGTAAATCCAATCCAGTTTAGGACATTGAATAAAGTCAGGGCCAAGAAATATAATAAAGTATAATCATGTGAAACTGCAGGGACTGTTTGCTTCCCTCTTGGGCAGCGGTACAGATCGTTGCCAGAGGGTGCCAGATAAGAGACGCACAGAACGCTACTTCCTGGCTGGGGGCCGGTCTCACTTCCTGCAGATTCTCCCACCTGCACACAGTCAAACTGCACCGGCTTGGAAAATACACTGCTCCAAACTAACAGGCGCGCGCGCACACACACACACACACACAGACTTGTAAAAAGCTCATCCTTCGCAGCACATTCATTCTTTCACAGCGTTGAATGACAACGTGAAAAAAAGAGATTAGGAATGTGTGCTTATGATAGGACCACCGTGAAAATGAAAGCACAGCCACTGCAGCTTTAGCGGAATCTCCTAATGGAAAATTTCAACCTTATTATAATTTTCCATTTAAAAACTTTGAGTACCAGATTGCTGATAATCCGGGTAATGGAAAAACACATTTGTTTTTTAATTTTTTTTTTACAACCATATTTTTGTAAACTGAGCCATCATTCATTTAGGATATGACATGATTCCATTTACCCGTTTTATAGCAGAGATCTCCGCACAAGGTGACGAGCCAATGCCATTTTAGAATGAAACCCATAATCAGATTCGTCCACAGTTTGACTGCATTGGTTTAACGCCTGATTAATCTTTAAATAAAGTGCAATCTGTGCAAAGGGTCACGGTGCAATGGGTGTGTGTTCAGCAGCCATTTTTTTTAAATGAATCTGCACTTCAACATTTGCTTATAAAAATACACACAATGCCATTTAAAATAAATAAATAAATAAAAACCCTGAAGGCATGCACAGTGAACATGCAGCTGTGCACCCTGATGTTCATGGTTGTGTATACAAGCACTAATGGGTGAAATGAACCCCGTTCCAATATGTGGCCTGCAGGGACTCATGCATTGAAAAAAAAACAAAAAAAAACGTCAATATATAGTTTGATTGTCGACATTTTATCACAGTGTTGTGTATTAAAATGAGTTCAAATCATTTTTTCTTCTCCCAGAAAGACTGTCAATCGTCGTGAAGTGAAACATTTGAGGTCAAGACAAGATCTATGGTAAAAAGATAAAGTCTGAGAACATATTTTGAAAGGCCGAGAAACACATTGTGGCTGGTGTTTACCGCAGATTCTGAAGAAAGGGGGCTTACAGTAGCTGTAATGCACAACCTGACCCAGTTAAAAGACTAACTGATATTCCATGTCGACTTCACTCAGGCTGGGTGGAACTTTAATTCCACGTGAGCGAAGCATCTCCTCCGGCGTGCACACAGCCGCTGACGAGCAGACGCCACCCGGGGATTTTTTTATTATTGATAAAACCAGTGCACCAACTTGAATTTTGAAATAAATATTGAAGAACCCCCCGTCTGTGGTTTTCCGCTGAGCCGAGGCTAGCGTGCACGATAAACATATATGAACGACAACTCCTCCAACGTCATGGAAACCTCCAAAAGGCAAAATATGTATTCATTTGTTCAAAGTTTTTCCAGTTCTTAAAAAAGAAAAAAAAAAAAACATCCTAACCTGGTGATGCATATTTGAATCCCTCATCGCTCATTCACAGCTGTTTACCTCATTGGCAGAACATCAGAGTCGTTCTGAAGTTTGTGGGCGGGATTAGGAATAAGCTCACCACATCCGGATGCCAGAGTCAAAACCAATAGAGCCGATAAAAAAAATTAAAATTTTAAAAATCCCCCTTCATTGTGAGCCAGGACGCATGGATATAAATTTCCCCTCTAGAAATAAGGCACTGATTTAATGTCAGACGGAAAAATTAATTAAAATAGGAACCTGGGAGTGAGTGGGATTATCGGGGCTAATAATAAAAATCATGCCGTCCAAATACTCAAACGGCTTTTGGTCGTCACGAGGATACGAACAACCACAGTTTGAGGGAGTCAGCAGAGCAGAAGTAACATTTCCGAACCGGGAACGCTTTGCCACGGCTGAGAGGTTTTCAGCCCTCCAGAAAAGAGACCATTCATGTATTCATCTCTTGTGGGTTAGTGTAATATCCTCCCCGCTGGTCCCTCTGAAAAAGGCTGAGTGATGACTTCATTCAAAATGTCACAGCTAGAGGATAAATCAGAAGGACAATTTTGCATCTGGGGAGTAAAAAAAAAAATTATAATAAAATAGCCTTGGCAGTCTGGCAGTTTTCTAACAAAATACAAAAAAATAACAATGACTTATTTTCTGAAAAGCTCTGAACTCCATCTCTTATTTTTTTAATTATCATTTTTTTTTCCATTTTGTAATTATTATGACATCGCATTCGATTGTTGTCATTGGTGCCCAAAATTCACAAGGACACATTTTACAGGTTTATTGAATTTATTTTCCTGTCATTGATATAAATTGATAAAAATGAGAGAGACCACAAACTGCATTTAACTACAAAGTGATCAATAAAAACAAAACTTCATTAAGGAGGATTTATGTTCAGGAGTGTTATATTAGACAGAATCATTTTTTTTATGTAGGAACTGCCAAATACGGAGTATATCTACCATAAAGAAATAGAAGCCTTATTTTTTCTCTTTGAGGAATAGAAAAAAAAAAAGTTTCTAAGACTCAGTGCCATAAACATGTCAGAAAAGTGACAGTGTTTATTCTCAGGAAAATTGACCTTTTTGTGTTTGTTGACCTTCGTGAGCATCACAGCTGACATGTGTCAACAGCTGACTTCAGGTTTGATTTTGAATTTGACAGGAACTTGGTAGAGGATGATTCTAAGCCACTGTGGCGGGGAATCAGTTTTCATGAACTTTTATAGTCACCCCAGTGAACAGATACTGAGAAGCTACCGGTCCCTGATGAACTTCTTTTAAAGTTTGAGTTATACACCTATTATCATCTTTTTGGGGGGCATAAAACACATTTAGAGTTCAATCCCCTGTGCATGACATTCTTTGTTCATGCAGCGGACCTAAACAATCATCAATGAATCATGGGAAACAATAAAAAAAAAAAAAATCCTCGATTTTCTCTGTGTCTTAGCTTTGTTCACATTCTGGCACAGAACGCTTTCTCCAGAGTGGATTCCAGTCACACAAAAGAAGGGCCCACCTCGTGCCAACCTTAAAGTTCACGGCATGTACGGGCCCGGTGGCCAAAACAATCCCCCGTGGGTCTCTCTCTCTCTCTCTCTCTCTCTCTCTCTCTGTCAGTGTGCACAGTGGCCGTGACAGGAAGTAGCCTTGAGGGGAACTAAGCAAGAGTAACACAACTTCCCCCCAGCTCATCTTGATTTAATACTGGTCAGGATTGGTCGTGTTCTTACCCAGCTCCAACCAGAAAAATGACAGTTGTAAAAGTTGAAGGAACATTTTAAGGTCCAGGAAATAAATGATCCTACGTTACCATAACTTTTTCGTTATTGCATATTATATTTATTGCACGACTCAAAAAGCTTTGTAACAACTGTGTGAGTGGAGTGGAGTCGGAACCAGAAGAGAAATGCGTTTTGAAGTTTAACTTCTTTAACTCCTATGGGGCTTTTCAGGTAGGGAACTTTTTTTTTAATTTAATTTACAAAAACAAAATGTGCCAAACGTCTCCTGCCATGACAATAATTGTTCTACTCTATAATTCAAATATTTCTCCTACAACATAAGCTGGACTTGACAGTGACTCACTTTCAGAAGGTTGGTTGGGTTTGGTCAAGGCTGGGCTAAAAAAAATAGCTTATTTCTGCTTAGTGGGATGGATTTATTTTATTTATTTTTTATAAAAAAGAAGGTTCAATTCTGACAATATCAGGAAGTTTGATGTTGAACTGGTCATCTTTCTTTTATTGTCTTAAGCTCACCTTGGCTATGCAGCTGGCGCAAAACCTCCAAAAAGTGCGAAATTGAAATATCCTTTCTAAATCTGAATTTCGGAGTCGTCGCCGATAGTATACGATCGCATATGAGGTTCACGGTTAAACTCTATAAGTAGAAGAAAGGAGGCTGAGGTCTTTGAACAATCGATATTCATTACCTGTCATTTAAAGCCTGGAGTAAAATCAAAATAAGGACAAATAGTGTCATTACTCCACAAGGCTGGTGTAGACTTAATCAATAAAAATAACCTTTATTCTAGAGTAGGCTTCAGTGGCCACCATAACACGTGATTACCAGAATGAACGAGCCTCGGATCTGCCATCTCAGGGCTCCTTCTGAAAGACGAGATAATGCATTGTTCACAGATTGGATCGTTTCTCAAATGGTTTCTCAATAGATCACGACTGACCCCGAATCCAGGCCCGGAGGGGGTTTGGGCCCCTTATTTTCCAAATATGTGGTCTACAACACCACAGTATCTCAAAGCCCTCTATATCCTTGAATCCACCGTGGACAGAAAACTGGTCCGGGAGAACTTTCAAAGGCAGAGCATGTTTTTTTTTTTTAAATGTCATCATACTACGTTTCTCCAAATCAAAAAGTTCAAAAAAAGAAAATCTTTCACTCAATCTTAGACTGAGAAAACATCTTCAGATTTTTTGGGTTAGGAATCCATCCATCCCTTAGCCACACTGTTTATCCAATAAGCATTGGGCAGCTTGCATGCCAAAGCCGGCTATCCGGGGAAAACCATCCCAAGTCCAAAGGCCCCAGTTCGATCCCAGAACCCTCTCCCTGTGAGTACAAACCACTTCTAGACTAAGATAAGTGGAATGATAATACTTCTTCCCAGTTTAAAGAAGACCGCAGCATTCGGTCATCATTAGAGGACTAATGTTCTCTCTCCAATGCTTCCATGTGAGTGATTCTCATCAATACTTAATTGCTCGAAATGTTTTGTGACAAAGGAGCTTTCAGCCGCTCGTTACAGTAAATGGATGTCAGGATTCCACCCTGGCCTCATTAGACCCCATACACGTGTCTAACCAGGCCTGCTACTATCCAAGATTCCTGTTTAAAACGTAATAAATGGAAAGGAAAGAAAGAACACAATTAAAGCAGTGTTGAAAGTGAGTGAAGTGCAGTGATTTCTGCCACTTTAACGAGCGCAGGTACATAACAAGCAGTGGAATGGTGTTAGAGATCATTTATGCATGGGCTGGAGGAAGGGGGGGGGGGGTCTGGTTGGAGGAGCTGTGGGGTGGACGGGTGATTAGCCTCCATCACTGTCTGCGGAGGGGGGGGGGGGGCTGAAAGATGAAGGGGAAACAATAGGGGGGCGGACCGGCAAAGCAAGGCAGAAGAAAAGGGAGCCTGGGAGGAATCCCGCTCGGATGAAACCCGATGACAAAGTTGAGACATTTTGAAGGTCGAAATAAGGATATGGAAATAAAAAAAATATATAATAATGGGCATTGTAGAAAATGATAGAGAGGGGAATATCCACAATGGGGCCACACGAATATTAATCTGCACTATTTAAACTGTCAATAAAGATAAAGTCTGCAGTGTATTACCACATTTCCGCAGAATGGATATTCAGCTGAGAGAGGAATCACAGGAAATATATGCCAATGCAAATAAAGTATTTTCTCTCTCATAGAGAAGAGCCGGTTCAAATTGTGTCACACTGGTGTGACTAAAGTGTCAAGGGGAAATTTTTTATCTGGTTTTTATTTGGGGGAGGGGGAGTTGTAAAATGATTAAAGAGTTGAGGCTTTTCTGGGAAGTGACAGTCCATTATGAAAACGACACAGCTCCATTTGTTACCGCAGGCCTTTTTTTTAATTCTCTGAAAACTCACTGCTCTGCCAGAAGTGCGACCAAAAAACTCAGGGCAACAGTAAATCGATGTCTGCCTGGTGCCATTATAAAAAATAAAAAAAAAGACTTACACTGTCTTTATTTTGGCCAAAGTAATATTCCTGTACATACGATGTCATCTCGCTGAGTATAACAGGGAAAATATGAGATGATATTGAATCATATTTTTGCTGCTTTTACTTAATTAGTTTTATTTATTTGCAACTTAGTCTTTTCTAGTGTTTCATTGAATCCACTCTGGACAAAAGAGACACTTTATATACAGTATATATATATACTTTTTCAATTTCTTTATAACTTCTGATTCTAAAGACTATTACCGACATTTAAAGACGCCATCTGGGATGCACTCAGAGTAATATCCTCCTGGCCGTGGCTCTGTTTCAGAATGGCGGAGTATCTGAAACCGCTGACAGGTGAAAAGTCAATCGCACTCAGGAGCAGAGGAGCTTGTTCCAACATCTGGTTCCAGATTAGTTCAGCTGACGTGGCGAAAAGATTCGGCAGGCGAGCTGAACGAATCCGAGAAGAAAAAAAAAATCCATCAACCTCTCTCTTTCCATCACCTTTCCTTCTCAAAATCCATAAATGCAAACTGATGTGAGCACAGTCAAGTATAACCTAACTTCATGAGGTGAAATTTTATATATTTTTAACATGGTGCCTCACTTCATGCGAAACCCGTAACATGCCAATTTCCTCACTTACAAATATTATATTATAAGTGTTATTATTGATTACTTTGAGATAATCAATCATTTGAACATGTTTAACTCCTTCTATCTTCATCAAATCCTCCACAAAAAATGAAGAAAACTGAATTTTATGGCTAAAATATGGAAACAGATGATGGCGCTGGTAGAATGGTAGGTACTACAAGAGAAACACTGAAGTGACGTGAAAAGAAATATATATATACACTGATCTGTTCTGATGCAATATAATGTTCTGCTGGGGAAACCATTTAAACATTTAAATGTAAACATTTGAATATTACCCATAACCCCGTGGCAAGGACACAATGCAAACGCAACTTGCCAAACTACAACCAACCAAACGCACAAAAGGAACACAACAAAGAGCAAATGGCATCGAGATCAATATCTGACCAAGGACACACCAACCGGAAAACCAGAGGTCCCACGACAGGTCCTGGTGCAACATCAAATATAACTCGTCCATCATTTCCTTTTTTTATTTTGTTTCCCCCCAAGAATCCCACCCGCTGGGACCTGAGAGTTTCCAGAACCTCTCGGAGGAGCCCCCCCTCTAGGTTTGTATATCAGCTCTGGCACAAACAGCTGAACCGGACCTGCTGTCAGGGCTGCAATTACACAGTGCATTTCCTCAGTGGCCTCACACTGACACGCAAGCTTTTAAAATAACCTCCAACCAAGCTGGTGAGATAGATAAAGCAAAACAAATAAATAAAAAATAGCAACCAACAAGAGGCCGAGATTTATATTTTAAATATATATTTTTCGCTGAAATATTTAGTTTTCTTTTCATTCTTCTTCTAATTATGAATCTATATATTTAAGTGCATTTGTAATAAGAGATTTAAAATGCCACGACAATAGTGAGCATAAAGCAGTTGACGGTTAGAAAATAAAAATGGCTGAGTCTACTTTGGCAGATCATCAGAAATTTACAAAACAGAACATTTTCAACATAAAGCGTATGTATTATATAATCAATAGATGGAATGACTCAATGATGAGAAAAAGCAAACTTCCAGAATAACTCAGACGTGTCTTTCATCTTGATGTTTAAGTTTCTTACAGATCTCAATCTTTGGCTCGGTCTCGCTCTCATTAATGAGGTGTTCTGCCACAGGACCAGCTTGTTTAAAAGAAATAATAAAATGAAAATATGCAAATCGGATCAAACAGCAGAAAACGCGGTTCAAACGAGTAACAGCTGGTGAGCAGAGCGAAGCATCCACAGTCCCAGATAGGTAATCCCACTGAAACCAAACCACAGCCCTCTCAGCTGGAAGCTCCCATGAATATTTAGGTCACATGCTCCATACGCGGCATGACTAATTCCATAGTCTCTGCTTGCATTGTGTTGCACTTTGTTTTTGCCAAGCGTAACCTGACATATTTGCATTTTCATATATATATTTATTACAAATATCACAATTAAAAAGGACATTTACAAGGATTTAAAACTGACCCTCTGTGCTCCAAACACGGACCTTAAACCGTGGGTTCTCCAACAGGTTTTGACAGTCAGTGTGATTTTTATTTTATTTAATTTTTTCTCATGGGCCAGAGGAAAAAAAAAGTTGACCAAATGTCAGATGAATGGGAAGTAGCTGCTCTCACAGGTCACGGAGTGTGTGTCGGTGTTGGCTACACGCCAGGTTTTACACAACAGATTGGAAAAGTACTGTCTGGATGGCATTTGTCGAAAAATGTCAGGTCAGGGAACTATTTCTTTACTTTTTCCTGTGATATCAAAGTGCCAGTGAAGTTGTGTGTTTTTTGGTGTGTGTGTGTGTGTGTGTTTGTGTTGTGTGTGTGTGTGTGTCTCTCCGTGGCAGAGACAGAGCAGCACTGAGATCCTGGCCGTGTTTGCACGGGGAAGATGCGACTCTAATGAGCCCAAATAAATCTCATTAGTTTTAATGTGAATGATTTTTATAGAGGAAGCTTCCAGGCTGATAGTGTGGGAGAGAATAAATGATGCACTTGAGAAGTAGAAGTATTTACTCCACACCGCAGCGCTGGCAAAAAAAAAAAAAAAAAAACATCCACCACACACAAACGGGCATTCACAGGAATGCGAGGAGGAGATAAAGCCAGGAGTCGGGGCCTCCTATCTGAAGGGCTAAACATTGCCAATAAAAAAAACACATCATTCTGCCAACTCATTACCAGAAGGAGGATAATGGTGGATGAAAGAAAAAAAAATACATTTATAAATAAAAAGCAGCTGCAGAGCAATGAGGCCTGCCCCTTAAAATGAATGGTACTTGTCAGAGAAATAAAAAAATAAATAAAGTCTGTTTGGCTCGCAATGGGACGACCGCGTTGAGTCGACTTGGACACGCGCGCTTTCTTTGGGAAGTTGAATCGGGAAGACGTGCGTTTTGAAGCCTCGGCCGAATCGGAAGAGCGGTGGCGACAGCGTTAGTCTAATTTCGCTCAGAGCCGTCGTCTTCCGCAAACTCCAAACACAATCTGCGATGCCGGGATGAAAGGCCAGAGCAATCCAGAGCAAGGCAACGCAGTGATTTACTGCGGCCAAGTGCCAACATTTCAGATTGGAACACTCCACCACCTTCTCTGCATAAACGGAAACGTTTGCATGATGTGCCTGTCCTATTATCACTATTGGTGGGGTTGAATGTTGCCATTTACATGAGATATGAAATAAATCAAAGATTGTCAGACGGGAACGTTTCAGGACATGGAGACAAGAATTGGTCCTTCAGATAAGTTTGGGTTATAACCGAACTTGACGTCCTTCATGGAAGAGGATTTTTATTTTAGCCAGAATGTTTTTTTTTTTTCTTCCTCCATTGAATGTTTGAGCGAGGGTATTGGGGCTTTTCATGAGCGGAGGGTTTAATCTGCTCCACAGTGGGTAAGCCAGGAGTCAGGCTGCCACAGGGTGTCCATCCTGCAAAGAGCTGTGGGAATACAAATGTACCACTAAGTGGACAACACGCATCACAGGAAGGATGCAGAAAAGATGTATTTTTCTTTAGAGCTTTGATTTCCGCATTCAATTTAAAGGTCGACCGTGGTCTCGGTGTTTTGAGAAGGACAAAGATGCTAAATGTCAAAGCTGAAAACTGATTAGGATTCTGTTCAGGTCTTCCTTGTCTTTGTTATAGTTTGCAGCACTATTGGACTTGAAGAGCTACGTGTGCTAATTGTGAGACGCGGGACATTTAAATCGCATATGTCAAAATGTAGATCCTATACGTCCAATCTCTGACAGCCGACTCTGACGTTAAGCGGTGTTTTTTTTGGTTTTTTTTTTCTCTCTCTCTTGGCCTTTGAATGCGACACGGTGGATTCCGACAAAGCAACACAGTGTGACGGAGACAAAAAGCAGCTGAGATAAAGAAAAACAAAAAAAAACTAACAGAGGACACGGAATCCTTTACCTCCAAACTTTAAATTACATTTTTTTCTACCCATAAACTCACCGGCTCATTTCCTTGTCTCGTCTACGCTGTGATTTACTTAAGAGATCAATCTGGGTAATCCCAGGTTTGTCCAGCCAAGACATTTCCTCCAAATGTTCAGAGATAATAATGTTTAGAGCCAAAGGGCCTCGGAGGGAGATTACAGCCTCTTTCCGACACTCAAACACAAAGTGAACCGTCTTTACGCAGTTTCAGCTCCACACTGCTGTCATTTTCAAACCCACTTCCTTTCAAAAGGCCAAATGCCCCCGGGCCCGTCCGAAAACAAAACCAATAACACGTGCCTATAGCTAGAGAGCTGTTAGGTCCCAAGAAAATCATTATAACATAACTATAACTCATACTTTCCAAGTGTGTGTCCAGACATTACACACAGATGACGGTTTTCATTCTTACTTTCTCTTCTTATTTTGTTTCCTTCACTTCTTACTTAAAAAAAAGGAAAAAATCGTTTTTTTTTTTTCTGTCTATGTTTCGTGTAGCAGCACTTTATGTTATTAACCGTAATTCAATTAACTGTAGTAACGGGGGGAGGGGGGGGGGGGGGGGTGCTGCTGTGCTGCTGTGTCCATCACTGTCCTCCTTTAGAGGTCCAATGTTTACAGTATTAGTAGTTACAAACTTGTGGTTCGTTGCAAAGTCAAATTTGAGTCACAGTCTCAAAAGTTGGTGTAAAAAAAGTTAGTCATCAAAGTTTTCCAAAGCAGTCAGGATGTATAAAATCCTCAGATGGAATCAGGCCCAATTTCTGCTGCTTATTTCCCACTCACACATCAAAGCTCTGATTATGAATTACACCTTCTATAAGGGCCTCAGATTATAGAAATATTAATTGGATTTCTTTTTGTACTCCTCCTGGATTTTATAGGATGTGCCATAACATGAGAACAACAACAACAAAAGGCCCATTAGCACTTGAAAGGCGCTTCTATTCAAACGCCCAATACGGTTTCCTCCAGGAGAAAAAAAAAAAACACAGACAAAGGAAACAGGACGTGATTATGAACAGGCAGAAACACGGACAGACCCCCGGTTTCCCTGGGCTCGTCTGGTTAGTGAGAGCCCACTGATTAATTGGGATTTAAGATAACGGTGGAGAAGATTAATTAAAATCACAGAGAGGCTGAGACCAAGTGTCGACACCTCCAACCCAGGAGAAATCAGCTTATCTGGAGTCAGGTGGGTCTGGGTGAGGAGGATTCTGATTGGACAAAGATATGAGGAGGATGATAGATAGATAGATAGATAGATAGATAGATAGATAGATAGATAGATAGATAGATAAAAAAAAATGAAAAAAAATGAAAATAAATCAAAATAAATCAAAATAAATCAAAATAAATAATACAAATAAATAATAAAAATAAATAAAATAAAAATACATTCAAAAAATTAAATAAATACGCCAGTAATTAGACAGCACTCGTCTTCCACGGGTTCTATTGTGATTTCAGAGGGCTGCCACAGTTACCGAGTGGATGAAAAAGCTGTTTTCGTGTTCAGGGTGCGTGTTCAACCAGCAGCTCTGGGAGGAAAGATGGAGTTTTTGGTGACAGTGAGGGATGAGGAGCGCGGCGGCTGAGAGCAGCGATGTTATCAGTCACCGTGGGATCTCACAGCATTAGACGAAGTGTCTGCAGCCAGTGTTAAAACACCCGTGCCAAGTGTCAATACACTGACACTTTTTTTCCAACTACATACTTAATGTGACACGATGAGGCCTTTCCTCCGACGTGGGATAAGTTAATCTGTGAATAAAATCACTGAAATCCACAAAATCAGAAAGTCTGTCACGTCCCAAAAATCAATTGAGAAATACGAATAAAAAAAACAATCTCAAAATAGAAATTATTATTTCAACAAAGGGAAATATGACAGTCGACTAACTAATGTCCTTCAGGTTGTTCTCAGTGTGATGCAGGTCCTTGTCTGAGTGAAGCCAGTGTCTGTGTTAAAGCCCCAAATCACAATAAACGCACAGAATAACTTAATGTTCTGAAAAAAAATAAAAAATAAAAATCTAAGATGATAGGCTCCATTTCAAATCAGTTGTGCATGAGCACCTCGCCGTAATAGTGTCTGGAATCTGAAATCTGCCCCGTAAAAGAGGCCCACAGGTTAATCCAGAATACTCCAGCATACACAGATCAACTGTTCACTTACTGCCTCTAGTGGATGTGGGCTAAAACAAATCCAGTGTGTGTGTGTGCCTGTGTGTGTGTGTTACACTAACAATCAGGCCAGAGAACAATGATTCCAGCTGACTCCAACAGGTTTTATCCAAAGCTCACAACCACCCAGACAACAACAAGAGTCTGAGAAAAGAGAAGCAGAAGTGGGACACTGACTGTCCACCATCCACCTGACCTCACACAAACACACAACCTGCACACAACCCCCTTGTTGGTTCTTCACACAACACGCACGAGTCTTCACATGTTTCTTGTCCACATGCAAAGATGATAAGAAAAAGGGACTCTTCATATTCTAATTGCACGGCATATGGGCTATTTATACAACACAAGGACAACGACACTTTTTTTTTTAACACAAACGTTATACAACAGGAGCAAACGCACATAGCCTCGTATAATATAGTATAATAATCCATAGATTCAATGAAAACGAGAGGTAACATGTTAAAAATCAGCAAAAAAGCAGCGCAACAAAGTTTCCCGTTAGGATCCGGAGGAGTGTGTGTTTCACACGGACACATATACACGAACACACACACACACACGGCGACAAAATAAGAAACCACAGCGACTAAACAAAAAAAAAAGACAAAACAAAAGAAAAAAATCACAGCAACAAACCAAAAAGCGACAAACCACTCAAACAAACACACACACACAGCGTCCGCGGCGATAACATGAGGAGATAAAAGAGTGTGTGTGTGGGGGGGGGAGGGGGGGGGGGAGGAGAGAGAGGGGGGGGGGGGGGGGGGGGGGGCAGGAGAGAGAAAGAGTGAAAAAAAAGACACTCACTCTGACGGAGGACAAATCCAAACAGTCCACAGCGAGGACAGGAAAAATAAACCTCCGCTTCTCTGGACTGCACATCCAGCAGCTCCGCTCTCTCCCTCCTCCTCCTCCTCCTCCCTTTCTCTCCTCCCCTCGCTCTCTCTCCCTCGTGTACTCTCTCTCCCCCTCCCTCCTCCTCGTCTCTCTCTCCTCCTCTCTCCTACTCCCCTCCTCTCCTCCTCTCATCTCTCTCTACCCCCCACACACTCTCTCTCTTTAACTCTTTCTCTGCCTCCCTCCCTCCTCCTCTGTCTACCTTCTCTCTCTCTCTACCCCCCAGACTCTCTCTCTCTCTTTAACTCTTTCTCCCCTCTCTCTCTCTCTCTCTCTCTCTCTCTCTCTCTCTCTCTCTCTCTCTCTCTCTCTCTCTCTCTAGGATGCTTGCTGACATCAGAGCTCGATAATGACACATGGAGCTGGATAAGAAGTCTCCACCTTATATACACTTTCATCACATGTGCATCATATTCATCAACATGTGTAGATTAGAGACAGGAAGTCACGAAGAAGCCTCTGGGGCACATCGAAAAATATGAATAAATACAAAAAGTGAGAGAAAAAGCCAAGTTACGTTCAATCAACAGATCATATATGTTTGATTTGGGGTAAATCCGTATTTTAATAAGAAAATGACAACTACTTTCCCGGCTCAATAACACATTGCCTTATATTACAATAAAATAAAATCATACATTAAAATATAAATCCCGGTTGAAACGAAATCATTTAAAAAACAGAAGAGTCACCGTATCCATGGAGACGGAGAGAGAGATGTGCTTGACTTTGTCAAATCCAGGGTTTTTTCTCTGAAGCATTTAAAAGAGAATTACGTTTTTTTTACGTCAAGACTTCTGACAGAGGATTACTGGTCTCAGAGGAGCTGACTTCAGAGCCCCCCCCCCCCCCCTCCGTCTACAGTTTCCTAAAAATACATCAATATCCCATAGTAACCCCCCAGCTCCGTCTGCAGTTTCCTAAAAATACATCAATATCCCATAGTAACCCCCCAGTTACTGTCACATTATTTATACACGCTCCCTCCAAACAGCTTCAAAACAGAAACTCTGAGGCTGCAGTGGAAGACGTCCTCTCCAAATCGGAACTTGGGACAGACACTAAAAGTTTATTCATGGTGAATCCTTCACGGTTGGGTTTTGCAAAAGGTCAAATTAATAAAGAAGATATCTCCTATTTCCATCTTCTGGTGTTGACTTTTAGGATGATGAGTTTTTTTTTTTTTTTCTGACCACACGCGATCCTGTTCACCTGAAGCCGAACCCTCGGTCAGAGCCGGTTTATAATTTACAACCACCATTTTCTGAACTTGAGCTCATATATTCAGAGACGGAGTGAAACAGCCAATACAGATATTCATATTCATTAAAATGATGTTTTTTCTTTTTGCGTTGTAATTAAAACACACTCCAATCAGGTCAGAACAAATTTGTTGATGCAAATTAGAAACAAATCAACATAATTTGTGGCAACTGGTTCAGATAAAAGCTTTATACCTCCTACGTGAGGAAAATACAGAATCATTTAAGTATAGAAGAACTTTTATTGTGGCGTCCATTTTGTTCCCAACAGCGATTTCTTGGAACAAATCTCTGCGCCTGACTATTTGCTTTAAATACATTTAAAATCCACTTAAGTGTTAAAAGCTGGTTTCACTCTATGTCGTTTGTAGTGATGCAGAAAAAAATAAAATATCCTGCCTTCACTTTTTTTTTTTTTTGTTGCCTCGTTATCTTCTGTGTTTCACATAACGCGACGTACAAAGAAAATAAGCTGCCACCGAGACGCTGCCTCCTCCGAAGAGCCTACCCGAGAGCTGAACCGTCCTCCATGATTGTTCCTGGCAGGATTCAGGAGTCTCATCGGCCTCACGGACATTTTCCGGCAAAGATTAGAAATTCCCTCCGTCTCCATCCTGTACATAATTTTTTTCTCATATGGAATCAGATCCAGGACAATTTGATTTGTTTCTTTCTTCCTCCGTCTGCACTGAAACTCTTGTTTTACGCCCCAGCAGTTTGTTTGACACGCCTCTATTTCATCTTCTTATTTCCCATCCTGTTCTCATTCCATAACTTCGGGGGGCCTCAGAATATAATAAAAAAATGTAAAAAAGAAATACCAGGTTCATCCATTTTCCTTCCGGTGACGTGAAGCTGCACATTAAAGGGCAGAGCTGAACGCACATCTACTTATCCATCATTGTTGGAGCCCATCAGCGCAGCCGCCGGCTCAACTCTGCACAGATGGATGAGAAAAAGGTGCAGAAGCAGAGGACATCCGTGTTTTTTTTTTTTTTTTATCACATGCAAAAAGACCCATAATTGATCAAATCCACAGTCAATGAGCCACTGGAGGCTCAGAAACAACAGTTTTTAGGATTTGCAGCTGTATTTATTTATTTTATTTTTTTTATCTCGTGTGCAGATTCTATTCCTGTAAAGGGATTGGGCCTTTGTTTATTGTGTGTGTTTTTTTTATATTCCTTGGATCCTTAAGCCACACTCTCTGCCACTGTGAAAGAGACAGCAACTTTCCCACCACTTGAAAGTATTTCCAAGAATTCCTTTTAAGTTTCTGCACGACAGCAGAAAGTGGACCGTCATACAGAAAAAAGACGTTAAAAGGGAAAATGCTTGATACTACCTTTTGAAATCATTAAAGGGGCCGGAGGTTATTTGAAAATATACCAATATGTGGTTGTCCATTTTTATTCTAAGGTCTGTCAACTCTTCATGTCATTCACAGTGTTACCTCAGATTCAGCAGTGCTGTCATCCGCTGCTGCAGTAATTACTTGTGTACTCCGTGCAGTATTGTGTGAGCCCGGGGTTTTTGTATCAGAAGTAAAGCATTATAACCCGCATATTTATATCCAATCTCCAGAGAAGATGAGGCCACTGATGTCACGTGGAGCAGCCATTAGGGATCTGCCTCCGCCTGCTTTGTATTGGCCAATAAAATCTCACTGTGACTGCATGGTCCCGCAAGCCACCCACCCACACACACACACACACACACGCACACAGGAAGTGAACCTCAGCGTGATTATTTAGCACTGCAAAAAATATATATATATATTTTACCAATATTTAAATGTACATGACGCCACGGCTTGACCCAGAGTTTCGGATTTGCTGATCAGAGTTATTAAAATGAGACCTGGTCATATCTCTGTAAAGAGAGCCAGATAATCACGGCGCTACGGTGGCCCTGCGCGGTGGCAAAGATCCAAATAGCTTCACCAAAGAAATGGGCCACCGTGAATCATGGAAGAATGGAGAGTTACGGCTCTGTGGCAGCAGCAAAAATAAAATACTGAGGCCATGTGATGAAGGCCAGACACTAGACGGGACCAGCATCAGGAGAGAGAGAGAGAGAGAGAGGGGAAAAAAAAGACTCAGCATTCATCCATTTCACAATCCATCGCATGAACGTGGCGCTTTGTGACACAATGACGTCGTGTGTCATCATCGCTTCCGGCTGGTTTCGCTTCTGCATTTGTGCGACTGAATGTAACTGAACGAAAAAGGACACAGAGACGCATCATCATATCTGCGGGAAACTAAGTCTCTTTATTATCTGGCTGCTCTGTGGTTGAGATTAAGTTTAGCAATTTCTTTTATTACGAAGATCAATTGTGGTCACGGCTCTTGCTGCATAAAAAGTGTTTTTGTACTAAATTAGATGTTTTGTTTTTATTTCTGATGAGTTTTAAAGTGTCCCTGAATCTTTACATGACTCATTTTCCACCACTTACTTTTCATCTCTGATCATAATTACCCAGCATCCTTGTGATTCTGTGGAGGTTATTACTAGAGTCTGAATGCACAGCCAATTATTAAACTGTCAGGACATAAAAACAGAGCCATTTGTCCCAGTTTGTCTCTTTTCTGTTTGTCTGAATAATTTGTTTTGGCTGCAATTAAATCAGCAATATGCATGTTTTTTGTTCCATTTACATGTGTTTCTAATACATAGAAATACATTAATCTCACACTAATTAATTCACAACATCCCTCAAGTTGTTTTTTTTGTTGTGTGTGTTTTTATGTTGCATAATCTTCATTTTTCTTCAATTTCGTACTGTCATAACAAATAAATCAGTTTGCCTCATTTTTATTGACACATGTTTATAATTACTTATTTCTTTCACTGTTTGTTTTTTTTTTAAATAACATGTTATACCAACTGAAAGGAACTTCCACCCAATCAATGGAAAAATAAAGAAATGCCAAAAAGATCAGAGCAGCAATTTGGAACCGAGCATCGAGTGTGAACGCAGCCTCGGGGGAACTCAGAGCCGGAGGGCAGAGGTAAATCAAATCTCCATTAGCCAGCCTCAGAGTCCAAGTGTTGCAGATGTTATTACCCCTCATTACATTGATCCTTGGTGGAACACAAAAAAAGAAAAAAAGAGAAAAAAGCTGGAGCTGAGGTAATAGCCACAGACGTGAATGTGTTAGATGTGATAAACCTGGACAAAACCTACAGACTTTTAACAATTTAAAAGCCCAGGTCCCCCGGATCCACTAACCTAATTACTCCTCACCTCGTTAGCTTCGGTCTGAGAGGAGATTAGACTGAGGCCTGTGCTTATCTGCTATTTGGACCCGGTGAACTTTTCTATCAGTTTGGAGACACGAGAAAAGCTTCCTGTTGTTTTCATTCTTTCCTTCGAATTCAAATGTATACGTGTATCCATCCCCTGTCCATCGTTTAAACCTACTCCATAAAAGCCCAAACTTGCCCTTTTTAAAGACACCCCCAATTTGTGTTCGATTCCCCTGTGCAGTCAGTCATCAGTCAGCATGATGATAGTAAAAATCTGCACATAATAAGCCAATCTAAGATCATTGTGCATGGGAGCAAAAAAAGGGATGTGAGGGGAAAAAATAAACACTCAATATATTTCATGAGCTCATTCCATCATGTAAAGTTATGGAGTGTGTTTTTGTCTGCTTTATATTCATGCATAAAGCCTCCAACACAGATCTCTGGTCTTTCCAATAGATGTCGACTGTTCTCCATCACAACAGAGATAAATCCAAAGAGAGCAAAACAGGCTCACAAAGCTGAATACAGTGCGTGTCTCCAAATCCCCGTAGCCAGTCTCTCTGTTTCTCTCTCTCTCTCTCTTTTGCCACATTATAATAATAGGATGTTCTTCCTGTTGTATACATTAGATTTCAGCCATTTGGCTGAATCAGATGTTTTGGCCAGCGATGTGTCTTTAGTAGAGCTGGATTGCTGCGCTGGATTAGAGCGCCCCGTTGTCATTCTGCTTCAGATCATGGACCAGGTTCTGACCACGTGAGAAAAAGAAAATGGAGAAGCTGTTGGTGCTTTCAACTCTTCTCTGGAGAAATATGGTGAGAAAATAAATCAGCTAACTCAGAGCCACAGGAGAAAAAAAATAAAAAATTGAAAGGAGCCATTAAAATGTGCTGATAAAGTTTGCCGTTTCAAGTTAAAACCAATAACATCCCTTTGGTGTCAAATCTTTTTTTCCCAGTATGCACAAAAAAAATCGCTGAAGTTTTGTGAGTTTAACCTTCAGATGAACTGAGCCCCGATGAGAAGAACTATCCTGAGTTTCTCCATCACTTGTTACTATGGCAATTAAGCAATATATTAATAGTTAGTTATGGGCTTTGATCTTTTAGGTCCACTGGAGTTAGTGTCACATTTTGATGTGTAATTTTGATTGAACAGCCAGTGTCGGTGAATTTGCAGCAATTTGGGCAAACACGACAATGGACTAAAAATGAATGAAATACTGAAAAGCCTTGGAAAATAACGGTGCAAACTTTGTATTATTCAGTATTGTGAAATTTTATATTTCTCATAAACATCCGTCTCAAAGCTCTGGCCTGACTGGCCTGAAGTCTTTATTTTCTTTACCGTGTAAAATGCAGCTTTTTTCCTGCTATGTTTACAGCTCATTCCAGAGAATATATAAAAAAAAGAAAGGCCATCACGGGTCGCCGCCCTTATGATGGCGGCTATAATGCCTCATGTCTATGGCATATCAGTCTATATGTGAACAGCTATTTTAACACCGCAGTGGCCGTGACTTCCTCGGCAAACTGAGTCATCACAACCGTAATGTATGAAACGTCTTTCTGCCTGGCTTCATTCCACTAACAAGGTCATATGTGGAGCCCAGTGGAGAATGGAACACACACACACACACACACACACACACGGTCTGACCTGTGGGTCTGCCTTGTTTCAGCTGTGGCTAGTTGACTATATGTGACCAGGCCGGAGCCTTTGCTTGGAAATAGAATTACCGCACCCATGCCCAGATATATTATTTATATTATTCAGGAGCCTTTGACGCTGATTCATTATCCGGCTCGGTGCAACAACAGGACGCAGAGAAACACCAGATCAAAGGGACACAGAGAGAGAGGGAGAGGGAGAGAGACTTTTCATCATGGTCCTGGAGAGAAGCTGCCACACAATCACTCAGTCCGTGTGTGTGTGTGTGTGTGTGTAGGTGTGTGTTTATGCATGCGCACAGGAGTAGTTTATTTTGCAGTTCATAGATGTAGACAACTTGGCAATTTAATTAACTTAAACATTAAATATATCATGGGCCAAACAGTCATCTTATTATATTATATAATAGTATATATATATATGTATATATACATATATATATATATGTATATATACAGTATATTAAAAAAAATCCCTATATTAATAGGAACAATAAAATGTTTTTTTTTCTTTTTTCTGGTTGAATATCATACATTCTCCTTTTTTTTTATCTCATCCAGGTGGTTTATGGATAGATTTCGTGTATTTAAGTTGAGGGCAGAAGACAGGAAGCTGCTGTTCCGCTCTTATCGAGTTTCATTGAGTCCCGCCATCCGAGCTTGGTGAAATAAAACACACCCGGCCTGGGAGACATTAGCAGGACCAGTGCAGGGGGGCTGACTTCACACAGAGACAATTTAGAGAGGTCACAACAGTTTAAATCGGCCGCAACCTCGGCAAACACGCAGCCAACGGAGAATATAAAACAGCCCCGTGAAACTTGGGCTTCCACAACGGCAGCGCAGCAGAAATACTGATGAGGCCCGGGATGGAAAAAAAAAACATTGAAAACTCAGTTTGCTGTTCCGCTCTTATCGGCCAAATGTCACTGGTGCCCAGTGTATTGTTAGAGATATTGAAGAGTTTCATTGAGTCCCGCCATCCGAGCTTGGTGAAATAAAACACACCCGGCCTGGGAGACATTAGCAGGACCAGTGCAGGGGGGCTGACTTCACAGAGAGACAATTTAGAGAGGTCACAACAGTTTAAATCGGCCGCAACCTCGGCAAACACGCAGCCAACGGAGAATATAAAACAGCCCCGTGAAACTTGGGCTTCCACAACGGCAGCGCAGCAGAAATACTGATGAGGCCCGGGATGGAAAAAAAAAACATTGAAAACTCAGTTAATAACACCCTTACATTCTGTGTTTTCTAACTTCTGATTTATAAGCTGTAAAACTTGCTCTTTTTGTACCGTATGGTTATTTAGTATTTTCCATATTTGTTGTACTCCAGCGCGGCAATTTCCTTTGGGCTAAATAAAGTCTATAAATGCAGTATAAAGGTTATTTCTCTATACATCTATGTAATTAGAGCTTTCCTAATTGCAACTTTAACGAAAAAATCGCAATGTTTTTGTTCCCCTAAAAAAATCACCCGCAAATACATGACTATAAAACTACTGCTGTGCTGTGTTTTCGCCATCGGGACGAATGCAAGGCTGGGTTTTTGTTTGTTCAGAAAAGTCAGCGGGCTGTGATAAGACGTTTCCAATTAAGAGAGCTTACTGAGAAGCGCAAATAAGCCCCGGTGCTTCTGCAGAGGCCTCGTGGACGTAGAGTCGTGTTTGTTGTGACGATGGCGTCACTCGCTCCAATGATTCACCTCGGTGCCACAGAGTTGATTCAGATTGCATTATGGAACAGGACACAGCCCGACATTAGCTGAACGCTCTGTGCGGAGCGTGATTTATGTGAATGTTTGAGAGTGGGAGGAGGAGGAGGAGGAGGAGGAGGAGGAGGAGGCTTCAGCAGGAAGGTTAATGCAGGTTGTTGTACAGAGTCTGTGGATCTGGAACATGATGGAGGGCCAGTGTGACGGCTTTCTACAGGATTTGATCAGCTGGGTGGGGAAAAAAAAAAAAAGAAAAGTGCAGAGGCCATCCAGGAACCAAAAGATATGAAAGTTTTATATTACAGATTCATCAAACAGCCAAATCTTTTTTTTTTTTTTTTTTGTAGCTCTGAGAACACACAAGGACGCGGCAGCAGAAGTTTCCTTTTCAATGTTGCTGTTGATGCAAAACTCGCCATGCGTGTTAAGTCACTTTCATATTTTCTACCGGATGCAAAAAAAATAAAAAATCCACAAAAATGCTGCTCCTCAATGTCACTGCTTGGAATTTGCAGGGCTGCACTGACCCCGAACCTCTGGCCCTGGTGGGGACAGTGTGTTACAGTGGGACAATGGGATTGGTTGGGATGATAAAAAAAAGTCGACGCGGCCTGTCGAGCTCGGAAATTTGAGTTATAACACAGGGATCCGGGATTATGTTGTGTTCACGTGCTTAATGCATTAATTAAAAAGGAAAATGTGTGTGTGTGTGGGTGTGTTTCATTTGCAAAAAATCTGCTGAATTTACTGATCCTTATTTGGCAGATTTACCACATTTATTTGTGTTTTTGTTGTGTGTTAAATGTCTTCCACCTTGTATGGTGTGTGTGTTGTGAATATATGTGTATGCGTGAAGAGGAGGATGATGGGAGTCTTTAATCTCTCCCGCTCTCGGTGGGCGATGACCGAATGTGTTCACCGCACAAGATTGCGACCAAAAGCGCAGAAAAAAAAAAAAAAAAACATACACAGAATTGGAAATCCCTTTAAAAATGGGTCAGCTGATAAGAGAGACGAGCACAAGGCGCTCCGGGTGATTCCCTAATTTCACACCTCAACATTTTTGGGGCCAGGATGGCGGGCGCCAGGATACGACAAATTCTACGCATTGCACAGAAACTCCAAATAAATATACCGCCAAGGGAAATGCGCTGCCAACCCCAGATTCTCCAGCTGCTGATTCAGGTTTGTGTTGCTTTGTGCGTTTCCTCATTGTTTCTCCAGCACCCCCGGGGGTCTCACCCCGCGGTCAAAAAGTGGCTGGGTGCAGTTTTTTTCAGCTCCTGTCTGGCGCGCACACGCCGCTCTCCGAATAAATGAGTCACTCGTTCACCACGCGGTGATGATATACGACCTCCCACCGGCTGGATGTTTAATTTGTGCCTTTCCCACACCCTGTTCACACGTGTTTATGCAAATGCTTCACGCGCCACGCGTCCACTGGTGGAATGAAGCGACTGTCCACCGCTGTGATTTCATGCCCTGCTGTTTTTTTTTTTTTTTTACGCCCCGTGTTATGTTTTCCTCATATCACACCCAGGGGAAGTTGGGAATGACTCATTTTAAAGGGGTGCAGTTCAATCTGCAGGAAGGGTGCAACAGAGAGAGAGAGAGAGAGAAAAACAAGTTGACGTGATTTCGCACGGCCTTAATAATAGCATCATCACAATACACTCGCTTTTGCAGGTCATTTGTCCTTTTGGAGAGGATCTAATGGTTTGCAACTAACATTAACAGCAGAGGAAATGATGTATGGGGAAGAAAGAAAGAAAAAGCTGCATTGATGAAGTGTATTTTCACAGGCGGATTTCTGGCTCCTGTGCGCGGAGAGAAATTGTTTTCCAGCCTGGAGCCCGTGGAGATGCACAGCAGGCAGTGCCAGCGTGTCCCCCCCCCCCCCCCGCTGCAGGACAGTATTCATCACTTGGGCTGGCCATCGATTCGCCCTCCTGTCTGCAGGGAAATCCTGGAGAAATTATAAACACAAACCAAACAAACCCCCCCCAAAAAACAAAACACCACCGGCCTTAGCGTGCCGCACTTTCCGTCTTCGCCACGGTGACAGGGGCTTAAAAGCAATTTCTGTTTTGATTCCGAATTTTAAAAAAGCTCCCAGGGAATGAATGATGTACGTTAAGAATCAATCCACACAGAGGTGAACATTTATCTCAGTTTAATCAATCAGAAGCTGATCTGAATTCAGATGATCAGAGGCACCGCAGGGCTCCTGGTGGAGCCCTTATCTTTTACTGTGGTCTGCAGCCAGGTGAGAGAAAAAGTGGTCCACATTAGCAGATTTTTCTTTTTTTTTTTTGCAGGCTTGCCGGCAGATTGGCTCATAAGGAGCTCATCGCATCATATAAGATTGAATTCAAAAGAAATGGGCACGAAGAGTGTCTTGAGCGTCCCTGTGCGAGGAGGGTGCATAAAAATAAAAAAAAACACAAACCGGATTCTCAGTCGGACCTGTCAAACGTCTTTATTCTTCTCCCCTCTGGCTCTCTGTGTGAAAGATGACAAAAAATGTTTGATGCATGTCAATTCAGGTCAGTGAGCATCTGACCTGAACGTGTGAGTGTGTGTGTGTGTGTGTGTGTGTGGTCTTGTGAGTTGTGAGTCTCTCAAGAAAGAGACAAACGCCAAGGTGGAAAATATGGAAAAACTGCTCTCTGCCAACTTTTGTTAAAATATAAATTGAAGTGCTTTGAGGAAGACACATTAAAAAAAAAAAGCTCTTTGTTTAGCGCGCGGTCAGTTGCGGCTCAGCTCGCAGCTTTTTGGCGGGAAATGAAACGACAAGGCAGCGGGGTGAGGAATGTATCGGTAGATGCGTTTCCTCTTTCACCTTAGGGCTATTTCTCACTCACACACACACACAAACAGTGAACAAATGAACACAAGAAAAAGATAGAAAAATAAATAAAAAAAACAGCAGTCTATCACAACCTGTCATTTATCCTTCTCCTCCAGGGATTCATGCCCTCTGCTATTACTTCTCGGTCCTCACATATTTTTTTTTTTCATCAAGGGGCAAAAAGGCTGAAGCTCCCCCTCCAAAAAAAAAAGAAAGAAAAAAAAAAATGGAATGGCCCCTGCCGGCCCGCTGTGGTGAGCTGCTAAGTGGAGCCACAGAGGTATATCACCACGGCTATCTCATTTCCCAGCCTCACTTCAGGGACCAACAAGGGCAATTTTCTGCTCTATCCACGTTTTCCCTTTGGTTTCCTCCACGAGACCACATGCTCCGGCCCGTGGGTGTCCGGATGGAGAGAGGCCACGTCAGAAAAAAGAATGCAGGGGCCGGAACAACCACCCACCCAACAAAGGAAGTTGTGATTTGTCTGGCGTGGTTGAGCTTTTTTTTTTTTTTAGCATGGGCTAGCCATCAGGCCCCTCTGCACGCCTGGAGTGAGAAGCACAGAGCTTATTATCGGTGTGCATGGCCGGAAATGATGGGCGCTCTCAGAGAGGCGACTCGTTAGCAGAGGGGTATGTGGTCATTGAGAGAGAGAGAGAGAGAGAGAGAGAGAGAGAGAGAGGCCCTCAACCTACTGTTCACGATCACACGGCTTGATTACATCTACATTCCATCACATTCGAAATTTAAATGTATTATCAATTCTGGTGATGTAGAAAACTTATTGTGCACAAGTAAATTTTTTTGGTTTTTATTGAGAAATCAATAAAGGGGAAGAATGGAACAACAGATAATGGAACGTTCATTATTACATATTTATGCGACAAGATATGGTGAGTCAATTGGTTTACCGACTTATTGATCATTTGTGAGGTTTATGAAGAGTACCTGGCTAAAAAATGCTTAAATATGTATTAAGTGTGGGCAGTATCATGTTTCCCGGACTTCATTCCTTGAATTAGTTCAATACGTTTCTTGAAAACTCCCTCTATGAGTGAGAGATAAAAAAATAAAATAAATGCATTCCCATGCAGCTGATGTTTTTCTATATAAAATAAAAGTCAATCTCTGCAGCCTGCACACAGAGCCAGAGCATCTGGAAAGATTCTCATGCCAAGTGCTTTGTCTCCTCTTCTCCCTCCTGTAGCTCTATCTCGCCCTGGGCAGCACACTGTACTACACGCACACACACACACACCTACACCCACTCATAGACACACACGCTGTGTATACTGTGAGATCTTCTGTTGTTCATCTCTGCCGGATGTCCTAAGCTGCTCTCCGGGCTCACCCCGGTTCCAAGCAGAGGAATAAGTTTTACCAAGATACCCAGTCTAAAGTTTAAAGTAGTAAGGTGAGTAAAAGGTGGAGATTTTCTTTTATTCATTATTTCGTTTTAAATGTAAATGTACGAGTCCATCTTGAGCCCCCTGGTGGATAAAAACGCTGCTGTATTCAGCACAATCCCCATGATACAGGTATTTAAAGTATTCAACTTGTAACACATGTAATAGGACAGAATCAGAGTTATTATTATTCTCTGTGAATCTGAGAATAAGAGCAGCAGAGAGACTTAATAGATAAAGTGTCAAAATGCTCATTAGGCAAATCTGACTATTTTTTTTACGTGTCCTGTAATTAAGCAAATCGTCACGTCCTTTACGCTGACCTTCATGTGATTTCACGTTTGTCGTTTTTTGAAGGTCAAACCATGTGGAAGAGCGAGAGAGAGGGAGGGAGGGGGAGAGAGAGAGAGAAACGCTAGTTCCACCAATTTAGCCTAAGATCATTCATCACGCCTCGTGAATTCAGAGTGAGTCGAGGAAATGAACGAGTGAGATTATTAATCAAACAGGAGCAGTTAACGGCAGCCTCCACGTTGCACAGCAGCTGATTGGTTTGGAGCTTCATCATGTGATATACGTCTTATATTCGATTAGGGTGAAAATGAGTCAAATTCCCATTCCATTTAAGAATACGGATTCTGATATTCAATAGTTTTCCAAATTGTCAAAAACTCCCAGGAAGAGACAGCATGCAAACCGATGGAGGCGTTTAAAGAAGAACAAATTGACGTGATTTTTCTGCCAATGACAAACTGAGGCAAATATCGCTCATAATGTTATGGCTGCTCAGAAACCTTGATCTGAGGAATCCTTGTATTCTGTGGAAAACAGAAAAAAATAAATAAAACAGAAATAAATAAATGATGTGGAGCTCAAAATATTGTAGGTATTCAGGATTCAGGGTTCTGTGGTTCAATGGAAAATATTTGATCCGACAAAAAAAAGTACGAAGTCTAAATAGCTTATTTTAAAATAAACTGATTCGTAGAAATACAAGAAAAAATATATTCATGTTAGCTTGTGGACATTTT
Source organism: Colistium nudipinnis (assembly GCA_016785305.1). Classification (NCBI taxonomy): domain Eukaryota; kingdom Metazoa; phylum Chordata; class Actinopteri; order Pleuronectiformes; family Rhombosoleidae; genus Colistium; species Colistium nudipinnis. Next base: position 110,992 of record JAFBJU010001158.1, read on the forward strand.
AGCTTAACTTACTATCTATAAACAGTATCTGATATTTGGGTGCAAAATACAAGTTTTTTTTAACGCTTTAGCCTCTACGCTCACTTAAAGCTCGCCTTAGTGAAAGTGTGTGGTGGTTGGGAATCATAAAATGCCCACTCCATTTTTTTTTTCTTACGAAGTTTGACGTGAACTCATCATTTTTATTTTATTTTTTTCTTGAAGCAGATTGACGAGGCGGCTGCAGGATGCAAACGCCGGACGTAACGGAGCGAGCGGATTCCTGCAGAGAGGGGAAGAGATGGTTGATGGCTACAGAAACTGATTAGGCCTCGTGCATTTCGCTGATGTTGTTACTATAGATCAAGATTTGTTCCCCCGGAGACTCGGACTCAGCTCCACATTTTCACTTTACCTTGATTGCGTTTTCATTGAGTGCACAGAGAGAAAAAAGTAAATATATATATATATACCGTATATATATATATATGTATATATATATATATATGCTGTATATATCATCACTTTTTCCATCATATCATGCATATCTTTCCCCGGAGACCTCATCTGGATACATTCAATCACACGTTGCATGAAACACATTCATCAGAAAAATAAAAAATAAGAAACTCTGCGGCCATCTGAGAAAAAGCTAAGTAGAACTTATATTTGGTAAAAGACCCATTTATTTTTTTCATTTTCGTACAATTCCACTTGGACTTGTGGTCTTTTGGCCGCAAGAACACAAAGAAAGTGGAAATCAGAATAACTACTGGAATACTGGAACAAAAAGCAGGTTGTGATACCGGCGTATCATCTGTAAATGGTTTCCCTGGCTCAGGGGCCATAAAAAAAGAAGGAGGGCCACTCTAGAAATAACTCTCAGCAGGAATTATCTTATTATATTTTTACGGAATGAAAACCATGTCGTGCGAGATCTCATTTCTGATTTGACTTGTTGGCTGTGTCTAATGTATAGGAATAAATAGTTAAAGAGGCGGTGCATGAAGTACTTAGAGCATTAAGGAGGAATAATCTGCCTGGTAACAAGCATCTATCAGCTCCTTCACATTTTAAATAAAACACGGCTCGTTAATATCTCATAAGCGCAGACGGCACAAAATGGCTTTAAACAGATTATGCAAAAATAAAAAGTAAAAAAATGTTTTCCTGATTTTTATATGAAACATTTGCTTTTTCACAATACGTGGATGTAGGCTGGCAGATCAAACGTGTATTTATTATTTCAACAGCACATTTTGACATTTAAATGTGTAGCCACTGAATATATTTTATTATTAATAAAAAAAAGAATCAAAGAGTCGGGGCTTGGCAATGTCAGCGGCGATTATGTTGATGTCACCGTCAGTGATGTGTTTTTTTTTATCCCAGAACAAAGAGGAAAACTAATCCGCTGGATGTCTGGTCAAAGCTGCCTCCTGCTTATTTATTTGATTTCCTCTGCATTCAGCTCGTGACCCTACGGCCTGTACAGTAATTAGAGCAGAGAAGAAGAAGACATGGTCTCTGGTGGTGTGGCGTCAGACTCAGCGAGGTGAAATTTCCCCGAGTGCGACACAATTACGACACAAGTTCCCTTGGTATTCAATGCAGACCAACGTGACAAAGCAACACTGTAACGCACTCCCACACACACACACTTGTTGGCCGGCTCAACACCCACACACACACACACACACAAACACACCCTCGAGTGAAGTGTAAAAGGATCCTAGTGCTGTTGTTACTACCATCAGGATGTCCAATAAAGATATATCACCGGCCTTTTATAGCCAAATACACAAAGAATATGGTTTTATATAAGTAATAAAACTCTTATTAAAAAAACGTCAACGCCATTCCAAATACGCATGCGCTCACCATGCGTCCCATCTGGGTTGATGCATGTGGAAGTATGTATTTCCGCAGGTTAGCGCTCGCTGTCATTTTTATTTCTTACAAGATGTGAAAGTAAATGTAATTGACATTTGACATACATACCAATAAAATTTGCACAGAATTATTATTATTTTTTTTTTTCAAAATCTGCGCATTGGCTGTCAATTTGCACAGTGATGTGAGGCAGCCGGAGATGCCGACCTTCAGATGTGAAGTGCGGCCCCGGCCTCTCTTCGGAGAGACGGGGGCGGTGACCCGGGAGGTTTACATGATGAAAAGGAAAAAGCCATCAACATTCATATGTGCCGCAGCGAGGCGGCGTTCACTTGTTATTCAAGGGGAGTGAACGAGTGGACACAGATTGAAAACAGTCCAGCGTCTGCCTGCCAAACCCCAGCAGTCAGTGTGGGGCTAAAAAAGCAACAAAGAGTCTTTTTTTTTTTTTTTTTTTTATGTACACGCTGTCATGTGGCATGCGATGTGAAAGAGGCCCATGACTCCAGATTTCCCCATCGCAGTTTCCAGTTCCAAAAGTACTTGTGAGAAAAAAAAATCTGCTGTTGATTGGAGTAAATCAAAATGCATTCTCTGCCAAGAACAAACTGTCCGGAACAAACTCTGCATCAGGAATTTAAGACCTCCTTGAATAACAAACAGACACAGAAAGGCAAATCCATGAATACTAATTATTTACATCGAGTGTGAAACTTTGTACTTTCTTCAAAGTTTTGTGGCCTCGGTTTTGCCAAAAACATTTTTCAATATTGCTTCATAACTCAGTCACCACTATATATCTGATCGGACCATCCCTGCACCCAAACCTGAACAAATGAGACGTGTTGTGACTTGTAAAAAGAGCTTTGAGGGAATAAAAACACTGGAATTCGAAGAATGCTGATATTAAAGAGAGAAACTGTCATTGCAACTGTGAAAATATAGGGATGACGAAACCGAGTTTGGTGGAGAATGGAGCATCGTCAAAAAAATATATTTAACCTTTTTTGACGTAATGCGTGTTGTATTCAATGTAACGTGTGCGAGTCTAAAAGTAGTCCAAAGGAAAAATATCACGGATTCCAGGAAATCCAGAGCGCACACCTGAGATAAAAGTTATTTTGCCCCATTCTCTGATCACATCCCATAAATCTGGACTTCCTGCTCAACCCCATGCGTAACCACGGGCGACGCTGGGCAGACTCTGATCAAATCCATCGCCGGTGTCAGGGGAGATCTTTGAGTCATGGGCTCGCTCTGGAACACAAAGGGCCGCTCAGGTCAGGGATCTGTTTTTTTTGTTTTTTTTTCAACCACAGGAAACAGTAACTGGGGAATTTAGTGGACTTTTTTTCTTCCTCACTGGTTATGTTGGTGTTAGCACAGGCGACACCAGCGCAGACACAGCCGACACTTCCTGCACCCTTTTGTCATTATCCTATGTTACTTAAAGCAGAATCATCCACCGGGAACCATCCTTGCTGCGCTTTCGTTTCCCGAACTGCATTTTGGTGACACGGACGTCTTGGGAAAGGCAAAAATTCAAAACCAATGTGAAACCCAAATATTAAAAAAGAAATAAAAAACATGTGAACTGGTGATGGTTGCTGTGAAGCTTCCCTCTGAGAGTTATTAGCCTCTTCAAAGTGTTTATGTGCCGTCAGACACATTCATTACACGCAGCCTCTCAGGCTCAGCATCTGGACGCAGAGTTTGTGTCGGAGGTGTTTGGAGGTTGAGACGGAGGCGCTGGCCCTGCATCCGTCACTGAAAGGTCAGAACCAGCAAATCACTGCGGCCCAGACTTCATGTGAGCGGAATACCCGAGATCTCAGGCAGCTCATCGATGGAGATCACTGAGGAACAGTGTGATGCCGTGTCAGCGTACGCATGTCATTAATAACGATGTTATAGTTTGTTTCTTTTTTAACCTGGTATACATCTCTTCAGCAGTTACATTTATTTAAAAAGTGAAAATCAATACTTTTTGTTATTATGTCATAGTCCTGAATTTTGATGTGTTATGTTTAAAAAATATAGCGAACATATAGCTAAAAACATCTCGATGTGACCATAATTAATAATGTGAAGATTTTCTATGGAAGAAATTCTCAACATAGTTACTCATTGCGACATTATATTTATTTTATCTAAAATATCAGCTCTTTAAAGAATTTTCATGCCACGATGACTATATTAGATACAATTGTGTCTCTTTTATTCCCACCGGTGTACCGGACGCCCTGTCAGAAAAGTGACTTCCTGATTGATGCTCATTGGCTTAAACGGATTCATAATAAAAAGTCACGTCAGGAGTCAGCGCTCAGGTTTTTTTTTTTTAAATCATCTTCTCTACCTTCTTCCATCTCGTCATTCATTAGCGAGTTTGAACAACGAGAGCCGCTCTGCAAATACCGGCAACATTAAACAGACGTGAGAGAAAATTGAAGTTCACCTCGGAGAGCGAAAAGGTCACGCTTGATAGTCAGGAACTAAACCTAGATCACGTCAACGTGACCAACTGCAGTCAGTGTCCCATAAACTCGACTTTTTTTTTTTTTCCAATCACCAGGCCGCTTAATTAAAGGTCGGCTGGTTGACCTTTTTTAAAGGCCCTGTTTTTCGCGTTGCGAAAAGGCTTCAGGCCACTTGTTATCCATCGAAGGGTAATATATATATTTTTAATAGATATGGATTTAATAGATTTACAGTCGATAGTCGAGGAAAATCTTTCAGATTCCTTGCTTAAGATTTAGTATCTTCCCAGAGTCAACGTGAAAAGTTTTAGGTCTGAGTCGAAAGTGAAACACCTTCTCTTGATGAGAAAAACAAGGTCTTATAGACGAAGGGGAATTATTCCTCTGGGAAATAGAGCAGCTGATTAAATCCCTGAATAAGAAGAGAAAAAAAGCTGAAACCAGCCTTTTCCTCCCAAAATTAACTTCACAGCTCACAAGTGCGACTTTATCGAGCAGCAAACCTGAGGAAGGATGAGCGGCTTCATTACTCTGACATTTTCCTCCACTTCCTGCTTTTTTTATTGGCGGTTTTGGTCCGTGGCTCAAATAAAAAATATCCGCTAATCTTTCCTGTTGTGAGTTGTGTGGCAGGGAGATGAATATTAGGCCGTAATCATATTCTTCTTGTTTTCTTTGTTTTGTTTCTTTTTAAATGTCACCGCCTGCGATGAAAAAGAGCCCAGAGGACGTTGCCGGGAGGGGGAAGAGTTTCTCGTATATTTTTTAACGCACATCCCCTCCTGGCGTTGAGTTCTTTTATATGTATATAACTTCGGGGTGCAGATAAAAACCGCCATCCATCACGCCGGGAAGCTGGTTGCTGCATTTATCAAGAAAATGTGTTTTGTAAATAAATAATGAAAAATGAGTGGAATTCCCCTGCGTGGAGAAAAAATAAAAAATACCCAAGGAGGAGGCGTCGCTATTCTGGACAAATGATATTCTCCAACCGCCTCTCTTTGTCTCTATCTGTGTTTTTGTCGGTGTGTGTCTCTTTTGTTAACCTCGCAGTTAAAAAACATGGTCCCTATCGCTGAGGAAGACGCTGCACAGGAAGGTCACATGTCCGAGGGGGGGGGGGGGGGGGGGGGGGAAAAACGGGGACAAAGCATTCTGGGAGATAAATGGATGGCAGCCCTGGGTATAGATAACGAGAAGGTCAAAGCGAAGACGAAACATCAGCACGCGTTGCCCATGGAGTCCTCTGCAGTGATTTTATACGTTTTATTTGGTGTTTTATATAGAAGAATTTCATTATTTTCTGATTAACAAGATTCAATGTATGGAATTGGAAATCCTTGCATTCCATTGCACAGATCTTTTCTTATAAAATCAAAAAAAAAAACGAAGTTAATAGCAATAGTTTTCTTAACTTAAATAGCTTCCAGCAGCTCGGCCGAAGCAAGAAATGAGAAAAATGTCCCATTTGTAGCGTTGTCCTCGTGGGACAAAGCTGCATTAAAAAAATAAATAAAAAAGATGAAAAAGACTCTTTTGCAAACGGGCGTTGGCATCACCGGGGTGACGGAGAAAATTCCAACTGTGTTCTGCATCATACTGGCGATAGGAAATGTGAATAAATGAGATCATGTAAAGAAAAACCCGCTCGGTTAATTAACGGGAACAAAAGACGCTTTGGCTAAATGCAAACGCAATTCTATCAACTTCACATTTTCAATGTGTCTCTTTGATGTTCATACTTAAAGGGGCCAAACAAAGACCAAACCTATATCTGTGCCACTTTCATTTTCCAATGTGATTAGCTTAAAAGTTTAAATACGCAATATAATAATAAAAACATAATAATAATAATCGGATTGGTCACATCCCGTAAGAAGGTGAAGGGTTTTCTTTGATCATTTAATTATATATATATTTTTTATATTTCAGTTTTATGACTGAGTCGTAGGCTGGAAATAGTTTTATTTTAAAAATACATGTATATTTTCCTCCTTTATTCTGCAATATATATATATATATATAAATACATGTGTTTCTCTTTTTTTCGTTTTATCGCCATCTTTGTATAAAAGATTCTTCTTGTGAGTGGGAAAGATATTCTGATAGTTGCAATGTGCAACTTTACCACCAGATGCCATACAAACCTGCACACTCAAACTTTTTCACATCTTCTAAATGCAGCTAACCCCTGAACTCTGACCTGTGGAGGATACCGAAAATGACCAGATAGCGCTCAGCCATATCTCTCAGGCTTCCAATATATCTTTTTTTTCCCTTTGGAAATAGTTTGAATGGAAATATACCTTCATTTTGAGAGTCTCTTGTCCACGGGTAGAAAAAACAAAAAACGCAACCATTGAATAATATGCACACACACACATTCACAGACGTCGTGAAGTCAGTGTTTTTCTTGAAATCCGTGCATTGTCATATTTTCCATGATGCGCAAAACCAGACGTGACGGGAGAAGTGTTGTTGTTGCATGAAAATGATGGAAGATTTTGAAGGAATCAGTGCGTAGGCTGTACCCTTGCTTATATCGGCAGTTTTTCCACGCTCCGATGCCATTTCTTACTTTTATCCTAAAAACCAGCTACGTTTCGCACAGTTGAATATTTTTTTTTCTCCACCAGTTCCTCTGGAGCTCGTCTGATGAAGCTCGACAGATGCATCAAGGAAGTGTAACCTGAGAATAGATCTGAGTGCAGCCGAGCAGCTTTCCATTTAGTTGAAAGGAACGTGGAGGGAGAGGTTTATTTATTTACTTCATTAGTCATGTTGTTGAAGCCGGTGACAGGTAGCAAATGAGGGAGCACATGCAGCGAGACCCAGCAGAATACTTTCACGGCAAATTCAACACGGAAAAAACATTTTTTAAGTGTAGTCAGCAAAAAAAAAAAAATATATATATATATATATATATATAAATACATGTGTTTCTCTTTTTTTCGTTTTATCGCCATCTTTGTATAAAAGATTCTTCTTGTGAGTGGGAAAGATATTCTGATAGTTGCAATGTGCAACTTTACCACCAGATGCCATACAAACCTGCACACTCAAACTTTTTCACATCTTCTAAATGCAGCTAACCCCTGAACTCTGACCTGTGGAGGATACCGAAAATGACCAGATAGCGCTCAGCCATATCTCTCAGGCTTCCAATATATCTTTTTTTCCCTTTGGAAATAGTTTGAATGGAAATATACCTTCATTTTGAGAGTCTCTTGTCCACGGGTAAAAAAAAATAAAAACGCAACCATTGAAAAATATGCACACACACACATTCACAGACGTCGTGAAGTCAGTGTTTTTCTTGAAATCCGTGCATTGTCATATTTTCCATGATGCGCAAAACCAGACGTGACGGGAGAAGTGTTGTTGTTGCATGAAAATGATGGAAGATTTTGAAGGAATCAGTGCGTAGGCTGTACCCTTGCTTATATCGGCAGTTTTTCCACGCTCCGATGCCATTTCTTACTTTTATCCTAAAAACCAGCTACGTTTCGCACAGTTGAATATTTTTTTTTCTCCACCAGTTCCTCTGGAGCTCGTCTGATGAAGCTCGACAGATGCATCAAGGAAGTGTAACCTGAGAATAGATCTGAGTGCAGCCGAGCAGCTTTCCATTTAGTTGAAAGGAACGTGGAGGGAGAGGTTTATTTATTTACTTCATTAGTCATGTTGTTGAAGCCGGTGACAGGTAGCAAATGAGGGAGCACATGCAGCGAGACCCAGCAGAATACTTTCACGGCAAATTCAACACGGAAAAAATAAAAAAAAATCGAAAATAAAAGGAGGATTCAGCCCCGGGGGCAGAAATCAGTGAGGACCCGACACCATATATTTTTGAAGTGCTACAAGAATTTCATAACAAAAAAAAAAAAAAAAAAAAAAAAAAAAAAACGACTTGAATTCAAATTGTGCACAGGCTAAATTATTTCCTGTATTTTTTTCTCTGATTCTCATCTCGTCTGATGTTTTCTTACGTCAGATGGTGTCTTCTCACGGTTATTTATCCTCGGCCTCCCGCTGGGACCGAGTGTCGGAGCAGGAAGCGGCGGTTCTGAATGCTGGATTACACTGATGTCACATCCATACCATATATTGGATGTCTGGTATCCAAGTTTTTTTTTCAAATAACTTGTCACATTTGAGGTTAGAAATAGAAATGTTTGAGTGATTTGCTTCGCCGGCTCAACTTTGGTCATAAAGTAGCAGAAGAGAGAATTATTGATCAGACATGGCGGCCCGACGGTCTGATCAATAATTCGTTTGTATGTCTAGGAAAAACGCATCCTTCATCTTTGTTTAGTCATTTTGACTTTAACTGGAGACATGAATCGTGCCCGAGACAGTTTGTCTGTCTTCAGATGGATCTTTGAGTCCGACACAAAGCTATACAAGAGAATACAAATGTAGACACAAAATACAAATGGCAAATGATGTTGTGGAACGCAATCACGAGCACTTGAGGACTTAGCTCGAGTTTCAGATGATGACAGACATCATCTATTTTGAGTGTAGGGGCCTGGGGGCTTCCATCAGGTCACTGAGCATCTCTCCATCCTAGTAATTTAGGCATTTTATGAATAAAAGGAATAATAATAATAATAATAATAATAATAATAATAATAATAATAATAATAATAATAATAATAATAATAATAATAATAATAATAATAATAATAATTGCTAGGGAGAAGTTTAAATCAATCTGAAAATTCCATAGGAAATGAATATTGTAGTGTTCATTTATTGATTCAATGCTTTTTCTGAGCTGCACTGATTTGTTTTGCCAGAAGACATGTAATTAATTCATGAAATCCACCATCAACGCACAGATACAAACGGCTCACCCTCGTTTTGACATTGGATGTGTCAACCTGTCATTTTCAATGAGGATATTATTCATTAATGTTTATACCGACACACAAATAATTTGAATTCTAATTAATTAAGTGGCTATAATAGTTATGCATACATCACTGGTGAAGGATGTTTAGCCTAAAATCAAATGTACCCATGTAAAAGCTTTATATGCCCAACCCCAGATGTTTATCACAACTGCACCACATCTGTATTCAGAGGCGCAGAATAACAAAAGCATTTATTTTTTCTGGCTCGGTGCTATGGTCAGCATTTTTAGAGATTTCAAACTTTCCTTAACGACTTTACACTCCAACAGTCGGGCAGAGTTACTGAGATTTTAAAAAGGCCTTTCAGAGATAATACTGTTGGTGGCTTATTGGTTATGGGTGGTGCACTGTTAAAGACTTGGCTCTCACTGAAGCGGTCGCAGCAGAAAATGAAATCCATGAATTCTAAAGATATCGCTCCTGCATGTCCATTCAGAGGAAATATTAGAATATGAAAAGAAATACATGAATCCATTTTCCAATGCATCATTTAATACATGTGATCAATCGGTTGCCAGTTAACTCGAGTAACACAGCCATTTACAGCAATTTACACACTAAACTCTCATGATGAAGATGATGATGATAATGGTGAAGATTTTTATGATGATGAGTTTAAGGTGTTATTGCAGGTGGACCTGATGTTCATGATTCAGGGTTCATACAACAAACAGTCAGGATTAGGTTACGCATAACAGAAAGGTTATAAAAGGAAAAAAAAACAATATAAAACAGAACTCGTTTTATGGTGGGTATGTGACACAAACCTTGTGCTTATAAAACGAGTTTTTCTGCTGTGTCATCACATCCTGTGTAGAATATATTACCTGGATGCGTTATTTTTCTTCAAGCTGATTTCCAACCTCCAACTTTGTGATTTTGCCCCGTAACCACAGTCATAATCTCATAAGAGAACAGGAACATTAATTGCAGAGCGAAGCCTTTCTTTTTTTGTCCCACAACTCTTTCTAATATCTAATTATATGAGCGGAAAATCCCCCACGGGCTCCTTTGTTTGACGTTGGCCTGGTGCATAATTCCTTTTTAATCAAGTGAGAATGTTTTTTTTGTTTTTTTCCATGTGAGCTCACATTAATACGACCCGTTCACCCTGAGTATATGTCATCCGATGACAACTCAAATGAAATGTCCCCTGTCCCTCCAACATGGACTTCAACCCTTTCCTGTTTTACTTTGAAATCCCTCTCATCATGTGACCACGGGTTATTTTTGTCTTATCTTTGTGAGTCAAGCATTCCTCATTTCCTCTTGCGTCTCATTGTCTGGTCCCCTGTGAAACATTTCCAAGCAAAATAAAAAAGGCAAAAGACCGCATTACTTCTTCATTCATCTGGTGTGTGGCACTTAAAAAAAAATATAAAAAAAAAATGCTCTTATTTATTTATTAATTTTCTCTGGCAGCAGTGGAGAAATGAAAACGTACTTATCCATCAATGCACTTTATACATTTATTTTAAATAGCAACATTTAGCATCACATGCATCAACATAGTGTTTGTGTGTGTGTGTGTGTGTGAATATAAATGTTTTAATATTAGCTTGTTTCCCTCCAGATGCAGAACGACGCATCACCTCCCGGAGATGCAATTAAAGCATCTCATATAGTAAACTGACACTTGGGATGAACGCAGGCGTTGCTCAGGGGGCTGCGGAACATAAACACAGCGCCACAATATGATGCGTTACTTTTTTTTTTTCTTTCTTTTTGGTATTTCGGCTCCGGGTGCAGCAGCTTCTGTGCGTCTGTAAGCCTCCGTCTGTTTGCGTTGACAACTGACTCCCAGATTCAAGAGAGCGGGGGAATAAAAAAAATAAGAAAAATGAAATACCACAACTGCTCAGACATCTCGTAATGCTGCGGTAGGTGAGTGTTTGGACGGTGGTCATGGCAACAGTCCGGCTTCAAATGAGCCCCCCAGAGGGGCTCCTGCACGTGGGCCACTGGGCCGGATGATGTGGGGCGCCAGGTGGTTGTAGGATCCAGCACGTGACTCGGGCTCGGCTCCGCACACACTTTACCCTACAACCAAGGACACGGCCGTCCTTCGTCAAACAAAGACGAGGACTGACTCATTGGTTTAATTATTGATCTGGGGGTGACACTCAGGTAATTGTTGCCCTGCTTTTGTTTGATAGCTCACAAGCATGCGACGTTATGGAGTTGAACATTCACCCATCGCTGAATCACGCCAGTTGCCCCGTGAAACGCTGTGTGATGTGACGCTTTATGAAGAAATCCCACCAGAGCCTACAAATGTTAAAAACGGCTTGGGGAAAGAAACATTTTCACATTTCTCAAAAGTAAATTCCGCAAGAATGAAAGCAATTTATTTCACTTTTTTCTAAATTGATGGTCAATGAATATTAGCATACATGAAGGTCATTTAATGTATCTGCATTCCTCCTTTTATTTGCAGGGCAAAAATCGAGGACTTTATCTTTGACGTTACCAACAGGCCAGACACACAATGGCTTCATTTAATTTCTGTCCAATATCGAGGTCATGATATCGTGGGAAAATGATCGCACAGGAAATTCAGTCAGAGTTTGTTTGTTTTTTTTCGCAGATTTGGCCATGTGACTTTTTACTTCCCATCACTCTTTCCACTCCAAAGGTAGCGAGACCACGGGGGCTCGGTTTCCCTGAAAAGGGTGAGCGCATGCTTAGTCTCACAGACGGCCCATTCTTGTCCGGCCCACATTCCCCACACATGTCCACAAATACACAACCAAAGACACACACACACGCACTCTAATAAGGCTGTGGACGAGTGTGATTCAGGCTGATTTTCTCCATAAGAAGAACAAATCATCCTACTGGGAAAAAAATTCTGCCGCCTGCTCCAAATGTGGTTTCTTCTGTGCCCTGAATCTGAACAGTGAGTGTGTCACTCAAATTACACAACATTGTGCAGAAGTCATAATAATCCAAACATCCCACCACCACTTTTGTCCTCCATCACCTCCCAGAAATGACTCGAGTGGAAATAAAATGTCCACTGCACTCATGGACGGCCAATTTTGAGAAATATAAATGCAACACATCCAGCAGACATGGAGCGACATTAGCATTTATATGACAGAGCTAGATCTAGCGCTCGTTTGGCTTGTTTTTCTGTCTCCTACAAATCCACAGGAAAAGATTTCCGTCCACATAAGAACTGTTCCACCGTGTTCCCCCGCTACCTTTGCAAAATGCCGTTTTTTTTTTTCTCATTTAGTTGCTGCAAATAAAAAAAGAAAAAGAGTTCACAGGAATCCTCTGCTGTGGAGCATTTGAAATACATCTGAACACGTCATCGAGGTGACACACGTTTGCAAGGAGTAAAAGTTCCCCGTCATAGTTTACTCAAGGTGGCTTCACTAAATTTAACTGACTCATAAAAAATTAAAATAAAAAACTCGCCGTGACACATTGGATTATCTTGAATTACGTAACTTTTAGAGATAAAACTGATTATGTTTTTTTCATTCTCAGATAAAACGGATTATTCCCAAAACTTTATTTGCCAAAGGACGGGCGGAACGAGCATCTTTGCCCTTTTCCTAACCCTGAATCACAAACGGCTGGAAACCAGCCCCCCCGGTGGCTGTCGGTGAGCTGCATGAGCGCAGAGGGGCTTCAGGAGGACCTAATCCCTCCTCAGGGACCCCCAACCAATACATTAACTTTCCCCACACACATTCTCCCAGATGGTCTGTGCAGTGGCACCAGGAGGCAGCGGTAAAGTCGGGTCTGGAAACGGAGATTGTGTGGCAGTGTGAGGTTTGGCGCAGGACGTTGGAGCTTTAAATATATCCTTGACTTTCTATAGTCAGCAAAACTCTAAATGGGATTCAGTTGAACAATTATAAATCCCAAGTGGAGACCAATGTAGTTTCGGTTAATTATATTCATGGTAGACGTGTGTGGCACACACAGCTCCAATTCCTTGCTCTTCCTTGCTGGAACCTGATGAATGATGTCGACTTTTTAAATGAAACCGCTTGAGAAATGAGCCGAATTTTCTCTGAAGTTGACGCACGCAACCACGACATAAAACAACAAAATGCAGCGACGCGGCCGACGTTGTGATGATGTGATCTTTTCACGTCACCCCTAAGGTGTTCATTAAAGCTGAGTTCCGGGCAGGAGGGTTACGTTTGTTTAGTTTTTTTACCAAAGAGCAAAAACCGGATCTTTACCTTAGTGCGCTGGTAAATGTCAGTGTTACAAATATAAAGCTTCCTCATGTAGCTGTAAAGCTTATTATTTAAAAAAAGACAGAAAGAAAGAAAGAAAAATCTTGGTTCCATCCAAATATTTAAATCTGCTTCCACGTGCTTTATCTGCAAAATTATGCACATTTGTAAGTGTGTGCGTGTGCAGATGAATTCGGTGTGGGGTTTTTCTTAAGGCGGCTGTAGTACATTAATTCAAGTTGTGAAAGGATGTGCTGCTGGCGTATACTTCGCGCGTGCGTGCGTGTGTGTGTGTGTGTGTGTGTGTGAACTTGCAGTGAAATGTCACTGTGCGTCACCAGCAGCTGAGAACTGGGGGAGCTGGAAGGAGTTTCGCATTCTCTCCAAAGCCCATTACTCAGGTATGAAGTCACTGAATGGAGGAGACGGCTGAGTTTGGGTAATGGGCTTCAGATGAAATGTCCTGTATCAGCGTGGGATGAATTGCGCTGGCCTTAAGTGTTGTTGAGAGGATGAAAAGATGCAACCTGGGGCCTGTATGCTGCATTTCATCAGCAGCTAACACAGACAGAGAGAGGGAGGCTGCGGCCACACACACACACACAGTATTCCTCAGATGCCTTTTTTTTCATGTTTTTTACACCTTCTCTCCAAAATGATTACTGCCTATAATGATGTGTTATGCCCTACTCATTCGAAATAAATGTGTCGTATGATAAAAAAAATAAAATAAATGAAAATGAAATTGAAATGTCATTGGTTTTCATGTCATTCTCCCCAAAACGTTGTGACTCCAGGGAAACATTTTATTTCTTTATGTTGCTGTAAAGGAAGTGGATGTGAATTTCAATTTCACACTGCCTGCAGACTGCTTGGTGTTATCTAACGGTAGGGCGCACCCACGCACTCTCTCTCTCTCTCTCTCTCTCTCTCTCCCTCTCACCCTGTGTGTCACACAACTTCAGCCCTTCCACTTGATGAAGTTTTCCCGGTAAACTTTACATTCAGCGCGGAGCACTTCAGTCAGCAGCATGGCTCGCCCTGGCACATGGTGGATTGTGTGCGTCCTGTCGTTCTCCTGTGTGTCAGGCAGAAGAGGCAAACAAGGTAAGTTGTGTTGGAACAGAAAGTTCAAGTGTTATCATTAGATGATTATTTTAACCGCCTGAACTCTGCTGCGTCAGCGGAGCAAAAGTGCGTCTCCTGAAACTCGCGCGTAAAATGCGCAGAGTCCAGATTTGAGATCGTTTCACATCTTATAACGCAGTGTGTTGTGGTTTGAACGATGCATAGAGTCTATCCCACGAAAGTTCGCGATATTATTGTGACATTGATTTGATACGCACCGGTTTTGCGACTCGTTAAACTGCGCATTACAGCTTTTACGCATAAAAACGACGATTTATGCGTAAAAGAGCCAAACACAAATTGGTTATTTGCTTGTTTTTATTGCGAACACTGCCGGGTGTGTGTTGTTGTTGTTGTTGTGTTGTTGGAGGCCCTTTAAGTCCGTATTGGTGTGTGGAGAGCTGTGACGTCATCCGGCGGGGGGGGCGGGGGTGGCAAAGTCCAGGTGGACAGTGATTCCCAGAGTGGCCAGGACCCACACCTGAATTTGTCGTGTGTTAACAACAGGCTGCAATGACGCCTTTTGAACTGGGTGTCACGGAGAGCACAGCGCTGAGGAGGCACGAGCCTCCATTCCTCCATCCCTGAGAGGAAATACTGAGGAAAGTCCAGAAAACTTCTTAGGTCAGGTTTCAGTCACTGGGTCAGTGCAGTGTATCTCTCTCTCTATATAAATATTTTAAAAAAAACACGCTACTGTTTGGCAATTATATTTGTCATCTGCTTGGAGATAAGAGGGTAACAGCCGTGAGTAAACAACACGGAGGAGCATGAGTGTGTATGTGGCTCCAGGTGCTGTGGAGAGGTAAAGCAGCAAGACTCTGGCTGAGCCTCTTTGCGACGGATCCCGTGCTGGGTCCTGGTAGCTTCAACTAATCGTCTCACCGAGGAGTAAACACTTTCGCCTCATTCATTTGTGGGGAAATTTAATTAGATGCTGGCTCGCTGTTTGAAGTGGTCCCTTTATTAGGGAGCCGCGGGCACCACGGGGAGGAGAGGAAACCGTGGAGCATGGGCCATGTTAATTAAGCTTTGCAAGGGGGTGTGCCGCTCCGGTGGGTCACTGGCAAAAAACGGAAAGGGAAAAGTTCTGAGGTGTGAGCCCGTGTTTTCTGGACTTGGCAGCGACTCTCCGTGGACCACCACTCCCGTATTACACCACAGAGGATTCACGAAATCCTGCAGCTACACACTCCTCCGTGGGTCCTGTGTCTGCACGTTGCTGTGCAATATTTGTCCGGTCTTGTTGGTTTTCCCCGGCTTTAATTAATAATGTGGTTTTTTTTTTTTCCCCTCTTTGTCATGCCAACACGTATAAGTATTTTCCTCCGGTGGTTTTATGGCTGAAGGCTGCAGGGCCACAAATAAATCCACACTTTGAGAAAAAAAAACAAAAAAAAACAACAACTGCAGATTAGAGTCACAACAATGATGTGCGACCAGCTCATTCTGGCTCGTCTGTGGTGAGACTTGACAACTCGAAGGCTCGACTTGCAGATATGAAAGTGATTTTGACTTATTTCACTGACGCATACAACGACAACATAAAAGGGAGAAAGAGAAAATCTTTTATAACCTGCTGCTGGAGCCGGAAATATACGAGAGGAAACTTGAAACTTATGAAAGAGACCGGGCAGTGCGATATAATGCTTTATACAGAAATGTTTATAGAATCAAAAAAAACTGACAATTTGATTTGGCCTGAAACACAGGAAGCTGATATGCGCAACAGCTGATGAAAAAACAATAAAAAAAAAAAGCTGTGGAGTGTGCGATGAGAAATGGGCAAACTTCACATTTTGTCACCGCGCTCCCCTTTATTATTCAAAAAATGTTTGACAGTGTCACATTCACATGAAAACACAGGAAATATAGAAACTCGTCTTGTTACACACATTTCAGTATCTGCCTGCTGTCTTCTCATTACTTTCCCTGTGTAAAAAAAAATTGACATTTAGAGAAAAACTCTGATTCATTACTCGTGGCCGCGTGGTGAGTCTTTTCGTGTTGAAAAAGCAGGACGAGGATCAAAAGCCTTGTTTATGCTGCGGCAATTTGCATTTTAAGCATTTTAGAGATTAGAAAAAGCTTTGGTCTTGACTTGAACGTTTTTTTTTCAAAAGATCTGTTTGTTGGCAGCTGAATCCTCAAAAGGCAGTTTTCATGGAGCCATGTGATTATGTGACAACTCTGACCAAACCAACCGGTCTCACCACAAACAAACGGAGACTTGCCGCCTCCACCTGCCAGTATTTAAAGGGAAGGTGGATTCATTACGTAATTAGTTAACCCCACCCACGAGGAGCATGTGCCAATCCGAAGGGGTGGGCCAACACCTGTGGTCAATTAATGTTTTTAATTTCACTCCAGGTCAAAGTCGAGTCAAAGTCAACTTTATTGTCAATGTCTGCAGAATAAACAGAACATTGAAATGCCGTGTCTTCACGGTCCCAGTTAAATTTAAAATAAAAATACAAAAAATAAAAATATATACGTTTATTTACTTAAAGGGCCCACATCGGTAATATATATGCTAAACACAAACTATATACATATACATACAAACTATATATATATATATATATATATATACTGTACATATACACCATTTTCAAAAAGCACACAAACTATATAGATATACACACATTTGTTTGTTATTGTTTATTTTCAGTTTATTTAGTTTGGCTCAATATTCCAATACGAATAAATGAAATGGAACCAAAAAAAAAAAAAAGTACGTTCAACACTGAGAGGACAGTGGGAGGCAGAGTCCGGCAGAAAATGAAGTTCGAATCTCCTAATCTCTTGAATATCAACACGTGGGAGGAAAGATATTTCACATCTGGGCCCAGATATTGAATGACACCACCAGGGCGAGTAATTTGAGATGTCGTTCCACTGTTTTCACGCCTTCCTGACTCACTCTTCTATATAAAGAGGCAGTGGAATCGTTTACAAGCCATTGACCATCTGTGGATTGGAAAAGTTTCCTCTTGTGAGTCAGAGTGATGATCGTTTTTTTTTTTATTCCAGTGTGTGAGTTTCAGGAAGTGATGTGGGCTATAGGACACTGAACTTGTTGGGAGATAACAAGTTGTTATGAGTCACACCAGAAACGAGGAATGCCCAGATGCCTAAAAATGTGTCAATTCATTTTTTTTCACACTGCATTGAGTTTTTTTTTTTTTTTTTATTGGATACAACTGCCATTGTTTCCTTGATAAAATAAGACAGGCCCCTTGAATCATAAATTTGTAGAATCTCATTTACTTTCACCATTGTGTAATAAAAAAGAAATATCTCTCTCTATATATATATATAACATTTAGAGAATGCAAAAAGTGGGAATTATGGGATGTTACATACACAATTGTGCACATTTCTAAACAATGTCAAATCAATACAGTTTTTAATAATAGTATGTAGTCATACAATTACATTTGAGCTACACCGCAAGGATAAGTGAAGCACAAAGGAGGATTTCTGAATATTTTTGTAAAGAAAGGACATATTACTATTATTTTTTAATAACCAAAGAAAAAAAAAAAAGTTCTCGTGATGAAATAGAAAGAAAGAGAAGCTAACCGCGCCTCGTCAGAACGTGTGCAGACTAATTGTGCGCTTTGCACTGGAGTGCAGAAAGTGATGTCATCGCAGTGTACAAGCGGTTCAAGGGATAAAAGAAAGTGGTGAACTGGGTCTGAACCTGCACCGGGAGCTCTCACGGATAATGAACAAGCGATGACTTGTTTTCACACTGTGCCAGTGCAGACACGGCGGGAGTGGACCTGGTGTGTCTCGTTTTCAAGCGCTTGTTGTTGTTGTTGAAATTGAAAAAATCGATCATTTTTAAACTCCAGAGCAGCAAAGAAGCAAAACAACACCGACAGTGTATGTTTATCTGCAGCTGGATGAGAATTTAAACCCGCTTTTTTGGCAATGGAAGCTCGAAATAAGAAATATACCTTACTATTGAAAAAAATTGCTCTGCGGACCAGATCAAACTCCCCAGCGGGCCGCAGATGGCCCGCGTGCCGTAGTTTGGACACCCCTGCCCTAGAGTGTCGTTATGCCTATGTTTTTCATATTGAAACTCAATACGCTGATGATGCAATGATGTCATACAGACCTCTGCAATTTCTCCAACCAGGATTCCTCATTAAAATTGAATCCGGACCCCATTCGTTGAACTTTATATCCCATCTTTGGTCATTTTTTATCGGGCCACTGGCAGGTATAAAAAAAAAAAAAATCTCTTGTTGCGGAAAATCAACAGGATGGATTAAAACAAAAAAAATTTGGCGCCAACGTTCATGGTTGCCAGAAGGTACGATTTCAAAGGACTCCCTGTTCGAAACTAGTCATACCTCTGACCCTGGGCAGCTTCATCGCCGTCTGAACACACAGGCTTGTTCAAACAGTACATCTACAAATCACTTCTAGTCGCGGAGGTAACGGGAGGTCACAGACACGCTTTTTTTTGTTCGATGGAGAAACCCAAGTAATGACGACAGGAACATCTGGGGTGTTTCAGAAAAAAACAAAAGTCTACCAGCTTTTCACATTTCATCATTCGCTTCTCTCAAAGGGCAACCTGCTTTCTGGCTAAACTTTCAGAGTCGGTGAAAATCAACAACTGCCAATTAAAGAAGCACCCCACACCTTTTTTTTTCTTCCCCTAATTTGGACCGTCTGAACGATAACCCGCTCTGCATCGATTCCCACATCTAATCTGGAGAGCATCTACAAAAGCCGCGGCTCCAGGGTGACATTTGCACAGACGGGGGGAACGAGCGTCTTGCCTCTCGCTCTCCGTGTGTTCCATTGATTCAAATTTAAATCACATACGATAAGAAGTGGAAGACCAAAGCGGTAATGGATCCAAACGGTGGACTCCTCGAAAGGTGCGGTCAGCGTCTCAGAATCCGCTTGTCTCTTTACTTTGGGGAGCATGGATGGCTGATTTTGGTCAACGTGTTGAAAAAACGAAAAGTAATAATTAAAAAAAAAAAAAAAAAAAACTTGCAGCGCTAACGACGCACTAGCGCAGCCACTGAGTCGTGAAAACGCTAACAAGCAGGACACCGGCTCACACATACAGTTCATTTTGGATATTACCCTTTCAAAATGACCCCCCCAAACTTTATTTGACCTTTTATGGGATATTTTTTCTGACCTTGTCATTTCTCGGGTCCCGATTATGGTTTAAGCTGTTTTTTTTTGTTCAGGCTTTGCAAAATGAACAAAACGAAGGCAGTGTCCTAACAAGGCTCGACGTCTAAAGCGACGTGTGAACCATAGGAGCTCCCAAACTGCTTCATTGTCAATGTGTATTGACGACACCTTTTTTTTCCCCCGCCTGTGCTACACAATCGTGTTTTGTTTTTTTTGGTTTCCATGTGGTCGATGTGTGTCAGAGGTTTGGTTATTGACTCGCTAAAGTGACGCCTCTCTCTCTCTCTCTCTGATATTCCGACGGGTAATAATGTTTCGCCCTGAGGCAAAGACGGCTCGGCTCACACACAGAAATAATATGACGTGTGAGTAGAGTCATTCCACTCATGTTGCAGGAACACCGCAACATTGGCAAGAAAATAAATCACAGGAGAAAAAAAACAATTTAACTTTCCATTAGAGGTGCCTCACTTCATTTATTCAAACACCCGTGTCATCAAGAGTTCCAAATTTGACTTTTTTTTTTTTATTCAATTTTTTTGGCAGAAGCTTAAACTCAGAAGCTAAGAAAATATCCAATGTAATTTCTCAGGGCAACTCAAATGACCGATGACTCAGCTGGAAATACGCAGCCGATCACAGTTATTGACGATGAACTCGCAGTGGGTGGCGAGATGAAGTATGGTTGACCTTTTTTGACCTTGGCGCTCAGTCTCCGTGTTCACACAAATGCATTTTGTTCAGAGTCCTGAACTTTTGGAGATGTCTGGGGGGGGACATGAACAATCTGGTAGCTCCTGATGGCAAGATGAAGGTGAACCACCTGCGACGCTTCAGGCGGAGGCTGACCCCTCATTTTATTTCCGAGGCTACGCCACAAATGCTCCTCCTTCAAATTCCGCAATTACCAGCCAGAAACCACAGGTGAACTCAATTCTTGATTTTATTCCCCAAAATGCAGAAAAGCATTATAATATGCTTTTATATAATAATAATAATAATAATAATAATAATAATAATAATAATAATAATAATAATAACAGCACATAATCCCAGTTGTCCTTTCCATTTGAACCTTTTCTACGACTGGTTTGGATCACCTCCCTTCTCGTGATTTTTTATTTTTTATTTTTTTTATCCTAGCGGAAGCAATGAATAATTCACAGTGTGACAGATGGTGCCACGTTTTTTATTTATTTGTTTTCCATCCCCTACCGGCCCGTGCGGCTAACGGCAAAACTCACATCATCATGTCATCATGTGTCCGCATCATTGTTTTCCATATGCGCCTCGTGGACCGAGGAGCTGCCGACTCCTGTTACTCTTAAAGGTCCATGTCAACAATTTTGCTCCTGCAGATGCATTCCGGAGTTGTTGCACAGCCATTAGGGGTTTGAGGATCACTGTCACCAGAGCCTGGGGTTCAGCAAATATAGCATACACACACACACACAGGCCCATTAGAGTCCAGTCCAGGAAATGCACTTTGTCCGATTGATTGGCTCCGTACCAGCGGAGACAGAGTCTAATTGGCATTGAGTGGGATTGTTTGGTTTTCGGCAGAGCTCGGACTTTTGCAAATGTCAGAGCGCGGATTTTGGCAGAACCGCTGGAGTGGGAGGGAGAGATTTTCTGGATTCCACTGCGGTTGAGCCCCCGACCTGTTTTTCTCACTTGGCCTCCATAACACAAATAGGATAATGCCATTGCCAGGACAAGAGGGGGAGTGGAGATAAAGTGGTGGGATAAAAAGCAGCTGTTTAACTTTGCTAAATAAAGAGAGGAAAGTTAAATCCAAGAAAAGGTACAACTTCGTTATTATTTGTTTATTTTTATCCTACCTTTTAGAGAGAAAGACAAAAAAAAAAGTTGCGGCTCCAGCCAAGCTAACGAGTTGTGGATCGACAATTCACTTTTTTCTTCACCAGCTGCCATAGCGACACCTACACACACACACTCTGATTAAAAATGCATAGGCCCTCACAAGCCTCTCGGATAATGACGACGGTTCCCCTGCAGTGAAACCGTTTAAAGCAGAAAGCGGGTGAACCCCAGAGTTGCATTTTGCATCTTCTAGCCCACAGGGTCACCTTCTCGTCCGAGATGTTACGCAAGCTCCTCGTTGTTGTTTTTTTCTTCCCCCACACGGATGTAGGATCAGTTTGTGTCACGCTCTGTGAAGCGAGCTGGGCAGGACCCGGCCTGTTTCCGTTTGGGCTCCAGCAGAGAGAAGGTTCACGGCTCCCTCAGGCTGCAGGGGAAGGCCTCCGGGGTTGGGTTCCCCCCCCCAACCACATGGCGACTAGCTCCTGGAGCTTTATTTATGTATTTTGTGACGGTAGAAAAAGCAGCAGATTCTTACCGGAGGCCTGCGAGTGTCAGTGGGACGTCTTTGATGGGAGGGAAAAGGCCTTTTAGAAGAATCTTTTGATGTCCTCAGTTTGCAGCTTTTGGGCCAAACGCTTTAATGAGCTGAATCTGAAATGATCTCCAGGGTCACAGTAACTTTTTTTTTATTCCAGTTCTCATCTTTTGTTTTAAAATGCACTATCACTGAGTTGATCCTGGCAAATATCTGCCGCCCAAATGCAGACCCACAATACCACAACACAAAAATCACCTAAGGAGTACACTTCACAAATATTCCAGATTCTATAATCCAGTCATGGTGGAGTTATTCCACCTATTTAAAATGCACGTTTTAATTCCCACGACATGGACAATACATTTACGGAGCCCCAGAGCATTGTGGGTATGTTGATATGTTACGTGTGGTGTATTTTTCCACTTGAAGTTAGTCACTGCAGTAAATGAAGAGATTAAAACTAGCCTTGCAACATTTGGACTCAAAATAACTCGCCAGGCAGAACTCTTTGAACCCAACAGTTCCATTCTTCAGCTTTGTCATTTAAAAAGAAAAATAATAATAAATATTGGCCACTTGTTTCTTCGCTCGAAAGTATGAGCAAGTTCTTTTTCCAGTAAAAAATATACATATATATATATATATATATTAAAAAAAAAATGTTGGCGCTTCTTACGTGTCCTTGTGAAAAGTGAAATGGATCAGAGATTAATGGAAAAACCTCGGTGACTCACCCTCAGCCTTTTGTGTCCACCCGTGTCAGGGCACGGCCCAGAACACAATATCACGCACTCCCTCTCCACCAAAGACACACGAACGATCTTAATCAGGACAATTATTTGATATTTTGCTCCATTTATCACAGCGAAGTCAGAGCGTGAACACGCAGTGTCTCACTCGATTCTGGGTGTGTACGCGTATATGTGTACAGCATATGGGCTTTCTGCTCTATTATCTTTATAATTGCTGTAATTACGCGGTGTTATATCAGAGCATAATCCGACGCAGTAAATATCACTGCACGGCAGGGAGGCCGCGCCGAAAATGAAACTCTCTCCATTTGTTTCTTGTTGCTGCCATTGATATAGATCTAAATGGGGTTCTTTTATTTTGCTGGCTCATTTAGTCTCACTGAGTGCAAGCTTCCTCTTTTTTGCTTCTTTTCCTCGGGGTCTGCGCGTGGAAAAATGTTTTTCTCTTATTGAGTGGTAGCAGCAGATGATAAAATCCTTTTTGAGACTAAATCTCCGCTGTCTCCGTCTTAACGACCCTTGAGCTCGTCGGTGTTTTGTTTTTGGTCTTTTCCTCACTCGTCAATAACGGGGCTCTTTTTTTTTTTCTTCTGCACCATGGCGTCGGCAGAATTGATCTTTAGAAACGAGGATAATCTTGCCCTGCACCCGACAAGCTGAGACGGGGCCTTTCCAAACAGCTCAACTTGCCTGTATGAGGAATTACAGCGGCGTTTGGCATCGTGCACATGTTGAGCAACTCAGATCTTAATCCAAGATAAATCTATTTATGTGTGTGTGCGCGTGTGCGTCTGTGTGTGTGAGGGAAAATCTCGGCCAAACCGAGGCCGTCAGTTGACTCGCTGCCAGTGGAAATGTGACGCGTTGAAAATCTGTTTCCCTATTCAACACATCTATATTTCAGGGAGCTGGCCAATTTGTCGGTTGGATTTTTTTTGACAATCTATTGTGGGAACTGGGAAATCATTTATTGACCGTACCCGCTGTTCTACAGCGTGGATTTTTTTTTTCCCTCTAAACATTTTTTGAGCTTTCGGCGGATTAGTGGATTTCGTAAAACGGCGCTAATGGTGCAAAAATCCTTTCTCTCTGTTTTCCCTCTTTTTTTATTGAATCCAAATTTCAAACTTAACGACTCCTGACTTGGCAGATACATATTGAGACGATAAAGAATGTGTCCAAAGAGGTAATGTAAGGTTTTTTGTACAATTTCGCCTGCACCGGTTTCAGAGTCGTGTTTCTGTGGTCCCCGCCTCCGCTGCTGCTCTCAGTTTCTCATTAGAGCAAATTATATTTTCACACTCCAATTAATTTGAAAGACTCAACACGCCGACGTTTTTTTTTTCTTCCCCACACTGCTTACACCCCGGCGCGGCTTAATAGGAAGATTCTGGAGAAAGTTATTCAGGGTGGCTGAACCCGCATGACTGCGCTGTATTAGCATTTTTGAAAATGAGCTGGTGGGTGAGCGCAAGGAGACAACAGGAGGAATTAGGATTAGGAGACTCTCAGGTCTGGATTTATTGGACGGGTGTGATGGCAGGACAAACTGCTTATTGTACTTCAGACTGCGCGGGACAGGGAGAAATCAATAAGAAGACGCACTTTCCCCTCTGTCCCGAGTTATTGAACGTTTGCCGAGAGAGAGATTACCTTGCCACCGAGAGACGTCTGCAGGCTCCGGGCGTCCGTTGACGGAGAGAAGAGCAAACAATCCCCACTCGTCATTATTTCTCTGTAAAGTTTGCTCAGCGAGGATCAACAGTGAATGTGGAGCAGGGAGTGAAATAGTGGAACTAAGGCCTCATCAATTCATTCAGCCAAGAGCACCCCTGTTATACCATTCTGGTTTATTTATTTGGCACCGTCGGGACACAGAGACGTGAAAAGCAAACAACTTGAAGAATAACACATTAAAATAACATTTAAGAGATAAATTGGAGGAAGAGCAGCCGTAGAATATTGTTCAATATTTCAAATGAAACAATTAAAAAAGAGGCATTAAGATTCAAATTAAAAGACAATAAAAACATAAGGATACGTTCTCGAGCCAAAGCAAACATTATTGTTTTTTCAGCGATTTAACAGAGATGAGACTGGGCGAAGTTTCACTTTCACTTGTTTTTGAGCAGTCAACTTGTCCCAGATGACCAGAAGGCGCCTCCTAGAGGTACGTCAGGGATAGATGATGATATATATACTTTTCTTTAATGCTGCATATCAAAAGAAAAGATTGAGGGTCAGGAATAGTAGAATTCTGACAAGCACACACAGGTGTGACAAACAGGGGACACATATTATTATTATTATTATTATTATTATTATTATTATTATTATTATTATTATTATTATTATTATGTTTTTTAATATTATTATTTGATTTATTTATAATAATAATAATAATAATAATAATAATAATAATAATAATAATAATAATAATAATAATTATTATTATTATTATTATTATTATTATTATTTGTATTATTTGTATTATTTGTATTATAAGCAATAAGGTGTTAATTAAGGTCTTAATGTTCTTTGGCTACCACTCGGCTTGTGTTGATGTGAAATCGTTCCAATCACCCAGTCTGCTGCTGCAGTTTATCAGCCGCGACAACACCCATCAGAGGCTCCCGCACCACCTCCAGCGTCCAGCAGCATCCCCCCAGGTGGCAATACCCGAGGAGATTTGGGATTATTTCATCGGTGTCCTCCAGTCCGTCGGGTGATGGTTTGGAATTGGACAGGTGGAGAGTCGTGGTCTCCGAGCTGCCGTCCTCATCGCGCCGTTTGTTAACCGCTGTGCCGATAGGAAAGGAGGGGGTGCGTCCCATTTCAGGCTGGGGTGCTGATGGAATAGAGAATTTCAAATGAGTTTTCCAAATTAAAAAGGAGATGAGGGGAATATTGGGAGGTGGTCTCCCCGAATTCGCTAAATCACAACTGTGTGCTCGAAGCACATATGCTATAGGTTGTGCTGGTTAGCTGATACGTAAAAATCACCGCAGTGCACAATTTTCTCACAAATATGTGAGAAAATAATGAAAGGGAAATTGAGGGGACCACACCATGGATACTGAATATTAATCACCATCACCTTTGGCCATCATGGAATCCCTTTCAACGCGCTTGGCTCTCCTCTCAGCGAAAGTAATGGCATTTTTGCAGCCGGGCTCCAATCGAGACCTGACCTCAAAACAGCCGGGGCGAGGGCAGAGAGCGGCATGCTGGGTAAACATTGGCATCGGGCGGTCAGCGGAGCTCAGAGTTTGTTTTTTTCACCTCTTTCATGGACCTGACAAACAGTCAACTCGAGAATAATCATAGAAGAGTGAAAGTATATATGTATATATAAATAAAACCCCTGTAGGCCTGCAGGAGTCATATTCTCAATTTCATAAAATGTCAAAATAATTGTGTGCAATTTCTGCATTTCTGATTTTGAATACTTATGCATATTATACATAAATTATGGGCTTGTGCATATTTTTTTTAAATTATTCCATCTAACTGTTTGAGTCAGTCATGTCACAGTGCTCTATTCTCTACACTTTTTAAATCCCTCTGCACAGAAGCTTTTATTCTGGAGCAACTTCACCTTATCTCAGAGCCTGGAGTGAAAAGTTTGATGCCGTGACCCCATTTCTAACCCCCCCCCCCCCCCCAAAGAAATCACAGAAGTGTCCCAGGTAGTGCTAAATGTTTTTTTTGTTTTTTTTTCTTCTTTCTTTCTGTGCAGACGGAGCACCACCCGAGCTCTTCATCTTCAACGAGCTGTGCGCCTTGAAGGACGAGGCGGGGCCGTGCAAGGCCATCAAGGAGAGGTTCTTCTTCGACGTGGACACGGGCCGCTGCCAGCTGTTTGAATACGGAGGCTGTGGAGGCAACGCCAACAACTTTCAGTCCTTGGCAGAGTGCGAGGAGACGTGCGTCGTCTCAGGTGAGTTGCAAAAATCGATTTGTATATTTAGTAGTTTACTGCAAATCTGAAATTCCACTTACACACAGAAACCAAACATCACTCATAAGAGGGGATAAAAACGTTTTATTTTTTTTATATGCACCGTAGTTATATGTTGTTTTGCAAAGGATCCGTTGGGCTGTTGCTCATTAGACTTTATTGCCACCTTGGGCCTGAAATCCTATTACAAAGTCATTTTGTTGGCATGCAGCTACAGTGGACCTTTGCCAGCACATTAATTCCACACAGTTTTCCTGCAGGCATCTGCTTATAGAAGAAGAAAAAGGCCCTCTAAAGAGAGCCAGTCGGTACTGTGTTGTTTATGGGTCACACACAGGGTGCTAAAGTGATGATGAAGAGGAATCATTTATCTACTAATATGACAATGCTGGATTCCCAATTCCTGGTGTCGGGAGGTCGGCTCGTCACGCCATAGATTTTTAATTTAATTAATTCTTTTTTAAAAGGACCATGGTAACGTCGAATACAACCGTTCAAATTAAAAGCTAAAAGGAAAAGG
This sequence comes from Colistium nudipinnis, assembly GCA_016785305.1. NCBI lineage: Eukaryota > Metazoa > Chordata > Actinopteri > Pleuronectiformes > Rhombosoleidae > Colistium > Colistium nudipinnis. The sequence goes on from JAFBJU010001158.1 coordinate 138,363, forward strand.
AACGAAAAGTGGGGAATACAGATTTTAACGCCAGCAGAGGCCACCCCCATGGGCCCGTCAACAGTCGGATCAACCATCGCAGGTTGCTAGGCTGTCCTTAGTTACTGTTGCTATGCCAGACAGCATCGAAAAAAAACAAGCCCAGCTCATTTTTAAGCGTGCGTGTCTCAGCCCTTTTTTGGATTTCATTGGAATCATGTTTTAGATGATAATACTGGAATAATAACATATAAGCGCATCCACACATTTATACAAACACAATAAAAGGGAACCTGGGGGTTGTAGAAGATATGCACGGCCCGTTTCCGAACTCAGTTTTTATTATTCCGCAAATAAGGAACCGATAATAGGTATTTGTGGTTTTAGTTGGCGTGTTGGATTTGAACGAGCGTGACTCCGGTATTAGCACCAACCGCCTAAAAACCTCCCGGCTGAGGGACGTTTACAGCTGTTGGCAGGTTAGCATCCAAACAGATTGATGATTTTCTTTTTTTTTGCTTGGATGCAATTCATGGCAGGACTGTGAGATAAGAAGCTGCGCCTCATCTGCGTAACCACGGTAACTCTAGGGAGCGGAGGTTTTATAGTCCAGAGGAATCGGCACGCATCATCACCATGCAGTATAATGTTTCATTTCACACTCAGATTAGATAAAGGTTATCACAGGCAAACAGTTCACCCAGGGCGTGTGTGTGTGTGTGTGTATATTACATGGATGGGTGATCACTCGTGTGGATGTATTCTGCAATTGGCTTATATCATGGAGGAAAATCTCAGTATCCAACTGAGATCTGGATGGTGTGTTTATTTCATTTTTTTTATTTATTGTTTGATTGATATGAAAAATGTGGGCTTAAAAATACTTGTTCCATGTGGTGATATCGTGAATTGAATTGGTTTCAGTACCAATTTTTTGTGTAGCAGCAACTTCACGGAGATCGACGAAAGAGTCACGCTGAACAAAGCTAAAAGCCAAGACAGGCGTGTTATGTAAAAGCTAGTGATAGTTTTTAGTGTGTGTGTGTGTGTGGTGCTCCGTGACTGTGATAAGTGAATATACACACAGAAGAAAAAGCTTAATTACAACACTTCATACTACATGCAGCGTGGGATGTTCTACAACCCCACCGGCGCACCTGAGGATGACTGGAATTGATGAGTTTTGAACATTTGGAAAATTCCATCGGAAAACGCCATTTATCGACCCTGCGGCGGCACAGCCGTCGCCATCTTGTCCCGACAGTGCGGGGGATACAGTTTGTCACGGTGTTAAGTGGGATGTCAGTAATGTGTGGCAAAGCTCTTCAATCCGCTGCCCTTGAAAAGCAATCAAAGCCACGACAATTAGACCTTTCACACTTTCAAGTTCCATTTATCTACAGTCAGGCCGCTGGTCTTGGGTCGGAAACCACTTCAGCTGAGTGCCACGGTGCTGAGATGATGTAAGCGTGTGTGTGTGCGTGTGCGTGAGAGAGAAAAATAGCAAACATGAAAAGAAAGGAGGAAAAAAAAACGGCTTTTCTCTGGCACAGCAGTGTGTAATGAAGTCTGACAGCAGGCGACACACAATTAATACACAACCTTGTTTGCACACCGTTAAATGCGTCCTTGTGTTCACGAGCAACAACACATCTTTCAGGGTCTGGAGATTGTGTGTGTGTGTGTAATTCGCCGTGGTGGCAAAGAGCTTCCTCCCACCATGGGGAGATGCATTATACCAGCAGACAAGGGGATTGTGGGTGAATTTGCCAACCCTGCAGGCAATTATGCACAATGTGAGTCTGCGGTATTTCTGTGTCGCACACATCTGCACGCAAACAAATCAGCGCTGGAATGACAGATTTGCGGTTTGGAGCCGCAGCTGAGCCGGTGTTGACAGTAAATAGATCTGATTGGGCGGGGAATGTGAAGGGCGGGATGACAGCGCCCGTCCACTTGAATCTAAACTGAATCACGCCGCCGTCAGTGGATCTATTTTTTTGATGATTTCTTTAGTTACTCTGCTGGATGTTAGGTTTTGATTATAGGAACATTTGAAACGGCAGTGGAATGAGAAAAAAAAAGTTTCCTAAAATGAAGCAGCTTTGGACTGTGTTCAATTTGGAACCACAAACTAGGATTTTTAATCTGTCGCCACCCATTGTTTTGCATTTACCACATAGAACAAACTTATTTCTTTTTAATAACATATTTATCCATTTTATTCATTCATCTGAGGTTTGTTTGATACTGTTATGCCCTCTTATTCATTTTATTCATTTTCTGTTTTGTTATGTCACTTGTTTGCTTTTCTTTGACTTCAATACATGTATTTTCTCTCTATGAATTTGATCTTCACCACTTTGGTGTTTCCTCATTGCAAATTTATGAAATTTATAAATGCCTCTGCAATTTTGGGTTATTATAGTTTTAGCCTCTGAGCAGATATATGGCATGGACCAGAGCCATGCAGGGTCCCCTACAGACCCTGTGTCTCTTCATGTTTATAGTTTGAAAGTGGGCGGCATCTTTATGATGAGCCAGAATATTTGACAATTGAGCTTATAATGCATTCATAAAAATCTTGGATTTGAATATGTTGAATACTCAGTGTATTGGCCGTAGAGCTTTGCTATAGAGCGGCAATAAGATGACGCAGAATGGACAAACATCGGAACGTGCTTTTTCAGGATGGATCTGAGACATTTACAAACCACGCGTGCGCGTGTGTGTGTGTGTGTGTGTGTGTGTGTGTGTGTGTGCATGGCTGCAAACAGATTAAGCCATTAATGAAAATGAGTTTGCCATGAGCTGAATCAATATCATATTGGTCCATTGATCCTGGCCCGTTGGGGCTAATGCATTTGTAAATTCATATGAAATGAAACCATTTTCACTGATCAGTGGCCAACCATTATTATGTTATTTATAGTTCTGAGCAGAGACACATTGAATGATATTCAAACAATGACTTTTTTTTTTTCAAATAATTATTAAGTAATAAACAGTAAAAAATTAATTAAGTAATATGCGAGTAATTACTTCGGAGCATGAGACGGAGCTAGCAGTGATTGAATGTGTCTCCATCCAGTTTAGCTTAAAATATATGTTAAAAATATTAAGCAACTTTTCCCTTAAAATCACAATATTTTAAGGGAAACTTAAGGAAAGAAAGTCGGCAGTGAAAAAACATCTGAAGAGAGAAATAGGAGGAATGGTGTATTATAAAGTTTAGACTAAACATTATAAAGTCTTATGGGTCTTTTCTGGGAATAACTCTCAGAACGACCTCGACCCCGTGAAAGCAAACATGAATATATTTATATGTTTTTTGTTTTCCCTCATTCTAAACATTTTTGCCCTTCATCGTGAAAGTCCGTTTCGCAGAAATATCGAGGTTCTCTTTTGGAAGTCGGCCAAAAAAAAAAAAAAAAAAAAAAAAAAAAAGGTCAATCTGAAAAAAAAGAAAAAAGGTCAATCTGATTCACGCCCACAAGCCAAAAAAAATATATAAATAAGAGCTGACCGATAATTCAAAACACAAATCACTTCGTCCAGCTTCAAGGCTTTAATAAAGAATTGTGTTTCTGAATTATTCATCACTGCGTCGCTGTAGAGAGAGAGAGAGGGAGGGGGAGAGAGAGAGAGATTGCTCCTCTTCCTCCATGCTTTTTGAGTCAAAGTCACCCCAATAAAATGCATTTGGATGTCTGGTGTGGTTACACAAAGACTAAACACATCAAGCAAACAGAGAGAGAGGGGGGGGGGAGAGAGAGAGAGAAGAGAGAGAGAGAGAGAGAGAGAGAGAGAGATCATTCTGCAGTCCAAAATCAGATTTTATTCTGAGGACCGAATGAATTAAAATCCCACATTTAAACACTTTTAAAAACTCAACAGTGGGACTGACAAACTATAAGTACTGTTTTCAAGGAAGGACACAAACACACACACACACACACACACACAGAGGGAATAAAAGTGGCGAGCGGTGGAGAGGAGGTTTGAACTATAAACATGGCCGAGGAGCAGATGTGGTTCACCGGGGATGAAGTAACATGAAGTTTGAGCTGGGCAGTGATTCCAGAGGAATTCTGGGAGTAAACCTGAGAACAGGACAGGAGTGTAAATGTCAGTATAACCTTTAGCTCAGGTTTCATTATGTATTTTACCGCATCCTCCTCCTCTCCTGGCTTCAGATTCTCTCTCTCTCTCTCTCTTTACGTCTATATCATGGTGTCCCTGTTTTTTTTTTTCCTTTTTCTTTTGCGCTGGTTCCATCATTCTTAGTCTTCTCTGTCATGCGTCATGCACGGCTTGCATCATACCGCACACGTATGAACAAAAGACTACCACTGGCTTGGTTGCAATATATTTCGGTCTCCAGAGAGAGAATTCAAAATCAGAACGGTTTAGGTGCCTACACTGCAAAACAGAAAACTCAATCAATGCAGTGAAGCGTATCATGTTTTGTTTTTTTTCATTTTATTAAGGGAAATATGTTTTTTTTGTTATAAAGCTCTGTGCTTGAAACTGAAATAAAGACGGATCGTTTGATCAATGCAAACATAATAAAAAGTGATTTTTACCATTTGACCATATAAAGGGTAGAAGCCGGTTTGCTCAAACTAATGAAAGAAAGTAAACGAGTTGTAAGAATAAATAAAATCCAAATATCAGATCAATATTGTAAATAATGGAACAAATCTGTTTTTTTTTTTTTAACAGACTGAAATGTATTTTTCTGGGATCTCACACTGATTTATTTTATTTTTTTCTTCCTTTCTCCTTTTAGATGACAAGAACCCGTGTCACCTCTCCGAGGCGCCGGGTCCGTGTCGGGGGCTGATTAAACGTTTCTTCTTTGACACGCAGAGTCAGCAGTGCAAACATTTCTCCTACGGCGGCTGCTTCGGAAACGCCAACAATTTCCGGAGCATGGCGGCGTGCCAGGCCAAATGTCATAGCCCAGGTAGGCCCGGCTCCGTTTTCTGACCTTTAACTGTAAACACTGGCAAACGCACAAAGCTGTCACAGCAGCAGCAGCAGCAATGTTGTTAGGTTGTGTTTCAAAAAAACTGTTGTGTTCAGCCACTGTGAAGATGTCAGCGTTATTTGGTGGAAATGGGCTGTAAATTTAAAAATAAAATATATATCTATATATACAGATATATACTATTCTAAGGCTTTAAAGGAGCTCAGCTTCATATGAACATGTCAACAGCTTTATTTGCAATTTCCCCTATTTTTCTGGAATGACTCATAAGGGGCTAAACCCAAAAAGCCCAAATTCAGAATAAATATCAAGTATCCAAACTAAACATTTTTAAAACCACAAACAATAAAACTGGCTTCAAACTATAGAAGCCAACCAAACTCAAGGAGGGAGGTGCAAAAAAAAAAAAAAAAGGAGGGGAATTTCAGGACATGTGTCTTCAAGATGTGGCAGAGAGTGAATGAGCAAAGGGCCGTATATAAAAGGCAAGTGATGATGAGATGATGAGGATCAGCTGCGGAAATAAGGTGGAGCAACTCAGGTGAAGAGAATTAGGTGATTGATAGTTTGGGAGTGGCAAAAAAAAAAAACGCGAGTCGTTATTAGAAATAGCAAATGAACAGAAGGAAGAAAAATCAAATATACCTTTCCATTATAAGCTCTTTTATTGTAAGCAAACAGAAAATAATGGGTCTCCGGCCTCGGGTGACAACAAATCACAGCTGCTGCACAACAAGTAGGAAAAAAAAAGAAAAAGCAAAACTCATTTCACTACGGCGACATCATCAAAACGCTTCTACCTCTGAAAATGAACTTTCTGATGGTGGCTGACCATGAAATCACAGCGCCCGCTGATGGAGCATTCCAATGGTCTCACAGTGACCACCGCAGCGCACACGCCTCATTTAGATGGTGGAATTGTCAGAGCGAGTCGCTCGAGCCAATCTGCAGACAGCCCATAATAAAGCCAATGAAAAAAAAATGAAAGGGCATATTATATTAGATGATATTTTGTGGACATGTAGATGAGTCTGCCTGGGCTCATTTGGAGATGATGTCTGTTTTCAGCCCTCTGCAGGAATCAGATACTAATGGAATTAATACTTACTTTAATTTATGACTGGAGCCAACTGTAATGAGATTTGTTGTAAATATGTGTAATGTGCAGACACACAATTTTCATTTTCTTTTTTTTAATCCATATAGAAAAACACACCGAGGCACCAGAGCTACAACCACAGTATGTTACAGACTCTGTGGTCCAGCCAACCATAATAGCTGGTAAGACTCTTTTATATATATCTCTCTGAATAATAATAATAATAATAATAATAATAATAATAATAATAATAATAATAATAATTATTATTATTATTATTATTATTATTATTATTATCATTATTACTATTAAACAAATAAATATACTTATATGATATAATATGCACACTCTCTTTCCAGAGTAAAAGAGCAATTCCCGGCTTCCAAAGTTTGGAGAAGTTACAAATTGACTGATCTTTTGACATATTTCATATTTCTACAGGGGAACTGACACAAATCCAACCTCAGGTGCAACTGAACGACACAAATGAAGAGACAGATGATATACTTATATGATATAATATGCACACTCTCTTTCCAGAGTAAAAGAGCAATTCCAGGCTTCCAAAGTTGGGAGAAGTTACAAATTGACTGATCTTTTGACATATTTCATATTTCTACAGGGGAACTGACACAAATCCAACCTCAGGTGCAACTGAACGACACAAATGAAGAGACAGATGGTAAGGAAAGTACGACTCTGATTGTTAAACCGCATCACAACCACCAGAAGCACCAGAAGTCCAGATGAACGAATCCAAGGCTTCGCTAAGACAATCGTGTCCTCAGAGTAGATCGCAGGCAGTGCTGATTTATGAAATATGCTTAAACCTGACTGTGAGCAAAATCCATTTTTTCACTTATATCTCCACTAAGTGCTGCCAATAACAAAAAAAGACAATAATTCAAGGGGCAGTGATGCACAGCTGGAAAAAATTGCTTCGCTCGTAATAAAGGCAACAGGCAGAACCAGAGTACGTGGGTTTCTCCTTCCCACAGGACATTTCCCATTTCCCCACTCACACAGTTAATACAGTGAGTTTATATATATCATGGAGGCTGTGAATTGCCTCTATACCAGTTTATTTCTAACAGAGGAACAACTCCGAAACAAAGCTGGCATCAACACTATCATATCTTAAATTAGACACATATAAACAATATTTAGCATTTAGTGATTATTGTTGTCACTGATAAATGTGAGATGAGCTGAAAACGTTTTTATTTACGAAGCTGGAAAATGAGTGACCATACACTGACCTCTCGTGGCTACAATATGTATTACACGTGTCTGAAGAATTCTCAGTGTGGGTGTGCAGGATAATAGACAATTTAAATGAATTTTTGGTCTCTCGCTGTGGTTTTCCTTTCAGAGGTGAAGCCTAAAGGAGTGTGCTTCGGTCCTGTGGACAGAGGAACATGTCTGGGTGCGGAGAAGAGGTTTGCATACAACCCCAAGACCAAGAGGTGCCAGATGTTCCACTACAGCGGCTGTGGCGGAAATGAGAATAACTTCATGTTCAGGAAGCACTGTATCCGAAAGTGCATCAGAAACAGAAAGGGTATGTTAACTTTTTTTTTTTATTATTTCCAAAATGCACGTTTGCATTTTCCGAAAATGGAATTCATGACTCCCTTTTTCTTTCCAATTTAATGTATTTATGTGAAATCGTTTTTCATTGTGAGAATGAACTAATAGAGGCTCGTGATATTGTTGCAGCTGACAGGCCGATGATGATCCGAATAAGGAGGAAAAACATCCCAAACGTGGCCCTGCATGCACACTGAACACTCCTGCGCGACTGTGGCATCACCTGTATTTATGTCCATAGGTTATTTCTGGCTTTACTCCCACTGTTCTTTTGCACTGCAGCCGTTTCAGTGTAAAATGAACCTCTACTGCTCCTGAATTGTACTTTCTAGTGACTGAATCATCTTTCTTTCTCACCATGACAAGAGACTCATGTTTTGCTGATTTCTCATATAACGGCTCTCTGCACTCATGTATTTTTCTTTTTATATGTACACTTATCTTTCATTTAACACTTTCAGAACTGTGTTGGTTGCATATACAAACATTTTTGCTGCGACTTTTAAGACAAACGTTTAAATATGAATATTTGAATATTTGAATTCATCAGCAAGGTTCACCCTATCCTTTGTACTTAAGATAAATGACGCTTTACTACATTTTTTTTATCATTTTTTGGTAAAGCCTCACAATTTTTTTTTCAAATGTGAGCAACAGCATTAGCAGATTAAAGTGGAGGACGATCCTTGTTTTCCACGATCAATCAAGTAAACTCATTTATCAGGAGTACCAGCTGTTGATCAATGTGAACAAGGTAATGAGTGATTCTTATTCGTCTTCAAATGAAAACCTAATTAAGCATGGACTTTTATTTTTTTGCACTGTTGAATCAATATTGTGCAGCTATTGCCGGTGCGGTTGCTATGGAGATACAGAGGGAGGCAGTGTTGCGTAAGGGAAGTTTTCAGCACAGCTTCAGTTTCTGTTTTACGGTTTGACTATATCATGTCTTTTAAGGATTCATCTAAGTAACTATGTCAGATTTGATCAAATCAGATTCCACTATATATCCTGCCATTGGTTTTGTGTGGTATTATAACCCCATCTGTCTTTTTTTTATGACAAGTGTAAAATAAAAGGAGAAAAAGAAAAGCAAGATTATAAAAAAAAAAAGAGAATAAAATGATGAAAAAAATGAAAACCATTGATTCCACAGAATGTGTTTTATATTTTATGATTATAATGTGAAACAGCATGTTCCTGATTGGCTTGTGTAAGTGCTGTGGTTTAAACTGGTGATTCTGCCTCTACAATAAACACGACCTCGAAAGTAGAGTAAATAAAGCTTATCAATGTTGATTTTCATTCACTTCCTGGGAGAATACTCAGGTGTGCTCTGTTCCTTTCTGACGTGGATTTAGTCACTTTACATTCATACGAGAAAATGAGGACTTGGAGTATTTATTTGCATTTGCATACATTTCCAGCAAGACAAATCATTTCAAATATCCTAGCTCCCCTATAAACTGTTCTATAAAAAACACATGACAAAAAGCAAAAGCATGAACCAGACATTGATTGGATCTACAGCAGTGAACGTGTCTGCGGCACGTTGAGCAACACAAGCCTGCAGACTGGCTGTGTGTGTGAGTGTGTGTGTGTGTGTTCGTTTGTGTGTGGGTGGGAGGTGAGTGGTCCTCAGCTGTGGGCTTCAGCGTGATGTAAGAGGAAGTGGTGGGTTGCTTTTCCAAAGTCAACCTGACTGAGGCTTCAGCTGAGCTCAGACCCGCCGAGCACCGGACGGGACGGGCCAGGACAGGACGTTCTCCGGGGGACTGTCCCACGAGTCCAACCCCGGCTGCAGAAGCACCATAGTCGGATTTTAATCTGCCACAGGACGCGCTGGGACAGATTGTGAGTAGTGTGTATGTGCGTGTATTTGTCTCTTTTCCCTGCAGTATTGGTTGTGATAGAATCGTGGTGTGTGCGCGTGTGTTCATCCAGGACAGTTCACGTGCGGATTACACAGGAATGTTATGCCGTTATGTCCGTAATCCATACACAAGCACCAGTATGAGCATCCGTAATCTGCATGTATCTTCCTCCGCGCTATGGAACCATACCACGTAGACCTGATAGAGGAATACATCCAGTATATACACGTACTGTATGTGTCGTGTATACTGCGTGTAGTGCAGCTCGGGCTGTGTATGCACATTCATCTTAAATATATATTCCATCCACAGGATTAAACGCGTTTTATTCACAGAAATGCGCAGGATGGAATCTGCGCAGGATGAGGATCTCTTATTTCTGATAATCGATCAGCACAGAGAATACGCCGAGCCGGCTCCACCAGACCTGGTCCTCGTTCAATGTATGGATTTGAATCGGGTTCTCAGATTAGGCATGAGCGGTGCCTCGGCTGAGGCTCCGATGGTCCCCCCCCCCCCCATCTGCATGGTTACATAAGCTGCAGAATTTGGACAAGCTGGAAGTTTGTGGGCTGGACAGGCAGAGTGGATGGTGATGATGGTGGTGGTGGTGATGATGGTGATGTGTAGGAGGAGGATGTCAGGATGAGGATGGGGCATGGAGAGCATCACTGTGGAGGAGATGACAGAAGCCAAACAGCAGAGGCTGGTGCTGAGTTGGTGTCCATGGAGGAAAACTCTCTCTGTCAACAGGTCCTCTCTCTCATACCCACGTTTATTGAAAAAAAAAAACAGCATCGTGGCTGAAACAAGGACCTAACTCATCACGTCAAGAGGTTTAAAGATTTTGACTCATTTAAATGTGTTTTTAACAGGTCCTATATGGAGGATTTAGTGGAAGAAATGGAATCTAATGTTCTGTTTTTAGGTTTTCATTAGCCTGTCATTTTGGAACCGTGGAACGAAATCTTTCTATTAACATATTCCGTGTTTCTACTTTAGTACAGACGGGATAGTAGCGTTTGTGTGTGTGTGTGTTTTTTTTTTGGCAGATATAGTACCATTAGATGCTCAGACCAGTCGCCATCTGCACCTCCACCACTGGAGGCCAGCAAATCCTACACACTAAAAGTTGGTGTGGTTAAAAAAAAAGCAAGACATTTAAAGTCTGTATTTTAAAAAAGTCTTTTGAGCACGAAAACCCATTTCTGAAACCCCTGTACACCTCAACAGCACGTCGTCACTCATTTTGAATCTCTTGTGAAACAATCGAATCTGTTTCTGAAATTGGCAGACGTCAGTCCATCCCCCCCCCCCCTTCTGTTCTGATTGATGAAATACATGCTTGGAGGCTCTTTCAAGGAAAAGGGTGTTTACCTCCCACATCTGGCTCTCGTTGGTGAATGTAAGTGAGTTGTGAACTCCAGGATGGAGGCGTCCAGTATTTCACGAGAAGTACTATGAAATGATATTCTTCTCCTTTTAGTAGCTTGCTCACAGATGGCGAAAGTATATTCAAAATCCCGTCATGCGTGCGGCAGTGAACATGCGTGTCTATTCTAGCACGCCGCACGAGCCATAAGGTCAACGCTAACTCCTCAAAGGTGTTGATTAAGACGTCACGCACCCTTCTTTGTGATCGTGGGAGGCGTGCAAATACTCTTTTAAACACCAGGCTGTAATCCCGGTGAAAGTGGGACTGTCCCCCCCAACGTCCCCTAACGTCCCTGGTCTCTGAGGACACGTTGGACAGCGAACGCGCCGGAGGTGCCAGTTGGCAGCGCAGCGGAGCGGCTCCGTGAGGCCATCGCTGCGCTGACAACGGGGCCCACGCAAAAAATCCATGAGCTGAGCTGTGTAGTGGGATTGTCGTGCAAACTTTTTTCCACATTCAAGGCCCCCCAAAACAATTTTTTTTACCAAGCCTAGAGAAACAGCAGATATTATGGCTCATTGAGATTTGATGGCAGGTCCTTATGTTGTAGCCAAAGGGATAATTTCTTTGTTATTTCTACCTCCCATTCAGGACTTAAAAAGACATGACAATGTTATAAAGGATTACCCACAATGCACTGAGAAACACAAAGACCACCACACTCTGTCCCAAGAGTAACGATGCACTCATGAAAGGTGACCCTCCATAAATCATCAAGCCGTAAGGGGCCCAATGCACCGTGGCAGCCCTGATCGCATCTCTTCATAAAGGGATGTGATCAATAACCTCGCATCATCTCCGCATCTTTCCAACCTGTACGGTGTTGCATTTCAAATTATATCTTTAGGTAAACATTTCATTTTTCCTTTCTCTTTGTCGGTTCATGCCTCAGCCTGAAGTTATCATGTTACACCAAAAGCTCAATCATGAATATGTGCAGCGGTGTCAAAGAGCTTCCCTCAAGTTCTGGAGTCAGATTCCGTGCAGGGAGGGAGGGGGGGGTGGAACCTTTTGAGGTATATTTTTCCATTCATGCATTATGAAGTGCAATTCTTCCAGTTTTTTTCATTTCTGCACAATGACAGTGGATGAGTTTTTGAACCTGCATTTACTATATCATCCTTCCTCACAAAAAAATGTAGTAATAAACCACAATCACCCTCTAGTCTGAGATCCTAAGGTTCCAAATCGCCAAAATCTGTTCTGGGGGATTTTCACAGAACGGCGTGTTATTGAATAATTTGTTTGTGGCTGAGCAGAGATGTTTTAATTTTTTTTTCTTTTTTGAAGCGCTCTCTGCTCCAGTCAGTGCACGCAGCTTTGCCCCACTCTTCCAATCTTCTGTACTCCGTGTTATCCGCTGCGATGAGCAAATCTCTCGCTGTGGGATCTCCAATTAGCTAACTTACTCTACTGTGAAAATGGCACCGTTATTATTGTCAAACCCATAATGCCAGAAGCCGTGCCAAAAAAAGAACTCCTCCAATCACTGCATTTCTGATCTTTACCCAGAGGCCTGTCCTACCCCGTATTATTACCATCAGTAAAACGCAATGAATAAACTTAAGACGCCATGTGCCCTTTGAATTACGTCTTTTTCACTAATACTGCTACTCACTTGACTCATACGTCCAAGCTTAGATTTACAGTTATTATTATTTTTCCCTAATCTGATTAACTAACCTCGCTCACACAACACATTTGAATATTGGCATTGGTAATCATCAGTTTGAAAAAAAAAGAAAAAGTGTTTCAGATGTTTGGATTCCCTTTTCCCCGGTGGCTCGCAACGTCTAAGCAGTTAAATGTTTTTGTGACTGGAGCCCCGTCCGTAGCAACCCGAGCCTGTGAGTCATGATGTGGATCTCTCCCCTGGAGGTCAAGTCCAGGACCGAGGCGAACACACGGAGGATTTTCCTCCTTGGCTGTCTTTGGGCTGTCTCTAAAACAGCTGTGAATCTGACCGAGCTCCAGGGTTATTTCTGTCGTGGCAATTCCAGTGGGGAAACACACACACACACACACGCGTAGACTAAATGACTGAAGGACTAAATGCCAAACGAGATGGATTGTTTTTTCAGACTGACATTGTGAGATAAGATTTTTCTCGTTTTTATTTCGTTTATAGGAACATTTTCTATTTGATTGTTTTATTATTTTATCCTCTACCAAATGAAGGAGGAGCCTCACTGGACGTGTGGGTGTTATGGAAATGTTGATTTTTCAGGTATACAAAATGAGAATTAGTGATTGGTGCTCGACTTGCTGTTTTCTTTTTTTTTTTTTCTTTTTTTTTATTATGTTTTACCCACTTAAAATAAAATCAGAGCCATTTAAACTCCCCGGGCAGGTTTTGACCAGAACATTTGAAAAAGCCTGCTAATCGCTGCAGCGACCGCAAGCATGAAACTAAAATCTGTGAAAAGCAATAGCCATTTGTGAAGGCGAAAAAAAAAAAAAAAAAAAAAAAGCTCAGCTAAGAAAGCTTAAGCTATTGCATAAAGCCGTCAGCTTTGTCGGGGCACTTAAAGCACACTTAAAGCACTCCAGCCAGCTGTGAAGCCGCGGCTCTGTGGAGTGGAAAGAATGGCGGCGGGAACTGGCCGCTGTTTTTCCCACCAGACCGTATACGCTGTAGGCCTCAGGTTCAGCACATGCTGAGCAGGTTGGACTATTTTAAAACGTGTGACTTCAAAACATTTACGTTAACGCAGGGCAGAGTCGGTGGCGGCCGCGCAGGTGTGGATCCACGCCAGGGGGGGTATTTTTAAACCGGGGAGGAGGGGGGGGGGGGGGTATTTTCAGGTCAGGGGTATTTGAGCTATGGTTTCCCTCGCCTAGAGCGGAATGGGATCTCCTTTCCGCGGCCAGACAGCCGCGCCGCAGCGTGTCAGCTGGATCTGTCGTCTGTGAATAATGACCGCGACGACATCGGAAATGCCACTTTCGGATTCAGACGGGAGATGTGGACGGCCCTGTCCGTCCCTCGTCATTCCTCAGTGTATTAATGAGAACTGGACAGAAACCACCTTTGGGAAAAAAAATTATAAAAATCACTGCGGGGTGATTTAGTGTGAAAGGAGGGTTGATCCATTTTTTTGGAATGTATAATATTACTACATCAATGGTTTCGCTGCAAAGGGGCAATAATTCCAATTATATTGATATAGATGTAGACTGTACACTCGGCTGCATCCTGTGACCTTTGACCCACGCAGCCTCACGGGTTCCAGTGACCACAGTCACGTCTAACATCTGACATAATTTAAGGTTCCAACAAGTTTGTGCCAATCTGGGCCTCCATTTTTTTTTTATCTCCTCATCATCTGCATTCTATACCTATTCTCCACTTCTTCTTCTTCTTCTTCTTCTCCTTTTTCTTCTCTGCTCTACGGTTGTGAGTGGAACCACGTTGCCCCCTCCCTGAGAATGCCGGCATGTTGGCACGCCGGGTGCAAACGGCGTGACGTGAATTATTAGACATCTGGGTGGTTGTGTGCGCTGCGGAGCCGCTGAAGCACGACGCGTTAATGCAAAGAACATTTTGTGCTTCATTCTGTGCGTGCAACAAAGACGGCGCCGGATCCTCTCACATCTGTACAGGACTGATGTTTGGATTGTTTCCCCCTCTTGACATCTGGTGGTGCCCTGGGCAAAGTTTGGATTTTTGTCTGGTGTGAGGCCTGCGCTCACTCCAGAGCCTGGGATGTTAAACTCTTTTAATTCAGACATTTTTTGAGTCACACTGGAGAGATTATGTTAGAGCTGTGCACCGATCTGGCACAACATTAAAAACAATTTTAATGAGCATTTTTTTTTCAAATCTGCTTAATTGGTAACCCTGGTTAACAAGTGGGCTGGAATTTGAATTCCTAATTTTTTCTCACAGTCATTTCTCACATTACTCAAAATAAGAGGTAATAAACAAGTATTTTTTACACAGACCATAATAAGCAGATGGCTGGCCAAGTGGAGGTTATAAATATTTTTTTCTTTTATTTACAGAAAACAGTGAAGCAGCACACTCCATCCAGCTGATCAAAGTTTCCTCTTTTTCGATATGATTATGTAACATCCGTCAGCAAATACTGTATATAGTGTGGACCTACTTGGCCTTGGATTTTTTTTCCCATGCATTTATTGGCCAGCTGTTGACCTCAGGTCCTGCCCATTGACTTTACTGCTGATAAATAAATACATATACATATGAATAATACAAAAATCAATCAAAGAAAACCTATGACCAGGATAAATGTCACAGATGCAAAATCAATTTTGGAAGACAAACAATGACCTCAATCTTTGTTTAGTAATTCAACAATTCCTCATTTTGCACCAGCCAACATATACAATGACATCATCAGCGTTGGGTATCTGTAATTTTACAATTTGTGGGCGCGCTCCGTGTTTAGGTGCAACAGGCTTTGTGTTTCCACTAAAAGTTGTTATTGTTATGTCGTCCAATAATGTGACTTCATCATCATTGCGCCGTTTGTTATGATATTTATGTTTCTGGGGCTCTGGTGCGGAGAGAAAAGGAGAATTAGCAGAGATATTCCTTTTATTGATTTGTTGTGGTTGTGCATGCGGACTCTTCATCAGTTGTCGTGGCTAACGCCCAGCTCTCCACCAGTCAATATCCTGCCCGCAGAAGAAAGGCAGTGATGATGTTCACTACCCCTAATGAAACTCAGAGTGCCATACTCAGTGGGCCTGGCTGTCGTGTTTGGGGCGGACAACTTCCTGTGAGGGCAAACAGATGTTTACCGCGGGGACGAGGAGGGGTCGATAAGAGGGTGAGATGGCAGCAGCTGTTATGTACAGGCTGTTTTTTTTTGTTTGTTTTTTTATGTTTGTTCCCAGATGGTAGCAGGTGATGTCAGAGCCCTTGTGCGAAGTGGACATGACTAACCACTTGAGTGGAACACTCCGAGGTGCTCCAGATAATAGCGGAGCGCCCACAGCGTGCGCCGGGCTGGGCTCGGATTCAGCTCCAACAAACAGATTAATAATCCAGTCCCGTCCATCTATGGATTTTAACTGCAATTAGCGGGAACATATTTTTGATGCACTGGTTATTTTTGGCTAACCAATAGCCAATTGATAAAATAGCCAATAATTGGATCATTGTATCTGTGCACTGGGAGGATAATAAAACAAATAATAGGTGACATTTCAGGCTGTTGTGGGAAAAAAAATATCTGTCAGCTGTGGAATGGAAGATGAGTTTTCTTTCCCAGAGAGATTTTGAAATTATTCTGTAGCCACCGTGGAAAGGTCACTGCCAGGATTTTTTTTTTTTTTTTTGCACCACTCTCAGGAAGCCGTAAACACATCGTTTATCATCGGTTGTGTATTTCAGGAGCAACAGGTGCCAACTGCGCAACCACGCTGGAAAATATTTTTCGACAAAGCGTTCAAAAAATAAGTCACAAATTGAGCTAGTGTTAACATTTTTTTTTTTTATTACTGAAATAATTTAATAGATGCTAAAATGTGAATAGAACGGAAAAACGTGCGGGGGCTAAAGTCAGAGTTAAACTTTCAGCTTCCCTTGAGCCCGGGTGATGTAAATGTCATCATGTGAGCTTTGGCCGGGATGTATGGAACACATCCCCCGAGGGGTCACTTAAGTGGACCGTAAAGTGGTACGATAATCACTATTTCCGCAGCGGTTGTTTGTTCAAATCCCCAGGGAAGTTTAATTGAGGCCTAAATATGGTTAAGGTTGGTCTGGGACATCCAAGAGCTTCCTGTCAACGTACGTGCTGTTTTAAATTAGTTGCATAAGAAAAATTAGTTGGGGATGGTCTCAGAATGAAAAGCCATTCTACTTATGTAATACCTGGTGTTGTTTGGTTTAAATAAGGAAACTTTGTTTTCTAAAACAATGGAAACAGACTGTTTTTTTTTTTGTTTTTTTTCTACAAAAAAATCTCCATTTACATCACTTCCAAGATTTTATCATTCAGAATCAGGCCGGTTTGTTCTGGATTGGCTTGGCTGTATTAACTATATCAAAACTAAGCTACAGTATGTGCACTGTTTTTTCCCACTTTTTTATTACACAGAAACTGACAAAAGTTTTTTTTTTTTTTTTTTTAACCAATGATACATAAGATGTTCATGGAAGAAACTTAAAAAAAAATAAATGAGCAGCTAGAGGGACAAGTGTTCTTTAATGTGGTCTGAAAAAACTGCATCCTCCATGTTATTCTCCTAATGTAAACTAAATGAAACAGAGCCTCCGCCAAGAAACAGCTGGAGGGACTTGGCTGTGAGTTCTGTGTGTGTGGGTGTGTGGGTGTGTGTCCTTGCATGTGTGCGTTATTGTGTGTTTTATTTTTTTCCCGAGCAGCTGATCCATTATTCCTGGCCTGTTTCTAATTTGCATGTCACTATAATGTTTTACAGCCCCACTGTCAGTACGTCCCCTCTTCCTCCTCCTCCTCCTCCTCTTCCTCTTCGTTCTCCTTCCTCTCCCCAGGGTAATGTTGTTTTAAGTCGAACCAGGGCGGCGGAGGACCAGGTCGGGTCCCTCCAGTGTCACAGCTGCAGGCAGACGTGTGGGAATTAAAGGGTTCAAATCAAATCCCCCCTCTGTGATGCTCAGACCTCCTCATTTATTTGGAGGCTCATCCATTTTTTTTTAAGCTGCATCAGATGATTCAAAGATCTGGTTTATTAAATAAAATAAAAATACTGCAAAAATGATTTTGGTGACAGGTGCAAGTTCACAGGCGGTGGAAGATGAGTGAACGTAAACCCAAATATTATGTTAATTTAATCTGTACATGGACATTTGCGGATATCAAACCTCAGCAGGCAAGAGGACCCCGCAGGGGGGGGGGGCAGGACATTTATTCATCAACGGATTCCTATATATATTACGTTTACTTTCACATTTGAGTATTTCTCGGAGCAGATATGGTTTATAAAACTCAGCATGAGTGAGAACATAAAGTCGACATGTGAGGGGAAAGCAAGACTTTCTTTTGATATTTTTTTATGGGACTGAATCCAGCTGCGTGTTTGGTCAGCTGTGTTGTTCTTTCATTATCAAGCCAATATAACAGCCACGTGTGTAGGGCCGAATACAGAGATCGGAGTCGCCTCACTGCAGGCTCTCCTCACAGGTGGGAGATTATAATAATTTTTAATAGTTTACCCGACATTCATATAAAGATGATTTTCAAACCAGTTTGACCTCTGCTGAAGGTCACGTCACTCTCCACACGCTGTGAATTCGGCTGAGATTAACACGAGGCTTCTTTGCCAATTCATGCTATCTGTCATACAAAATCCCCAAAATCGCTTTACTCAACATGTCACTCAATTTTAAGTACTTGTCTAAAAGCGGTAGACAAAGGCGAAATAAACAGAATTATAAATCTCTGCATGCTGCTGTAAATATGTCACTATGTGTGGGGCTGTTTAGTCTGAGTTTAAATAAAAGCACAGTTTGTCCTCAGCTTATTCCGGCTGTGATTGAAGATATTCAAATGAAATGCTTACAAGCAGCGAGTGAAGAGTTTTTTTTTTTTTCATCCTGATCCTCAGACCTGCAGCTGGTAAATCATCCAGGGGCTCGGGCATGGCCAAAAAGAAGATGGGGGGCAGTGGGAGTTGGATGGTGACACTCGTACTGATGTGTAATCTGTCAAAGGTAAGACAGCATAGAACAGTGGGATTAAGATGTGTTTAAATTAAAAATTGTATTCGATTTTTTTTGTATTAGCAGACATTATAAATGAAAGAATCCTATTTTTCAGAGTTTCGATTGATTTATTATTTGCATTATAATTTGTTTCTCCTCTTTGCAGCTTTTTGCGCAGGCCAGCATGGAGGTGAACGAGTCCCAGCACCAGCATCCGACCAACGTGTACCACGAGAAGAAAGTGACCAGGAACAAGATCGTGACGGCACAGTTTGAGTGCTATCAGAAGATCATGAAGGACAACGCAAAGAACAGATCCGGTAGATTTCATGGCTTTTTAAACAATCATTCGAAATAATTCATCGTGGGCCCAGGCAGTCTCCCAATGAACTAACTCACAAACTCCGTGTAGTTTCAGAGCCCATGTGTAACCGAACGTGGGACGGCTGGCTGTGCTGGGACGACACCAAGGCGGGAATCATGTCAGAGCAGCACTGTCCGGACTACTTCCAGGATTTTGATCCTTCAGGTGAAGAGCTACATTTTCTCTTTTTTATTACTGGTCAAAAACCCAGTAGGCTTTTAGCTTTAGCTTCCAAAACTCAAACTGAGATAACCCTCGTGGTCCCTTTAACTGTTAACCTGTATTTTTTATTGATTTCTTTTTTGAAACAATGTTCAAGAAGAATACATCTAATACCATCTCTGTCCTGCAGAGATGGCCACAAAGATTTGCACCGACAGTGGAAACTGGTTCCTGCATCCGGACAGCAATCGCACATGGACCAACTTCACGCGCTGCAACGAACACACCAATGAAGTCATAGTGGTTGGTCCATTTTTTATATCCTATCTATTATTTAATACAATATAAAGTAGGGAAGTAAAAAATAATAACCTACATCCAATTTATAGGGTCAGTTTAGCATTTGGTAAAAAGGAAACTTTGACATGATTCGATTGTCATCCTGGCGTAATTCATTTTAGGCGACATCCTGGTGACACTAAAGTAATATAGAACATTACAAGTCATTAGGAGATCCATATAATTTAATTTTTTTTTCTCATTTCCTTCCAGACTGCAATGAATCTTTTCTACCTGGCGCTGATCGGACACGGACTGTCTCTGACGTCTCTCTTTGTCTCCCTCGGAATATTCTTCCATTTCAAGTGAGCTCATCTCGATCCCCTACCGGCAGATTATATTCATCCCTCGCATGAAGCCTCCAGCCCATAATAATAATAATAATAATAAAAATAATAATAATAATAATAATAATAATAATAATAATAATAATAATAATAATAATAATAATAATAATAATAATAATAATAATAATAATAATAATAATAATAATAATAATAATAATAATAATAATAATAATAATAAATTACAATAAATTATAATAATAATAATAACATTATAATAATAAAATTACAATAAAATTATAATAATCATCATCATCATCATCATCATCATCATCATCATCATAATAATCACCATTTCTCTCTGTTTGCAGGAGTTTAAGTTGTCAGAGAATCACCCTTCACAAAAACCTCTTCTTCTCCTTCGTTCTCAACTCTGTGATCACCATCATTCTGTTAACAGCCGTGGCTAACAACCAGGAGCTGGTGGAGAGGAATCCAGTGAGTTTATGTCCATCTTTAAAATTCTGATCTCTTATTTTCCTTATTCATAAATCCAATTCAATATATGTGTATGTGTCTTTCTCAGACGAGCTGTAAAGTTTCCCAGTTCATCCATCTCTACCTGTTTGGCTGTAATTACTTTTGGATGCTGTGCGAGGGAATCTACCTGCACACGCTCATCGTGGTGGCCGTGTTCGCCGAGAAGCAGCACCTGATGTGGTACTACCTTCTAGGCTGGGGTACGTAGGTTAAAACAAAAAATACACAATTTACTGCATATTACACCTATTATTATTGTACTTTGAAATAATGATGCAATTTGATCATTCGCAGATTCTTTACGTTTGTCTTTTCTTTTCCAGGCTTTCCTCTCATCCCGGCCACCATCCACGCCGTCGCACGAAGCTACTACTACAATGACAAGTATGCTCTTGAACGCAGCGTCAATTAAAGACAAAACCACACTTTGTGTTGTTTTTTTTGTTGATTGCCCTTCCCTATTTTGTTCACCTTTTTGTTACAATACAACACAACTAATGCAAGAATTTTATCATCTTGTGTTTATTAATCTGCATCTTCTTTAGAACCGTTTATGCAGCTCCTCACTTTCCCTGAACGACCCATTGGTCTGCGTTAATGGTTGTCGTGTGACGCATTGGCACTGGTGTGTAAACTTTTTTTTTTTGTTTTGGTTCCTTTCCTTTGTCCTCCTCTCCACTGTAGCTGTTGGATTAGCTCCAAAACCTCGCTGCTCTACATCATCCACGGCCCCATCTGCGCTGCTCTTTTGGTAAGGCTTCTCTTTTCACTTGTCATCAAAGCCCTCAGTCTGCGCAAAGCAAATCACCAGAAACATCAACATGCACGTTCCACTCGGTGCCGTTGTGTTTTCATTGTGCAACGAGCAACAATAAGTTGCTTTTGTCTGGGTCCGAGGGCGGACGCCGTGGGGGGCCCCCCGCAGCCGGGACACAGTTTCATAGCCTGCGTAATTGTGTTTATCTTGCGTAATCGATGCAGCTGCCCCTCGGAGGACGATGTTCCCACTGGGCTCGCGGTGCATTCTAAGAATTTGCCTAATAAGCTGGGCCGGCTTCACGGAAATCTGAAATCTCGGAAATCTCTCTCAAGACACGTTTAGAAGCAGAAGAAATATTTTTCAACAGTTTGTTCCGTTAGTTTGAATCATACAGGAGCCGTTTTTTTTTTTTCCCCCAACTTATTTTAAAAAGCTTATTTTAAGAGCAAAGGTCAGCTTCTGTCGGACACCAGAATTACCGCGGCAAATATAGGCCAGTGGAAACATTTATATGGTTTTATTTGGGACCGTAATGTAAACCAATCCGGGTTCACCCTGTTCCGTTTCAGATTTAAACTGTCGGTTAATCCAACCTAACATCACTTTATAGATACGTATATATATATATATATATATTCATAAGCAGGACGCGACCGTGAGGTATTGACGTCCTCTCTGCTTTTTTTTTTCATCCCTCAGGTCAATTTGTTTTTCCTGCTGAACATCGTGCGCGTGCTGATCACCAAACTGAAGGTGACGCATCAGGCCGAGTCCAGTCTCTACATGAAGGCGGTGAGGGCCACGCTCATCCTGGTCCCTCTGCTGGGGATCCAGTACGTCCTGCTGCCCTACAAACCGGAGGGCCGCGTCTCCTCGGAAATATACGACTACATCATGCACATCCTCATGCATTACCAGGTGGGAGGACGCCGCAGAGGGGTTTCAGTTGCATGTTTTTTTTGGTTGAAAATCCAGAATTGTTACAAATATATATTTAAAAAAAAACGACATTGTTGAGAACATGACCTCGTTTTCCTTTGCTAAAAATACAGCGACACAGCTATAAATGGTAGCATGCCGTTTAAATGCCCATGTGCACATTTTTTAGAATGGCCTTCCGTGTTTACAGTTGGAAAACATGCTGTTGTACCTCGGTCACATGTGTGCGATTTTCATTTTGAAACCCGATCACGTTAGCGGGTCTAAACGAGCTGTTCCAGGAACAAACTCATTGGTTTGCTGAAGATAAAATCCAAAAAGGCCATCCGGCTGTGAAGGGGAATGTGTTTATGTCTCAGCTCAGCGAAGGAGGAACAGGAAGGAAGACATGAATTATCTGATCTTCCCGATGTAACCTCTCTAATCTTCTGTCCCGACGTTGGAGACAACACGCTGAATCAGCTTTCCACATCTATCTTGTTCCACCTTAAATTCCTTTTTAGCCTCAGCTATCATCTAAAAATAACCAATGATTATTGAGCTGTACTCTAAAGTTGTCGTTTTTTGTTTTTTTTTTTCTGTGCAGGGTCTCCTGGTGGCCACCATCTTCTGCTTTTTCAATGGAGAAGTACGTTTTTTTTTTTTTTGTCCACACACACACATTTACATCTCCCCTCAGTGATCCGGGATAGGCAAGGCTAGCTACTTCCTGTGCATCTACATGAGTGCAGCGTCACGCAGCGGGATTAAGTCCCAACAAGCTCGCCTTCCTCGAGGGAGTTACGAGAGAAGATTATTTGCTGATGGCCAGCAGCCCACTGACCCTTGGCTGATGGCAATCAATTATGCAGCTGATGGATCTGCACACCAAGTAGCTCCTTCCACCTCAGGTGTATGCATTAAAAGAGCCACTTAATAACTCCCCAGGCCGGCGAAGAGACGTAGGTAAATAAAAGTCGGCATAAAACCCTTTAGAATGATCCGGAGGGGCGGAAACATTTGGCTCATCAATCAATATGTGCATATCATTATTTCAATGAAAATGTAATTGGTCAAATCTAGACGAAAAAGTGAAGTCCAAAAGCAACAACGTGTACCGATGACGAGATGATATTTAATATTTATGATATTTAGGACCAGAGTCACCATTTTTTTTTCTATTTCGTCTGCTTAATGGGATCAGATCCCACACAAAAAACAAGATCCAGCTTTGGGGATTTTTTTTATCTTCTCATCTTACTCTTGGTGTATTTCCCAAAAGGATGACCCTTGCATTTAGTGAAGCCATGGTTTATTTCCAGAATGAATAAATATATGAACAATTCTTTTTGGTTTTCTCCTCTCAGGTGCAGGCCGTCCTGAGGAGGCACTGGAACCAGTATAACATCCAGTTTGGCAGCAGCGTGGGGAACCACTCGGACGCCCTGCGCTCCGCCTCCTACACGGCCTCGTCCATCACAGAGGTGCAGGGCTGCTACAGCATCGACGGCCACACGGAGCACATGAACGGGAAAGGTTGCCATGACAACGACGCCGGGGTCCTCAAGTCGGACAACCCCTTCGCCTGACAGAAAACAGTACAAACGGCATCGTCGTGGTAACCGCGGAAGCTCGCCTCTTCTCTCGAAAGATGTGACGACAGGAGAAGCGAGAAGGGAGGGCAACTGTAAACTCCGTCAGGGGCCGGTTGACCTTTGACCTGGGGGCGGGGCTTCTACAACGGAAACTGCTTCACCCGGACTCGGATGCTTTCTGACGATCACAGGGTCGTCTCTGCCTGACATGAATATTTTTTTAAATGGATGGATATCACATCATGCCCAAAACGCCTTTGATCACACTGTATTACACTTTTTTTCTTTTTTTTTTTTTTTTTTTTTTTAATCGACACGGTTCGTGCCAAACCAAGAAATCCCTTCTGGCTCATTTCTTTTTTATTATTATCATTATAACACAATCGCAGAGGAGAGACGGGGAACCTAGCAGGTGCATAATAAACACATTAATACTTCTTCATATCTCTCACATGTTCCACTTAATTTATCCAAACATATTATTGGAAAATAAATACCGCTCAGTATTTATTGAAGTTGTCGCTTCACTTCCTGTCAATCAAATACTCAAATTTGAAACGTGGCCAACTTCGTATACAGGACACTTTAAAGGCATTTGTTGGCGTTTGTTAGTGTGTGTCCCTACGTGTGCAGTTAATGCAGATGATGGTCTGAATCATACCAACACTTGCAGGCTTTTCTTTTTTGTAGAGATTTAGACTTTTTAATCAAGCTTTATTTTTTATTTTGCAGCGTGTTTACTGTGAGTGATCCTTACTGACATGTGTATCCTGTAAAGCCACATGCTAGGTTGTAATGTAACTCGTCAAACGCGTGATTCTATCACCGAGAAGCCATCGTGAAATCACGTGTACTCCGCTCATCATACTTGAATGTAACAGTTTAAAGACCTGGATCCGCTGAACATAAAACACATCACATTCCTATTCACTGCTGTCTTTAGCCTTATTCCTCTTCTCACGTGGACTTGGATGGAACGGGAATGCTAGCGCGACCGGGTGTTCAGACCAAAAACAGCACTGTGTTAAAAAAAAACAAAAAAAAAAAGTCGGGTATGAGATATCAACCTTTTTTGGTCCACACTGCAGAAGCTTCATATTGGCTTCAGAAAAAGATATAATGCTGTAGCATCTGTTCCCTGGTCTTTGTTTAGTGCAGTTTTATCTATAAGTTTGGAGGCAAGTGATCGCATCCAAAATATAAAATAAAATGGAAAACTTTGAATGCTGAAAAAGCAGAAAAGTTGGCCGAAACACAGACTTAGAGAATAAATCACCTTTTTACGCTAACTTTTTAGCTTTGCCAATCTGAATAATGCAACTGCACAATACTTTGATGATGATGATGATTGTTATTATTATTATTATTATTATTATTATTATTATTATTATTATTATTATTATTATTATTATTATTATTATTATTATTATTTCATACTTTTTTTCATTATTTTAATTTTTTTTTTACTTCATTTATTGACACGCCTACTATGAAGTAAAGACTTTACAACTCTGGGAGAGACCTATGAAACCTCTTCAGGGTATCGATGATTATGAGTTCAAAAGTGATGCCTTGTCAGCTTTAAGGTTTTTTTTTTTTCACATAGTGCTAAAAGTCTGAACACAGCCTTATTCAGAAGTTCATGTCATGTTATTCCCATGTTTCATACCAAACTGTGCAAAAAAAAAAAAGGCTACCATAAATACCGCAAAAAAACCTCTTTGTGAAGCATTTATCTAAAACCCGGTTGGATCCAGACCTGGTCAATAAACGTCATTTCACCCGTTCACCACACCTTTTTTTTAGAAGCTGGGAATGCCTTGTCAGCTTTAAGGTTGTTTTTTTTTCACATAGTGCTAAAAGTCTGAACACAGCCTTATTCAGAAGTTCATGTCATGTTATTCCCATGTTTCATACCAAACTGTGCAAAAAAAAAAAAGGCTACCATAAATACCGCAAAAAAACCTCTTTGTGAAGCATTTATCTAAAACCCGGTTGGATCCAGACCTGGTCAATAAACGTCATTTCACCCGTTCACCACACCTTTTTTTTAGAAGCTGGGAACACGAGTCACTAACAGTCCTTGTAAATAATGTTGTAAATCTAGCATTTCTGGAAAAGAGTTGAACACGTGAATGTGTGTGTGTGCGTGTGCGGGTGCATGATTTATACAGTATTTATGCATACATCATTGCAGACTGCACACAACCACAACAGGACCATCCTATCTGACAGTGTGTGGGACGATGATATACGTCAAAGTTGCGCTTTCAACAAACTTTGGTCATTTGGCGTTATTTGCCATCATCCCCATCTATGGTATTTTTTTGTCAGCTTTTATATTTTTGCCTGTATTTGAAAAGCGAAAGAAAGTAGCCTAAGCAACTTTTGTCAGTTTCACATGTAAAGACTTCAACCTTCTTAATTGTTTTGAATACTTCGGCTGAAAGTATTCACGCATTTCCATTTATATGAAGTAATAATGTTTTTTATTTCAGACACACTGTGCAAAAATACCACTTTCAAGACGCATTTTTTTTGTTGTTTTAAAATCTCAGATCTGCAGGACAGTTTCTCAGCGTTATCGTATGCCGTGAACATTTATGGGTGTCAGCGCTGTAAGTGGATAATGTTTGATGACCGCATTACATGGTCTTCATAAATCAAGTCATGTTCTGTGCAGTGACGCGTCATAATAACACACCACGCTGCGCTACTTCATTTTCTGTAGTAGCTTTGTGTACTATGTCAGTTTTTTGGTGTATACACGTGTGATATATTTTCATATGACTTTCCAAAGGGTCTGTGTAGACACTTTGGTGTATAATGTTGTAAAGTATGTGACGAAAGCATTGAGGACGTGATGTCTGAAGTTTTTGTTGATACTGTACTGTATTTTACTTTTTGGAAGTCTTTTGACACATTGACACTGCTGTTTGAATGTAACCGGTGGTGTTCTACTCTCTGGATGTGAAAAACACATATACACATATATATATATATATATATATATTTACGTACAATGTCTCTTTCTTATTATTTCACTGAATTAGTCGATGTCTTAACACTGATTTATGATTGGAAATAAAGCATGGACAACAGCCCTCCCATGAAGTTTAGTGTAACTTCTATCCGGAAAAAAAACGGTTTGAATGTCCTGAGACATGTGATCGCACACTACATGACCTCGCCCATCACTCATTTCTCAATAAGTAGTTTATTTATTTAGTAACTGATGCCGGACCATCTTTCCATAGGAACCATTTTTTCATGCTAATAACTTGAAATCCACAAAGCTTAGAATGTGGTTAACTCTTCGTTTTAGGCCTTTCTTTCTATATCCTGTTCTCGGCCGCCTGCGTGATCGCGGTGATCGTCCAATAGCCTCGAGGCTCACATCAAATCACTGCGTGGCACTGAACCCTTGTTTAAACTGACGTGAACAGACACATCATGAATCCTCTCAGGCTGGTCCCACCAGAGTGCAGACGTTATTTAGTATGTGCCAAACCTTAAAAGAACACGACGGGGGTGATTTGTGGAGCCGTGCTGACACCTCCGTGGCTTTGTGGTCGGTTTGTGTGATGAGAAACAGCTGCTCCGCTGGCACAGAGTCCCCGCAGTAACTGTCAGGAGCAACGGACACAACTTTGTCACCACAGTCTAGCTCGCTGTGGAGTTTAGTTTAAAAGATGGAGGATAATCACAGCGGTGTTGGAATAAAGCAACGCAGGATTTAACGGGGATTGAACCAATGACCTTCTGTACCTGTGGGTCCACACACGCACCCTGCTATCATGTCATAAAGCATGCGATGATATTCACAGTCACATCTCTATTGTTGACAACCACGTATGTGACAGCGACACAATGACATACAGTGAGGGTCAAAAATCCCATTGTTCATGCTAATAGTGGGAGTAGGGCAGCGATCCTATAGATCTATAGGCTGCGTGACTAAAATGTGTTACGACAGGCAATAACTGTTTTAAATCTAAGTAAAAACAAGCAACTACTGCTAGAAATGAAAATGAGCACAGAGACCAAGACAAAGACGGAACACGATATGTCACACGTGATCAATCGTTGAATATTGCCGGCGGAGGATGTTAAAAAACTTTGAATGATTATTGATTCCCCAGCCAGCTTCACATTAAGATGCATCCATAATGCTATTACCCTAATAACGCATTAGTTCTACTGGAGGGGTTGTGGCACACATTAACCCAATGCTTCACCATCTCTTCTTTGTTGGTGTTTTTGCGCACATTTCCCCCCCCCCAAAAAAAATCCCAGTGATGATGATGATGATGTTCTGCTTTTCCAGTTTCCTGGTTTTAAAAGGAATTAGTGAGTAGCGCGTGAACTTTTGAACCTAATCTGAGAGCTGACAGTGTGAACGCATTCCTCCCGCGGACCAACTGCAGAACAACACAAAGCTGGAGAAGTTTCCGCTTGCCACTTTGTCCAATTAGAACTCCCTGCACCGCTCCCTTTACTGCCGCTCCACCGCTCACACTCCTTTTCATTCCTAACCTCCACCCCGTCTCTTCAGCGTGGGGCGGCACGGTCTGGGATCTCAACTCACCACATGTCACCTTGGACAAAGTAAAAAAAAAGAAGAAAATCCGATTTTTGGAAAGAGTGGATCCCCCCCCCCTGCCCCCCACTCTGCTTCTGGTGGATTGTCTCCCCGCTTACGTGACCTGAATAAGCGAGGCTGTACACCAGAGGCTGGCGAGCAGAGGCTGTCGGCCGCACTTAGCCTCAAAAGCAGCGATACGACTGTACAGCACGGGGACAATTACAGACTGTCCTCTGGTTCCCTGTGTCCCAGCATTCCTCTCTCTGCACACATACAGTATATTAACATGTTGTGTGAGAAAAAAAAAAAAAAGATGTGTTACGTTCAAAGAATTCTTTCTGTATTCTTTGTTAATCCTGCTCCTCCAATCACTGCAGACAAAATACAAAATACAAATACAAATACAAAGAATCTAAAAAACAAATCATTTTGAAAGTTATGTTGTACAAAAGAGTATGGATTTGGATCTACTATATTTTCACTGTGGCTACAACCAGGGACGTTTCAAGACTCTCTCTGGGCTCCAGGCAAAAAATTGAAATGAAAAAATAAAAAAAAACTTTTGACAGCCTGCAAGTACCATGGGGGCCCCTATCAGGGGGTTCCTGAACGTGTCATTGCAGTGCCCCCTCATGGCAATTAGTTTAAGGGGCTGTCAGGTTGTCGTTGCTGTGGACCAATGTGAACAAGCGTCTTTGGGGGCCCCCTTCGAGCTCGGGGCCCGAGGCAATTGAGAGATTAAAGTGAAACGCAGTGATTTGTTGTATTCTTCAAGGTGTGCCTGGTTTGAGAGGGATTCTCGGAGGGAAAAAAAAACCCACAACCACGACGGGTTTCGATTCAACAACGGCGTAGTCTGAATCTCTGCAGGATGAGGAGGTGCCAATGTGTGCGCATGCCGCTATCTAATGCCCCCATCTCGTGACAGCAGAGGAAATGGAGGACGAAGGGAGGCCCTGGGCCTAATGAAAACATTTAGCCCGTCTCCGACTGATAACTGCCCGTTGTGTATACGAAGGAGAAAGCACACTTAGTGAGTCTGTTTACCTTTGGGGTGTGTGTGTGTGGGGGGGGGGGGGTTCGGGATATCGCTGTGCGTAAGTCCGGGACCCGATGTCTCAAGGGTTACTCTGTGGATTTGATTTTTTTTCGAGTTCATCTTGTTCTTGCAAAGTTGTAACTTCAGATAGTAAATAGTCACATAACGTCACATTTTCACTTCCACATTCTTTTTGCTGAATTCAGCATGATTCACTTCATGGAAACGTTTTCCCAACTATTTGCGTCATCTGGTGGATTCCCACTGGTAAATGACGTCTGCTTGGTGTAATATCTTTCACCCCCCTGAATAAAGAAAAAAAAAAAGATTTATAGGCCAGTGGCTAGTGTAAGTCACGGTTAGATTGATTTCTTTTTGTTGTTTTTTTTTTGAAAGAGAAATCTCAGTCTGATCTCTTCTTCCCTTTGCTTAAGAGAGAAAGACCCCGGGGACTTTTGTTTACCGGACGTGAGATTAAAAGTGGAAATGAATGTACATTTTTTTGAATGAGTTCGTTAATTGAGACGGACGAGAGCTGGGCGAGGTGAGCTGCAGAGGAACGACCACCAGTAAGTGGCTATAGAGGAGCAGAAAGGGAAGAAGCGGAGAAGGATTCCGACCCGGATTCTTTTGTCCGCGGTGGATTGGTTGACCAGAGAGCGAGAGTCGCCCATCAGACACGCAGCACAGATCTTTTTCAGGGGATCCTGTTGCAGCCGCCGAGTCTCAGTCTGTTTGGGCTGAGGTGTCAAATGACTGGGGAACCATCAGACACAGTTTTTGGCATCCCAGAAGCTAATTGTCTTATCATATCACCAAATGCAAAAAAGTTCCCAACAGAGTTGTGGCAAATAAACCCACTGATTTCCATGCATGGACTTTTTTTGATTGGGAAAGACGAAATTCCATTTCCCGTGCGTACCCTGGCGCCACATCCCACCTTTGGGTGCGCGTCCGTGTCCTAAGATAAATGTGTTATTTATTTCTTTTTCTTTTTTTTTAAGAAATGTGTGTGTGTGTGTGTCAACGCCTGGCACCTTTTATAGGTCCGTCTCTAAGTTATTTATAGACGGGGCCTCGGGGTATATCCAGCCCGAGGTGTTTCCGGGAAGTTTGGCAGCTGATGCCGTTGGAGTTTGGTGGACAGGTGTCCCCGCGGCAGAAAGTGAGAATAGACGGATAAGCTGTGACTGGGCGGTTTGTAACCGGAGCTTAGCCTGTCTTTGTGCCTCCTGGAATGTTTATTTCTCATGTCTGAATGAAGTATTGTCTGTGAATGCAACCACGTGGTGAATGTGCAAAAAAAAAAAAAAAAAAATTAAAACAAGAAGAAGAAAAGGAACTGTTCTGAACTCATCCAGAAAATGCGCACATATTGCAATCGGTGCATGTTGCCTACTTGTGTCCATGGCGACCAACACACAACTCGGGGTGTGCCCTAACGCTCATACTTCCTGTGCCCTTGGATCTGACACCAGAGGCTCAGGGGTTTAACTCCCGGCTAAATATGTCTCCTGGAACCTGGAAAAGATCAGCAGCCCTCACGCAGCCTCCAAATAGATCCACTCCAAACTAGCTTTTTCTTTTTATAACGTTTATTTATTCGTTTATGATACGTAAAAAAAAAAAAAAGATTGCTTTGACCTGCAAGGCTGTTTTCGCGCGACACGCCTTCTTGGACAGTGTCGATCATCAGGGTTAACATTGTGCGTGCCACACAATGTGCGTGAACCCAAAACAATTTTAACAATGGAGTTGATTGATTCCGTGGGGAGGTTTTTTTTTTTTTTTTTTTTTTCTGACCCTTCCTTAATTTGTTCTTTGAACAATTTCCTCCTCTGGCATTAGTGGAGCCAAAACAATCATCCTTGCAGTCGTGTAAAGCAAAGTGAAGTGTGTCACTCAGCGCGTGGCGACTGGAATGTTCAACAATTAACACAAAGTCCTCTCAGCCCGGCCGAGGAAAGAAAAAAAAAAAAAACACGCGTGGCTTGTTTGTGGAGCCGAGGGGAATCGGCTAATAAGGTCGGCTGTCCCCCGAGGAAATGTCTGCCCGGGTTTCTCACTCCTCGGACGGGCACCGCTTCCTGCGATTGTGGGAAAAAAAGTGTGAAAACTTTTTTTTCGGCTGGAGCTCACGGAGATAATGGGAGAAATGTTAGCTCCACTCCAGGGGAAAAAGTCATTAGGGAAAACAAAACATCAGCAACGTTACCACCAATGTCTCGGCCCTAAAAAGGGATTGAACCTACGTTCATGAGCGGAAGGAGCGAAACAAACCAAAAACAAAAAAATAAGATACAATAATACACAGCACTAGGCATAATTAGAAATGAACTTTTTTTTTTTTTTTTGCAAATATGGCTGGTGACCTTTCACATTCAGGAAGTACCGACTCACAGGGGTTCAGAGCTGGGTTAGCCAGTTTCATTTTTAGCTCCAACCTTCCTGACCAATTCGAACCATGTGTTATTTCACCAGAAATAAAGACAAAGAGCAAAAAGGATGTCCTCGGACGCCGTTAATCATCTGGTGAACCCAGAACACAGCCGCATGCCAGAGTCCTCCAAAGCCAAGGGAGTATTTCCTGGATTAGCCCTTGACAGATTAGTCCCATTTCTTTCCTATCTCTTTGATGGACCAACATGCTGAAGATATCTACAGTAGCTTGTAACTGGATTATACTGTACATCCCCCTGCAAACGTGTCTGTGCTGCACTGTGGGAAAACTCTCTGGCATTCCAATCCTCTCGAACCTTTGCTTTGACTCTAAACACGTAATAGGCCCGAAAGAATTATTGAAACTTTCCCCTTTCAAGAAGAAAAATGGAAAAAATAAACAGAGCAGAGAGAGAGAGAGAGGGGGGGGGAGGTTGAACAGACCCTTAATCTGCTGTGATTTCTCTGGACTTCACTTTTAAACTTATCTTTTTCATTTTTATTCTTCAGGAAAAAAAAAATATTATATATATATATATATATATATAAAAGACTCATGTTGCCTTCAAATTTGCAGTTTGTACACATATACAAGCTCAGGTATCTGATTCAAAGTGATGGATGTTTTCCAGAACCGTTGGTTCCACATGTGTAAGGGATCCACTCCGACGGCTGATGAAAACCATTTGCTGCCCCTAAAAAATGGAAATGTGTGTTTGGTATATACGTCATGAAAGTTTCACGGAGTGAGTGTTTCATATTTCAGAGCCTCAGCGTGTCAGCCTGAGGAAAAAAAACAAAAAAAAAACATCAAACCTGGAGCTACCTGTGTGGTGCTGATGGAAAATAAACTCAGAGGCCTCGTCCTCGGTTTGTTTCCACCGGTGACTCATCGTCACGATGACTAACGCGACCCGCGAGCCCACTTCAAGCGACGGTCAACTCTGAGAAAATAGATTTTTTTTTTGCCTCTGACACTTTTGCATTATGGGTAAAAAACACCCACAACTTCAAGTGCTTTTCGATGGCATTCAGGAATAGTGCGGCCTCGCCCACTCCTCCACCTGCATGTAGAGCCGCTCTGACCACTTTGTGTTTTGGGATTTTTGACATGAACAATAAATGTGTCATGCTTGGTGAATACGCAACTTGATTGCAGATACAAAAATATTTTAAATATCGCTTCTCCCATGGCGTCATTTCTCGAGTTCAGACTTTGCTCTATTCAAAAGGACAATGAGCCTATTCATGCATTTTCCGCCATAAATAAATAAATGCTACAATAAGATTTACATTAAGCTTCACTCTGTTTGTCTCAACGTGTTTCCTGCTGCTGCCAAACGGAGACCATGGAAATCTTCATCACTCATCTGCAGGAACCGTGCTATGCATGCGCATTCCAAATGTGCCGTGCGCGGCCATGATGCTGCAACTGTTTTCGACATGTTTTTGATTTTTATATTTCAGCAATTGCATATGGTGCTGCATTGAAATATAATTCCTACCAAAATGTTAATTTAAATATTTTTTTCTGTGGTGATGAACCATTTCTGGTATTTAATGTTCCTTCTGTTCGTCAAATCATTTTTAATCTCCACCTGCACATGCACAGCTGGAGTCTTCTTAGCTCATATTACACTAGAAAGTGTTTTTTTTTTTTTTATTTTAGTGGGAGGCTGCCGACAGCTGTGTAGGTTAAAGCTACTGGAATAACAACCATCTCTGGAATGTGTTCCAGGAGAGCCAAGGTCTCCGTGTGGCTCCCCCCCTTTGCCATTCCTATCTCATTTGTACCGAAAAGAGGTCAAACTAAATAATAGATAAGTCTGACCTCACACGTTCTAAGACCTTAAAAAAATGATAATATGAATTTAGTTGTGGGGAGGAGATTATTTTTATTTTTCATTTTTTGGATAAATTACAGCCATTCAGCTTCTGTCCTCTCATGGTTCAGAAGTATTTAAAATTTCAATATGCTAATGAATAATACGTGCTGATCCCAGAGTGGAAAACACGAGGCCGCTCACCAAAGATGAATGATGGACGTTGGCCGTGAAAAGCAGGTGTGGTGCGTGGAAATGAGAGCACGTCGTGTCCTTCGGGGCACCCGATAGGATGGGCCGGAAGGAAGGGGCGGGGCTAAGATCCACTCAAGAGATACTCAGAGACACCGAAAGAGGCGAATATAATGGCCTAATTTGTCCCACTACAGTTTCATGATCTTCATCCCGGTTTGTTTTTGAAATTCGAAACATATTATAATGTGATAAACGCGTGTGTGCGTGTCCATATGTGCAGACATTTGTGAGTTTGCGCTACCGTCGCTGAATGTGAGGTCATAGTTTGGGCAGCAGTGGAAAAAGTGGGTGGTTTTGGTCTTTGTCTCTGTGGAGCTTCTCTTTTCCCTTCAAACCATAAGTCCATTAAATTATAAAATATTAAATCATTATAATAATAAATAAAACATTTGAGTCACCAGTGGAAAGTATACTCATCCGAATAAATTCATGGCTGTGGTTTTTCACATTTTAGCGTGGGAGTGAATGCACTGAGGATGCGTCCGATGGGCCGGTGTCTCCCTGGAGGACCACCTGCTCCACTGAATCTGCTTTTCTTTTTTTTTTGGAACCTCTGGTGTCCCTGAGGAGCTGTGAAACAAG
Organism: Colistium nudipinnis; assembly: GCA_016785305.1. Lineage (NCBI taxonomy): Eukaryota > Metazoa > Chordata > Actinopteri > Pleuronectiformes > Rhombosoleidae > Colistium > Colistium nudipinnis. The sequence continues at coordinate 172,675 of JAFBJU010001158.1, forward strand.
GTGTGAGCTGACGCACTTGGAGCTGCCCGGCTACGATCGGATCTCCCGGGTGGCACGCCGATGCCAAGAATGAACGCGGCTCATGTGTCGGACACTTTTTTTTTTTTTTCCTACGAGAGGCAGCGACTCAAACTTATGATTTCCTCGGGGGGGGGGGGGGGTTTGGATCTGTGACCTGTGCCCTGGAACCATCAGGGCCCATTAGGTGTCCGCAGTTCCTGAGTGAATATGACGTGGGAGGGGGGACCCACATATGAGGTTAAATCACCAAACAGAATTTATATCGTTGTTTTGAACAAGATCAATTAACTCTTGCGTCCTCAGGCCAATATATAATTGTCTTTGCGTTCCACTACATGTTGATTTCTTTGTGGACTGGAGGAAGCCGTACAGTATTTATCCAGCTCTGAGACTCCGTGACCTCTGACCTCTCCCAGATGTCGGAGTTTTTGGCCTGCGGCTAGCGGCAGCCGTAACCTCTCCCAGCCCTGAGCGGGTGATTTATGACACTTGTCAAAATCGGAGAGGATCCGACTCTCTTCCAGCTGTTATTGTTTTGTTGAGCCCTCGCAACTCATTTTATACGTGGCCGTCTCAAATAATGTTTCTCTTTTTTTTTTCCCGTTTTAGACGAGCGGTGTTGCAGCTTATTGGCCGCTCTTAAAATTAAACTGGCTTTACACATAAATGGTTGTTTTAACAAATAACAGTTAATAAACTGTGAAAATGAAACAAATGCTGAGTTGGCCTCTCTCTGACCTCCCTGGGGCCATAACCCCCCACCCCCCCCACCCCACCCCTCCGCCCAGTTATTGTGTTATCAGCAAGGTGTTGTCTGTACCATCTGTTGCTAAGCCCGGTGAAAACAGACACACAATAAACATTAGTTATTCAAATTACATTCGACGGCTGTGCAGAGACATTAAAGACCAGATGCATCAACCTGCAACAGCGTCAGGGCCAGGTTTTTATTTATTCGATTTTTTGAATACCTTTGTTGGGGTGAGAGATGTTTGATGTTTATATTCTGATGGATGGATGGATGAAACTATAACATCGTCATGTAGACTCTCCCAGAGGAAGAGAGTCGTGAGTTGTAGGAAACCGCTGTGTGCTGTACGCGATGTGTTCAGTCCTCAAATGCTGAGATGGCCTCTCTCAGACCTCCCTGGGGCCATAACCCCCCCCCCCCCCCCCCCCCCCCCCCCGTTTTTTGTTTCACCCCTCCGCCCAGTTATTGTGTTATCAGCAAGGTGTTGTCTGTACCATCTGTTGCTAAGCCCGGTGAAAACAGACACACAATAAACATTAGTTATTCAAATTACATTCGACGGCTGTGCAGAGACATTAAAGACCAGATGCATCAACCTGCAACAGCGTCAGGGCCAGGTTTTTATTTATTCGATTTTTTGAATACCTTTGTTGGGGTGAGAGATGTTTGATGTTTATATTCTGATGGATGGATGGATGAAACTATAACATCGTCATGTAGACTCTCCCAGAGGAAGAGAGTCGTGAGTTGTAGGAAACCGCTGTGTGCTGTACGCGATGTGTTCAGTCCTTCCTCAGACGCTCGACAACAGGTGCGTTCACTGTCGCACCCCACCAAAAAAAAAAAAACACAGCTGTTCACGGGAAAATGATTTGGACCAGAAAATGAAAAACTCCAATAATTAAATTTCTCAGTCCTGAGAGGAAACATGGATAAAAAAAAAAAAAACAGATAGGCAGATTTTGTGTTGTTTTTTTATGACTTAAATTTTTTTTTCCACAGATCTGATGTGGATCAACATGGATATCATTTTTTTTCTAATTACCATTTTCTCACATCCATCATCTGCCAACTAAGCTGTTATTGAATGAAGAAAAGTCACATAGTGCACATTTCACTAGGGGCTGGTCAAAATGGGACATTGGGTTTTTATATGGGCAACATAATTCATACAAAAATAACACATTCCCCCCAAAAAATGAATGTAGGATTTAATTTAAAAAAATCATCATTAAAGGCCCTGACTCCTCTTCCCTCCTCGTCCTCCTCGTCCTCCTCTTCCTCCTCTTCCTCCTCTTCCTCCTCCTCCTGCTCTGTGAGGGCTCAGGGTGCAGTTTGCATTATGAATGAAGCGGCTCGTCTTCCACCGAAGCCAAAAGCAAAAAACAAGACACAACAATAGAAACAGAAAGTGTGGAGGTTAAAGTCCTTCCGTTTCCTCTTTAGTGCTTTTGTTGAGAGAGACTTAATATGGCAAAATGGAGTGGGGGGGCGGCCGAGCTCTTTCCTTTTGAGAACACAGGAAAGTGAGGGGAGAAAAGGAAGGAAGTGGCCAAATGTTTTTGTCGGGGATGATGGTCAGACAGTGACATTTTTTTTTTCCTGGTTTTGTTAATGTATGTGGCAGGCATCATCAGTCTGGAGACTGGAGAGTCAATAGAGGAAGGAAGTGTTGATGGAGCCGACTGTCCGCTGGTTGACGATCACAGTTAAAGAACCTTGGCCAAACAGGACAGAGAAAAAATATTTGTATTTCTTTTTTTAAATACATTGAATAACGCACTTTGGCCCAATATCACAAAACAGCCTATTCCTCATCATCATTCCACGATTTCTTAATCCCGAGGCGCTTGCAGAGACTAATCTTACATTTATTTCAAATCCAATAAATCTTTTACATCTTCCGTTTTTCATCTTTTACAGGGAGTCATTATTTTGCGTTAATGGAATGCAGATTGGAGTGATATTAGTATGGAACAGCGTCTCCATGTCAACGGAGGGTCAGGGAATGGGTAAAAATAGCCACAACGTTGCAAGATTCACTTTCTCCTCCACCTGGAAGAACAGATGGAAACAATCTGGAGATGCAGATATCTGCCACTGAATCAATGAGTTTGAATATTGGCAATCAAAAAATATGTTGCCAATGCTCACGTGTCAGTAAATACAAATATTGAATAATATTATTATTATTATGTTTTAATACTTTTACCAAATGTGTTGTGGAGTGTTAAAGTGTACATATACATACGTTAAAGAAAATGTTTCAGACCCAAGCCAGGATATTTATATTCAGTGGTTCCATCTTGAACTTTTGGGAATTTTCCGCTCTCTAATGCATCCGTACATAAGAGGAGAATCTATCAAAGTCAAACTCCATGAAATTAAATCCAGATGTTGGACCAGAAAATTCCCACGGACGAAAAAAAATCACAAGAGGAGAAATCAAAACCATGTCGGTCGATGCTGTATGTAACATGACCAGGGGTGTTCCAAGACACTCTGGGGGGGGGGGGGGGGGGGGGGGGGGGGGGCAGGCAGAAAATAGATATATACAAAAAAAAAGCTTGCAGGTAGCATGGGGCATTTTAGACCCAGGCTCCTCCTCTCCACTTTTCTAAAAATGGAAAACAGATAAGCGGAGCCAGGGGAAACGTCCACAGCTCCATCACAGGTGCACAAAGTTACCAGGACCACCGGTGACCTGCTCACATGTGGTGGCTGAACCTGGGTCACGGCTCTTCCTGAGAGGACGCAGAGGTTATTTATTTTTTATTTTTTTTCCAGGGGTCAGAAAACACAGAGGACACAGCACAGTGTGTAAAGGACGCTTAACTGACTGATACTGATTCAAGAAATGTTACAGAAACTGAGGAGAGATATGATATATTATTTAAAAAATATATATATATATATATATAACTGTGTTTAGCTTATAAGCTTCAAGTGGAAATGTCAATGATCCATAATTGTTTTTAAATACACATATATTGGGATATATGTCAAACTTGAGTAATATGTTGAACCCGAGTCATCGTTTCCCAGGGATCAGCGGTGTGCGGCTCTAAAAATCAAACGCACACATTTGAGGACATTTACTAGCTTATTATTGCTGGAAACATTTTTCATGGCGTGATCTTTCTCTGAAGTTGCACTTTCAGTGGATATTGTACACATCGGTAAAGGTCAGGTTTTATTTTTATTTAAGGTGTTGAGTAGACCACTGGGTGCATTTGAGAAAAAAAAACTATCAAATAGAATCGCAGGTTTTCAAGCACCGGACAAACGAGGCCTCTGGCCCTCCACGCTTCTCTGATGCGCTTTCATTTTAAATATAGGAAGGAAAGAAAAAGAGGGGAGACATCGGAATCTTTAGATGTACGCATCATTAGCGGCATGCAGGATAACGAGCCTCCTGGTTAGGCGCCTCATCGATCCCGCTGGTGCGGGAGCTGTAAATATGATAAAGCTCCTCGGCGTGACACCAAGGTTCCTTCCTTTCACCACGGAAGGGTCTGTGTTTGAAGGGGGTTATTTTTTTGGGACACACACAAGGGTAGAAAAGGGATTTCAGAACTAAAAATGTTAAAATCAGTTTTTTTTTTGTTTTGTTTTTTTGTAAAAAAAAAATTCCAAACATCTCTTCATCACGCCGATTTCTGCATTATGTCCCAAATCCACAGAGGATCCGGTCAGACAGTCGGAGGCTAGTCCACAAAAAAAAAAGAGAGCCACTGAAAATGCTCAAATTTGCTTCAACTCAGATTGCATTTTTTTTCCCCCTCCAGCGCCCCCCGGCTGTGGGGAGATAACGGCGGTGTACGCTTTAGTCAAAGAAATCCAAGGTGGCAAAATGTCCTTTCTGAGTGGTCAGCGTATGGCTATTTGTGTTTATACTACTATAATATATTGTATCACACCTTCCTGCGTCTTTTATATATTTAAATCATACAAAGTTGCTGGCATTTTGAATTTTTTGGCAGAGCCAGGGTGAGACGGTTGTCTATTTCCCGCAGGCTGGCAGGACCGAATGAGCGCACTGACGTGCTTTACGATCCGGGACCCTGGGCCAACATCGGAGTTACGTAAGAGAGAAAAACCGTTTCTCCACCCCGTGTTGGTCGGCCTGATGATTCCAGACAGGAGAGAGGGGAGTCGGATGGTGAAATGAGCCGCGCAGACGGACCAACCCCTCACATCACCTCTCCTCTCTGGGGAACCGAAGGTTTCGGGAAAAGGGGGGAATATTACAAAGGACACACAATTGTCCTTTTTTTTTTCTTCCCTTTTTCCTTCTTTTTTCGTCCACCACATCCGGCTCCCTGAAGGGATCATGTCAAGTTCTGTTATTGTCTCCGTCCGTGTGACTTCACTGGACTGTACTTTTGCTGCTCATGCTCTTAATTTAACTTGAGGCCTTTTTCTTCTCCTTCAGACAAAAAATGCCCCTTTTTTTTTTTATATATTCCTGGTGCACACACACACACACACACACACATACAGTATATACACAAATGTCAATTTAAGGTCAGCCTTGTAATTGCCATCAGCTGTTGTTTGGTGGACTGATTGCCGTTTGTGATTTTAAAAGTGGATGTTGTGGTGGGAGATTTTTGAAATGAAAATGCTTTCGTGGCTTTCCCCTTCTATCGTTAGAAAAAAAAAAAAAAAAAGGAGGAATAAAGCAGATGGAGTAAACCCTTTCTGGCCCTTATCTCTCTCCATACAGGTGCGGGAGCGCAAACACCCTCCTGCCAGCGTGGAGCCGGCTTCCTCTTCTTATTTGCTCAGCTGACGGCGTGGATGAAAGAGTGGGACGGCGCACGGACAGATGCAGGACCTCTGCAGCCAGACGAGCATGAGAAGGTCACCTTGTGAAAAAAAACACGCGTGACCTCCACCTCACTGCGGTCATATCTTTTTGCAAAAGGCTGTTTTTCTTTCTTTTTTAAACTTCACTCCATGTTGGAAGCCTTTCCCATGACATGGAGGTTATCCCTCTCAGTCAGAGTTTAAAATCCTGCGAAAGGTTCCCAGCCAATCACAGGCCAGCAACAATTCCCATTTTTAAGGGTTACCAATTAATCTAATAATCTAATAATAGTATCTGGAGGAAAAAGGAAAACAAAACATTTTGGTTTTAAACGCCACATGGAGTAAGTTTGCATTTAATGTAAAGTTTATTATTCGCATTCCACCTTTCAAAGACCCTGTGGCGCACAAACACACAAACGAGGATTTGTGGGATGTGGAGCGGGACGTGAGAAAACGTCCTCCTCCTCCTCCTCGTCATCATCAAAGCTCATCTCAGGGTCTGCAAAGCATTTAGCTTCATCCGACCCAGAATCCTTAGCAAGCACTTTCTGCGACACGCATGGCACAGAGAGCAGCAGGAGAAACAGCTGCTCCACATTTGCACCCCCAGAAGAAAAAAATAAATAAATGCTGGACCGCTTCAGTCCAACTATCCGTGCAAAGGGTGATTGTTTGTGCGCCGTAAAAAGGCTGAAACAGCAAGTGCAGTGTGATAAATCAACGTGGCGTTTTTTTGTTTTTTTTTTAACGGGCTGTAACAATATCAACAGGAATCTTTGATCTGCCCTGTCTGCAGAGCACATGTTGATTTATTTTTATTGTTCACAGCCGAAACCATCAGAAAGTCTTTATTTAAAAAAAACACGTTCAACTCAGCATCAATGGAGGCTGGGGTTGTGCGCTTACATAATTATTAATATAACATCATGTAGTTCATTGAAATCAATGTTGCGCGCGCCATTTGAACGCACCATAAGTTTCTTCTTCAGATTTGATTATATTATATATATATATATATTATATTATATTTAAATATCTTATTGAACGAGTGTTTGTCACTTTCTGAAGTTCATGGTTGATGATGTGCGTCTTTTGGCACGTAGGCCTATGTCGTGGTCTTGCACACTCCGAGTATGTACAGGTACAATACGTGTGCCCTGTCTATATGTGACAAACAGAATGCAGGAAGTGAAGTGACACTTGATCTCTCCAGAGTATCCATGTCTACCCCAGTTCAACTCCAGGCTGTTTCCTAACCCATTTACAGCAGGCGGAGTTATTCCGAGCCTGGCAAGGGGAGGGGGGGGGGGGGGGGGCATATTCTAAGTCTGTGATATGGAGAGTACTTGATCGACAAGTACAAGGTACGAAGTACAAAGCTGGCACTACTTTAGAATTGTTTCTTTTTTCTCTCAGTTGAAACAGAGAAATAAACATGAATATATATTTAGCAAATACAACAGTGAGCCGCAGCTCCGTGCTCCCCAGCATTTCGTTTTTTTCCCATCATCCTCCTGGGCAGAGGCCCTCTACCTGTCCACTATTTATAGCCGATCCTTTCCCTCTTATCATCACCTATTCACACGCTTCACCTGAGCACACCACCTGTTCCTCGTTCCCCTAATCAGATCACCTCCAATTTGACTATTTTGCACGGCATGGCTTCTTATTGCTGCATTTTGACCTTTTTCCTTTCTGTTTATTGATTTTTTTTTCTTGGCTTTATGCATTTAGATTTTTTTCTTTTTTTCTGTTTCTTTTCGTCTGCCCTCTGTACTTTTGACTCTTGTGCCACATTGCGCCGATTAATCTGACTCTGACGTCTGCATGTGTGTCACAACACTTTGTCGCAGGCAGAATAGGGAAGTTGGGTTATTTCACTAGGAAATAAAAAAAAACCACATATATATATGTGTATGATTATATAAAGTGACAAGTGTGAATTCACAGTCAAGTATTTTTTTTCTGTCATAAGACCATACTTCCAATCCAAATTCTTCATCATTACCACTCATAACTTTTTTGAAATGATAGTAAACGCCTGTAAAATACAAAGTATGGCTGCTTACTGCCTGCGGTTAAAACAAATACTGTTCAAGACGGACCTCCTGTCTGTGTAAAAGATAGGGCCTGGGCGGGGGTCATGTTTCCAAAAGGCTTGGCAGTGCAGTGGCATGTGAAACACATCCTGGAGAAAAGGTACAATAACAATGTCAATGTCCTCTGGTTGGTGCCATCGTATTCCAGGAACTATACATTTCAGCGGGCACACTCTGCCGTATGACATGCGTAAGATCTGCGCGATAACAATAATACTAATCAATCAAAAACGAAACGGGAAATATTCACCAATCTTTTTTTTTTTAAGATTCTTTTGATAGAGATGAGCATAGAAAGTCCAGTTCACACGAGGTGTTTGTCATTCACTGACCCCCAGGTGTGATAATCCTGCTGCTGTTTTTATGATCTACCATGTGCGTCAGACCCTCTTCCAGTGGATCCAAATGGATTCCACACATCCACAGTCCACCGAGCCTGGGGCCTCTCAGCAGGACCAGGTCTGTGATGCTGCGGACTTGTGTCCGTTTCAAATAGAAGATGCTCTGACTCAGTCCTCGGTTACGCTAAATGTTTACTGACTTTTGAAAGGGTTTTTTTTTTTATTGTTATTTAAAATATTTGTAAGAAATTGTAAAAGTAATGTGTGCAATGTATCTTATGTAGCATAACACATAATGTATGCAGTGCCCTTTATTCTATTGCAAATTTAATGACCCTGACAGACATTTAAATAAAAAAAGAATAATTTCACACTTGTGCCCTCTGGTGGTCATGTAGAGAATGTGCAGCAGCCCTTTGGGAGGTTTGACCTTTAACCTTTTAATAAAGGACCTAATGAATAAACCAAAGACATGACCGTGATGGAAAATCCATTTAAAAGTCCATAAAAATATTATGATGGAACCATGGGAGTTTGATTATCGTGATTATTTAAATATAGGTACAAAAATGTTCATTAAAGTCAGCTCTTTTGTTCAGGGATTTATTTGTACTCAAATATGATGAAATGATTCACTTCACAAACCAATGCACAAGTACAAATCCACTGCCCTTGTGAAACTAACGTGAGCATTCAGATGTTTTTTTTTTGCTAAATCAGCCACACATTGTCCATTAACCTTCAGGGAACAAAGTTAACGAGTGTTCACAGTTGCACATTTGGCCTCTGACCCACAATTCATCCCAGTCGCACTGGAGAAGCTTCACTGGCTGGAAAATATCAGTATGAAATATTATTTTGACACGTTTCACATATTTGACTTGAAATCAGCAGAGCATAGAGGTAAGAGGTGAGACAGGTTGTTAGACAGGCAGTGTGTGTGTGTGTGTGCGTGTGTGTGTGTGTGTGTGTGTGTGTGTGTGGTCACCAGCGACTGTATTTCTTTACCTGCAATAGCTGGAGAATAATCTGTGTGTTATTTGGTGCGCTGCAGATAAATTGAGCCGCACAAACATTGTGTATGTAAATAGTGAAGCGGGGAACTAGAAAGGACATTTATCACACAATTTTTTTTTTTTTGTGTGTGTGTTTTTACGGTGGATCTCTGCGTTTGCCGCTGGATGTGTTTTTGAGGAAGGTGGCTTTGCGCTCCAGGGTGACGGTCCTCTTGCCGGGCGCCTGGTTCACCTCGCCCATGTCCACCCCGGAGTCCAGGCTGGTCTCGCGGCTGTCGGCCGGCCTGCGCCTCCTCTGCTGCTCGGCGGACACGGCGTAGCGGATCTCCGCGGCGGGTTTCCCTTCCAGGGACACGAACCAGGCGCGAGGGGGCTGCAGCGAGCGCCGGCTCTCCCTCAGCTTGTTGAGCGTCCCTGGGACGGACGCCGACTCGGGGAGGCCGAAGTGAGTCCTGGATGTGTCTGTGGAGGAGGTGGCTCCCTGAGTGAAAACTCCCAGCTGCTCCACGGGTTCCGCTTCCCGGTTCGGGGTCAAAGGTGAAACTTTACCCGGCGGCTCTGAGCCGTTGGAGGCCCGGGGCAGGGTGGCCGCTCGGATCCACTGGGCCTGCTCCTCCTCCTCCTCCTCGTTCTCCTGCTCGTCCACGTGGAAGAAGGCCGGAGCGTGGAGGATGGCCAAGGGCTGGTTGTAGAAAAACAAACTCTGCTCGCCAGCTTTGCACAGACGAGTCACATGATCGGCGCCGAGCTCGGAACACTCCAGAGTCACGGACACGGCCTTGGGATTAACGACCACGTCCCCGCTGTGCTGGGGATTCACAGAGGAGAGGTGTCGGGGGTCCCGTGGATGAGGGGCGCCCCGGGAATATATTTCAAAGACTTGATCCTCACACGTGGACGTGGTTTGGTCCTTTCTCGCCACAGGAAGCAGCGCCTTAGATTCACGGAGGGGACTCCTGTGGACGAGACACAACCTTTAAAGGAAAAGGATTGAAAGGAAAATAAATCGGGGGGGTTTGAAAAAAAAAAAAAAAAAAAGTGGCTCTGCAGAGTTTGCAGTTTGCTCCCAGGGCAGATGGGGAGTGCTGGGATTAAGCGCATTTCGGAAATCACTCCTGCGGGACGTGTCTCAGTTAATCCCTGAATAAACCACGGAGGACGTGGAGACTGCGACACAGACGAGGCGTCATTCGCCAAGTGGTGGGGAAGTGTCGGGAACACACACTGAATATGTGACAGGTCGACAGCAGAGGAGGACGACACACAGCAGGTGCGCGGCAAGAAGCGGCACGGCATATTTAACAACTTGAGCGTTTTTCAGCTCAGCGTAATTTATTCACAAATACCGCTGAATATGAACGATGTCCTCCAGTTATATCAGATTATTTCAGGGTTGTAATCCACTTTAAGAAATGCTTTGATCACGGTGGCGACATTTTTTTCTTTTTTTTTTTAGACTTTAGGTCCGTGCGGAATAAGTTTGAGAGGAGAAGTTTCAGTTACCTGCGACAATACCACAATCCGACCAGGAAACAGACGACACAAACCAGGGCTCCTCCCAGCAGAAGCATCAGGAAGGATGAGTGCTGTGGGATGAAGTCGCTGGGAATGGCAAATCCAAAGAAGCCTGAAAGAAGAGTGAGTTTAAATTAAAAATGTAAAATTGATTTTCTTTGTAATCCCAGATTCAACAGATACCAATATTTCCATGATTACATATACAGTTATATAAATGCAGTGCCACTGTGGCGAGAACCTCTGGTGGGAGCCAGTGGTGCAGCGATCCAGTAACCCAGGTGAGGAGCCGTAAATGTCCACAGCAGTTTCCCATCTGCCGACACCACCTTTCCAAGTCCTTTCCTCATCCATCCACCTGAACACAAACATGAAAAGACTTAAATCCTCTCAAATATCCCACAAGTACCACCCACCAGTTTACTCAAGTAGATTTGCACAAATGATTAGTTTTTATAATAATTAGCTTCATTCAATTCCAACTTAGATTCCAACACCCACCCTAACCTTAACCCCAACCTTAATCCTAAGAGTTTTTTTGGAACTTGTTGCTATTTCGACTCACGGAGGGCACCGTTGGATGCGGAAGGGTTGACATAGTGGGGCCGGAGCCAACGTCCAGGTCTCTAGGACCTTCACATCAAAAGTTATTCCAAAAAGCCTAACACTATCCTCTAACCTAGTCCCTAACTTAGGGGATTGGGTTAGAGTTAGGGTTAACTAACTCAATCCCCTAACCCCCGACCCAGGACCCCTTGACAGTGGCGCCCACCCAAGGCAATGGTCAGGGGAATGGTCATGTTTCCACTCACCGGTGGTCTGGTTAAAGAACCACGCAGGAACCACATTGGAGCTGTGCAGCCCACAGCTGTCAGGGACGCTGAGGCTCATCTGTATGGGCCCATTCACATGGAGCTCCGCGTCTCCGGAGAAAAGCTGAACACTCACCGCCGCCACCGGCCTCAGCTCCACACTCACAAACCCTGCCAGACAAATAATATAGAAATATATGGTGAATCTGCTCTGGGTCAGTTTGAACATGTTTATTGTTTAATGTGTATTTTCATTCATTCAAAAAATAGAAACAGCCAGGGACAGTTGGCATCCATGAAGTTATGTTACTATAGAGACAGTCTTCTGCTTACCATATGGTATATATGTCACACATACATAGTATATATATATAAAATATAAAATAGCAATAGGTACTGTATATACAGTGCAGCATCTCTTCTGCGATCATTTGCATTTATATCTCACTGTCACAAGCTGCCGTTACTACTTATCACCACCAGATGGCGCCAAATGCATATTCTTCAAATATGGTCCCAGGAGTTTAAAAACTATTATAAAGTTAAATTAAAATCATTTTAAAGGGGAATGAGTGATGTATTGAATGTATATTGCTCTATTAGTCCATTTTCTTCACACATCTACCTGATTTACTGCTCACGATGCCCACAGTGCTGAGGAACGTGTCTCCATCTGACATCAGCTTAGGAACGGTCAGGTACGCTCTGACCTCGGTGACGTTATTGTTGTCCGTCAGATTCAGGAGGCTCTTAGGAAACTGGACAGCAGGCTGCGATAAGGCATCTATCCATTAAAAAATCAAAGAAAAAAATCTAAACATTATTAATTATGTGTATTTTAGTGCCAAAATATCTAATATTATGTGATTCCTTCACAGATACGGTGTGATTTAAATCATAGAGTACCAGATGTTTTTCCTGTGATGAGGACTGAGTCTTCAAAGAGCCAGATGTTCCCCTGATTAAGACCAAGTAGTGACATGGTCACCGATGAAAATACTGCAACAGAAAAAAGCGGCAAGAGAAGAAGAATGATGCTGAATCAGTAAATCAGATTATAAACAATTCAGTGACAAAAGATAGACGCGCACACGGCAGCTGTCGTTCCGTCTCTGACTCCTCAGAGAGTGAAAGGGAAGCGGCGGGATAAGCCGAGAACTTGACAGGCCCGGACTCTGGATCAACACATTTGGGGTTTTTTTTGATGTGACAAAAAAAAGACGAGGGAGCCGTCACTCCTGCCACTCAAACCCTTCTCAAACACTCTTAGAATAAAAAAACAAAAAACAAAATGACAATCATAACATGCCTGGTCCTAATATTTAAACTTGTGATGAAGCTCAGCTACCGTGTCGATCATCTTACTTGGCGTCCGGCTGGTTTTACAGGGCAGCAGAGTAGAAATATAACCGTCCTTTCTGGCCACCACTGTGACAGGCAGCGCGCTCGGATAAGGGAGGCGGAGCCAAACGCCGCCGTCCTCCCCGCTGAGAGCCGACTTCGTCCTGGTGTAGTTGACGTAAACCTCCACCACAGCCCGACTCAGGGACTGCCGAGTCAGCGCGTCGCTGACCTGGACCCGCAGGTCAAAGGTCAAACCTGAGAGGGGAAGAAGAGGAGAGGATACAATCATAAGAAAATAAAAAACAAAAAAAGGGACAAATTTTGTTATTATATTAAATTATATATATATATATATATATACTGTATAAATAATATATTAAAAATGGATGGTACACACATTTCACACAAAAAGATAATTTGCACCTCCATCTTCAAGTGTTCCTATTATTATGCCTACTGTATATTTGCTTGAGCTGCAGTGGCAATTAACCTGCCGCTCTCCGTAAACCTCACTGGCAACACGACAGGGAAACTCATTTGCATTCTCCCCCGAGGACGCTTAGAAATCAATGAATCTCTGCAGATTCCAAAGAGGTGGACACAAAGTTACCAAACGGTTAAAATCGTGGCCATTAGAGGGACAAAACGAAGACTCGATTATAACAGACGGCACACATTTCCAGTAAAGTCTCCCTCCACAGGGAGCATCGTGGTGTTTGCAGGCAAATCTGCACATTCACGATAAGACCTTTAAATTTCTACAGCTACACAGTTGCATACTAACGAAGGGGCGACTTCTTTACCACTAAATGATGCTCGCGCGGATAAGGAGACCCTCAGAATCGATGCCTATAAGGGACACACAATACATACGAGCTGCAGGAGTCGATAAAATGACCCTACGGGGCCTATCAAGGGGGGGTGGGGTGGGGGGGGCAAACTCACAAAAGTGATAACGTGTAAGTGACGTACAGAGCTGCCCCTTAGATTGTCAATAATCTGACGCTGTAAAATATGTGAGCATGTGATCTGCTGCAAAGCTCCTCACAGAGATATCAATATTCTCTTTTTTTGAATTTAATATATCATAATCCTGCAGCCAAACAATCTGCCAAAGCTCCACTGGTGGTCCAGCTCTGCCGGGGGGCTTGGCTGCGTTGGTATAAAACCACTGAGACAGAAAAAAAATTTATAAAAAAAAAATGGGCGAGAGCATGCGTGCATTCCGCTTTAGTGGCCCAAAACAGAGCAGCAGGGGGTCGGGTAAATCTGAAGTGGAGGTGTGACGCGCCAGATTACTATAATCTGTCCATTTGGTGAAGTGAACTACGCCACAAAGAGGTTTATGAAGTATAATTGGAATAGGCTGAGTGAGGATCCCCTGTAGTATGTGTGTAGTATGTGTGATACGGTGACATACGTGACGCCGCTGTTTTCCAGTAGGAATAATATACATTTTTCAATATAAAAAATGGAAATCCATGATTAAAAGCAAGAATATATATTTCCACTCATCAAACATTCTATAAAAAAATGCAACGACAGATTCCGTGGCTGAACAGACTGGAATTCGCTTTTTCTGCCATTTTAAGCAAAAGCAGCGTCAACATTTCACAACCACACCGTCCTGAGGACGGAACAAAAACATGTTGACGGCTCAGTTTTGTGAACCCAGCGCGCAGGACAAACAGATGGTCCCACAGGGACTTATCTGTGGCGACCCCACCGCCCCCCCCATCCTCCACCCACACACAGACAGGCTTGTTTGCATGTGTGCTGGAATTAGGCCAAATATTCCAGTGATAGAGTGGAAAAAAAAATGTGTCTGGCTTTGATGTGTGGAATCAGATCCGAGACAAAAGATGCTTATGATGGTCTGACACGCTGTTGTCAGAATAATTGAAAAGCTCCCAGGGGTAAAAAAAAAAAACGTGGAAGTATGACAATCTCAGCATGCAGAGATTTGACCATCTGGTCAAGGTGCTCTCTGTATTTTTGTAATTCTGGCTTTCTTTTGTAGAAAGTGCTGGGCTGCAGAGAGGGAGCTGAGACGAGAACCGGGTTTGGCAGGAGGTGCGGCCACATTTCCAAGAGATGGACCGTGCACAAACCGTGGTGATAAGGAGCGAGTGAGTGTGTGCGTGTCACATGAGGGCGGAGGGTGAGGTCCTCCTACAGGAGCATGAATTAGTCATGAATGAAGTGAAGCTGAAGAGAACAGCGTCACAAATCTCTCTTTCAGCGGATCCTCTGGCAAACAAGAGGACGGCTGTGTCTCTGTCTCTCTCTCTCTCTCTCCCTCTCTCACTTTCCCAGTGGGTGGGTTGAAAGAAATGTTGATGTTTACAGGGATTCAGATATTTGCAGGATAAGACGGCGCACTGACAAATGTGGAAAACACATTTCTTCTCTGTGTGTACGTACATGTGACATCTATTTGCTTCTAAGATTTTTATTTTTTTTTGCAGTGAATGCAGACAGATGGAGAAACCGTCGCTCCTGAGATGAAACCGCCATTTATTACTCATCAGCAAATCTGTGGAGAAATCCTGACACAGATGGTCAGGCACCGCCACAAAATCAGGACATAGTATAGTCTGTAATATATATATATATTTTTAAAGATCATGTACTATGATGGTTATTAGATATAGAAAAAAAATGATAATATAGCAACATGCCATCAACCCTCATTGGGATGTATGGGTATTTGAAGTTTATTCAGGTGGGAATGTGTCCTGTACCGACCTGGCAGGGGCTCCAGCACTTGTTGTTGTTGTTGCCTCTGAAAGGATGGTGGTCCCATGTGATCCGGGTTTGAAAAGTTCCCATCATCTGCATGCAGAGAGCGTCCCGGGCTGAGAGTCGGCTCTCCTCCGGCGGCCCCACACACCACCAGAAGCAGCAGCAGCAGCACAGATATCACTCTGATCCACAGGCGCATGACTCCGGACCAGGTCACTCTCAGCTGGTCCCAGGATTCATGGAGAAGTTTTTTTATTCTTTTTTTTTTAGGAGGAGAACGGTGAGACGTCCGGTCACTCAAGTGTCTCAACTGGTCTCTGAGAGGGGGGTCTCCTCAAAGAGCTCGGCCGCAAACTCCTCCCCCCTTTAATCTGGGAGGTCCACACAGAGCTGCTCCATCCTCTCTTCTATTTATCCGTCTGACTGTGTGACATAACAACAAAAAAGAAAAACTCTGGTTAAACCGCATGCATGGATACACTTGTGGACACTGACCCATTTCAAAATGTTTAAAGAGTAGTTTTGCTTATGCAACACAATCCTTTATTTATACTAGTTGTATTCTGCTCATGAATGACATTGTAATTGATTCTATTTTTGTTAAATTCAAACTGAGGAGTTTGTGTCGTTTTAGATTTGTGAATCACTTTCTCAGCTGTGCTTTTTTAATTTATTCACAATTCATGTCAGCCCCCAAAAAGGAAGAACCAAAGAAATAAGCATAGAAGAAGAAGAACATGATGATGATGATGATGAATTGTTTTGGTGATAGATGGATGATAAGCTGTACAGTGAGTCATAAACATGCACTGACTAGTTTCTACCACTAGATGGCAGTAATTCAACATAAACTCACCATCTCAAACATTCAACTTCATGTTTCGCATTATTTAGCCCTTTATTGTATTACCATAACTGATGGACAAATGGAAAATGGGTGTCATTTAAAGAAAAACACATTTTTGTGTATAGAAATGATGATAGTGATACCAGCCTTTTTCTACGATTCTTTTTCTACATTAAGTGTTAGCTAGGTTATTCACACCGTGCACAAAACTCCGCTTAACACATTTGCATATTCGCATGTTTTAATCGGATACATACTACACGTGTGTTGCAATCTTGTACACAATCAATCACAACTGTGCAAAGCTGTAATCAGAGAAAATACACTTACATGAGCGCAATTGCGCACTGCTTGTTGTCATTGTTGATTGCTGTCAAAAAGGACCCCTGTCTGAGCTGCCCGACGCGCCTGTACGAAATGTACAATATAGCAGCGCTGTTATTGATGAATCTCTAGGTGATAAACAAAAAAATAATAACTCATAATAAAATAATTAAAATAACTAACATTAGTGGGGCTCCAGTTCTTTATGTCCAACATCACTGTGGGCCATTATTTTTAAATTTAGTTTGTGTAGGAAATCTCAACAGGTGTCTCAGTAAACACTAAGTAAACACACCAGATCATTTTCTATCTAAGACATTTTGCATCAATTTCTCATTCTATTCTTTGTCTATATATTTTCGGTCAGACCGAACTGGTACATCTTCTTATTTTATTTGTGTTCTCTTTTTATTAATTTCTATTTTACTATTTATCTGTTTATTAATATTATTATATTCAAATGTGATTTATCATAGCGTTTCCTCTGTCTTTGTTATATCACAGGCACATTTATTATCATTATTGTGTGCTTCTTCAAAAGTGAAGGGGCAGATTCTAGAATTCTAGATTCTTGTGTCTCGTTGTTTTGTGCTATATCAATAAAGTGTGATTGATTGATTGATTGATAATCTTATCTCCAAATTAAACATCCAGTCCCACGCTCCTCCATGTCAGTGAAAGCATGAATGAATCCGTCCTGGTTTCTTGGCCCTCCAGTGAGCCGACTCATTTGTCCTTCCAGATATTATATATTTCCCTCTGACAAACACACACACGCCGGAGGATTGATGACAGTATGAGTCTCCAGGATCAATTTACAACAAATTAGATGCAGTTTTGGTTCATTTCGTCACATAAACGGTTGCATCTAGTGGGACTATTTTGGAAATCTGCTCACTTCCACTCCGCTCCACCCTTCCCTGCTTTTTTCCATTATTCTTATCAGCACACTTTGTTTTTCCACCACAAAATGCTGAAAGGTTCAATACGTTCCGTTCATAAAGCAAAGAGAATGTGTTTTTCATTTTATGATTATTCTGAACACCCCAAAATAACAGTCGGGTTTGTCTTTATAGGCCTGGATGCTGATGAAAGTTATAAATAAATCAATTTAATGAAAATAAATATCATTGTATGTTTTTGTTCTGTTAAGGAAAGTTACTCTTATAGGTCTCATTACTTTGCAGCTTAAACTAAATACACTTCTCAGCTTTTATTGACATTAGATGAAGAATAAGATATTTTTCTTTCGTTCTTTAACTTCAGCTTGTTTTCATTTAATTAGAGCCCGCCAGTTGACATTGTCAGCGGGGGGATTAAATGTAACATTTTTGCAGCTGTGCTCAGTTTTGAAAATACCAGCGATGGACCAGAGGCAACGACGTGACACCAGGGTGTCGGACAGGAAACTTGACAAAGTGATAGACAATGTCAGAGAGTGAATAAGTCCTCGCCCGAAGAGACGGGTGCATGACTCGCCATTAATAATGGTGACATCAGCAAAGTCTTTCTGAGAATAACTGACATGCCCCAGAATATGATAGGAAGATAATAGATCATTTTGAAAAGTTTAGAAAGTCACAGGATCATTGTGTTACTCCGGATGGGGCAGACATTGCAGGACGTTACATCAGGTTCACTGCACTGATTTCAAGACAGAATCCAAAATTATTTTCTAAACTTTCTCACCTGAGTTTCAGACCACCTTAAAATGTCCAGCTTAGTTTTCACAGAACACAGCTTTTGATTCAAGTAAAAAGTCAAAATCCAACTATCAAAGCTCAGGATACCGCTTTCTAAAGGTTTTGAAGATAAAAAGGGATATTTGAAATCCAATAGAATAAACGCAGAACTTAAATCAAAATAAATGTGTTGATCCCCTCTCAGTTTCCTATTATCCAGCATAATCCTGGGGTGTATCTGCACATTTGCTGTAGATTATGGTTCCCAGACAATGCGTTGATTTTGCCCTTGCACCACCAGCAGGTGGTTCATCCACCAGCTGTACTTTGTGTTTGATGCTATTTAAGCAATGTAAGTGATCCAGGGGGCTAAACTAAGATGGGTTGCCATGGAAAAAAATATATATATATATGTATATAAAAGAATACGAAAATGATGGCGTCAGGTGGCTGGTGATGTATTCCATGTATTTTTCTTTATTTCCTACTGTGTGACCCCTTTGACAAGGTCTTGTGGGTAATTCATAGGTATTGTGAGGGGGGGAAAAAAAGGAAAACCCAGAACAGGAAAACAACAATTTGAAGTGCTCGATCAGCTGATTGGGTTCCACACTATAAGCCTCGCAATACCCGTGCAATACCCACTAAAGGTCAGAGACTCCCTGAGGTCACAGCGTCCCAAATAAAAGACGTCTCCCTGGAGGCTTCAAAACTATTGAGTGTGCAGGCTATTCTCACTTTGAGTCCTTTAATCCAGAATCCGACCCACTCTTTGTTTGGATGTGCACACACTCCATGGTTTTTAAATGAGACTTTCATCAGAACAGCAAACAAAAGAGAAAGTGCACAACCTTCTCGTGCAGCTTCTCAGTGCCCGGGTGAGTTATTTATGTATTTTACTTTCTACTCAAACTGCAGGATAAGTGCTTCATGTTTAATCTGCTTGGTCTTTTCAGCTGACTGTCAGATTTGAGTGAGAAATATACAATTCTTAGTCTGTGAGCCAATGGAGCAACTATAGAGTTTATGGAACCAGAAGTCGTAGCATGGCCGTCAGAGAACATGTGGAATAGAAGAACACACGAGATCAGAGATATGAAAACTATTTTATATATAAAATAATAATAATAATAATCATTTTATGAGATTACACTCCGATCAACAGATACAGTTTTGGGACAGACAACAATAAATGAAAAATGCTGAAGCTGGAATTGATGCACAAAGTGATGTCATTCTTCACGTCTTCAACTTCTACTCCACACAGCACTAAACTGTCACCAGCAATCCACAGTGCCATTTGATTAAAGAGTTTCATAAATGCTTCAGGAAATGAAAACTATAAAGTTCACAATAAAAGGTGGCTCATTTTTTATTTTTTTTATTACAGAATGATGATGTCACATCTGTAGGATAAAGGGATACAATAAAAAAGGCACCTGAATCATAAAGATAAAGACGATATGATATGAAATATCAGTGGAGGGCTTTTTGCTTTATGCTGCGTGTGTTCAAGAGCCCAACAGAGAATGATGTAGTAATAAAAATATTCACCATTTAAATTCAAACAATCACATTCAAGGTAAAGATCTTGCACAGTGCCGTTGAAAGCTGTACACATTCATTAAAACCGTACTAAGAAATAAACTGCACATTTTGCACGAAAAAAAGATTTCAGACATTAAACTCATTAAAAATAAAAGTACAATCCAAACAAAACATATTCTCATAATAAAATAAATCAATAAAAAGTCTGCTACGTGATGTGAAATATACAAGCGGTTTCTTTGCACTCCACTGCCTGAGCAACACACTAATGCAAATACTGTCACTGTGGACATTGGTAATATACATTTCCACCCATCCTGTCACGCCAGTACATTAACATCCCATAATAGCGCACGTCTAATTTGGGTGGTATTGAATAAAATGGGATGATGTGACAAGACAGAAACTCTGAAGGGTGTTTCATTATCCAGCCATCGTGTCCCCTGTTTGATCAGACAACACAGATATGACTATAAATAATTCCACTTGGAGACGGGACTGTTTATAGCATCCACTCCGTAGACCTTTTTTTTCTTTTTCCGGGGCAAAGAAAAAAAGTGCAAAATAAGCTTCACGGATTATTTTTGTATAAAAATTGTCATATAGTTCATCTCTATTGAATCTTATATGGGGCGCAGTATCTGTATTTTTATACTTATTTACATTTGGACGGTGCAAAGATGCCTTTTCTCGCAGAAGCTATTATATTAGAATATTATATAGTATTATCATTTATAATATTAAGGTGATATATGCGGCAGGGGTCTATTTGCTTTTCAGCATCTCCTGCCCCCAGAAATAGATGCAATATTAGATAGTGCAGGTGTGATTAGTTTCACTCAGCAGGGGCCCTTGGATGACTTATGTTAAGTAGTATCACAAGCCACTCATCTTATCAGAGGGACGTGGACAGCGTGGATTTATCTCCGCTCTCTCCTCCCTCAGCTCTTCATTGGTTAGTAGTTGGCAACAGGTAAAGTGCCTGAATCTCCGTTTAGCACTTCAAGGCTGATCCTCCCCTGTGTATTAGAAGAGTGGTCTCACACAAAGCCCCGTGGCACTTTTTGTTGTGGCACAAATCTCAGTGATTCACTTTTTTTTTTTTTTTTTTTCAAATGATAGGAGAAATGCCCAATGGGGCAGAGAAACGGGTCAGCTGCAGGTGGTGCACTGAAAAGAACAAAAACACAAAAATAGATTTACAACTGGCCTTTAGCTCAAGTTTTCAGTAAGGGTGTAAATCATATTTGATATTTGCTCATATCTTAAAATATATCACGGATACGATTCAGGGCCCTGTGATCCATATGAAACTACATTATCGTGTGCGTCCAACTTCATTTATATTATTTAATAAAAAAGCACTTGAAATACAGATAGACTTTAACTCCATTCCAATAAAAAAACTATGATAAAATGAATAAACAATTTGCTCAATAAACTCAGACCAAGCAGCGAAGAGGAGATACAGCTTTACTTGAACGTGGAATTCAAATATATTCCCAAGCCTTATCTTTATAATAACCGTTTTATATCGAAACCAAAATTCTATTATATTATGATTATTATTATTATACATGGTTGAAAAACTGTGCCCCTGACCACGGCACTACACAAATGCTCGGTATGTGATTCGAGCAACAATGGTGCACATCTGTATTCAGAACATCTCAAACACAAACACAAAGCAGAGTTTACCACTGGGAACCTTTCCGAGCTACTCACTCCACATACTGTATAATAAGATTTCAAGCAAATGGTGACCATCATCATCATCATCATCTTCATCGGGGACGAGTCCACTTCAGGGATTGAGGATTTAGAAGTATCGATGTTTCACAACAACACTGTGGCTTGTTATCTCAGTGGACATGGTGTTTAGATCTACAGGCTGCAGCCGCTGCGTGATGTCACATATATATTACATGTAATGACGCTGGAGAGGAAGTGTGTCTCATATAAAGCCTTCCTGTGGCACAATATGTGATTTTACTTCCAGAAATATACATTTTTGTTTTATTCTCAGGAACGAAGGACGTTTGAATACTGTATGTAGATTTGTATAAAAAAAAAAGCTCACAAAATAAAGGTAAAGAAGGCTTTTTTTTTTTTTTTACAATTCCTCCTGTCCCTTGTTTGTTTACGTTCGTTTAGGAGCGGAGCAGCTGGCATGAAGAACTGAGGTGAATGGATGAAGAATATGGGGGTGAATCGATTGCAGTGTCACAGCAACACTGAGGAGTAATCACCAGGAAGAGCAAATCATTACCATTTTTTCCTCTGGGGATTGTCATCCCTTCCTCCGACCAGCCGGTTCAATGAAGTAAAGAATTGAGAAAGGTGTGCGTGACCCCCAGTTTTTTTGTATTCTCTGACAATAGAAAAAACAATTAAAAAGGCATCACAATGGACAGAGAAGATGGGGGGAAGAGGGAGAGAGAGAGAGAGAGAGAGAGAGACAGACAGGGCCGGTCCGTGGTGTTTTTCATCCACTTTAATATCATATTACTTTTTGTGCGATTGCTTTTTCAGAGTGGTAGCAGTGTGAGATATTCACAATCACAAATCACAATTTCACTGCATCGAGGTATTTGAGAAATAAATCTGTGGCTCTCTTGGCCACTGACAGGCGGTCGAGCGGGAGGTGTCCTAAATGATTCATAAAGTTGTCATAATAAACAGAATTCTGAACAGATTAAAAAAAAAGAAAAAAAAGATACTCAAATGTTATACAATTAAAGCATGATGTTTTTTTTTATATAATAATATAATTATAATTACTATTAAGATAAACTCGGATGTGTGTGTGTGTGTGTGTGTGTGTGTGTGTGTTTGTGTGTGTGTTGTGTCCTTTATTTGATCCACACTCGGAGCTTTTGAATCCTCAAGGCCACCTCTGAGAGGACCACTGCGGTTTGGATGGCTGGAGATCCAATGAAAATCTGATTAGGAGACGGTACAGTGAGTGAGAGAGACACACACACACACACACACACATGAGCACACTACACTAAATGTTGGCAATGATAACACAATGTGTGTTCTAAAAGGGTTTGTTCATTTGAAAAAATCCAGTCATGTGGATGGTTTTCAAGTTTGCCTGCTGAGATGAGGAAATATGTGTTTTTGAAATTCCTGTCAATCAAAATTCAAGAAACATGAATGATACCGTCTCAAAGCGCAGGAAATGACACCTGGAACAAAAACTCAACTCCAACTTGTCATCTTGGTCCCTGATGCACACGCAGCTTCACAGACTTTTTCTTCTTCCAAACTGTTCAACTCATTCCACAAGTTTCAAAGTACTTTTAACATTTACCGATGACATACTTTGAATAAATAGTGTTCACAGTCTGTTATGTGAATTGTTGCTGGAATATTTTTTTTTATTATTATTTATGTCGTCTGTAGAGTGACATTCATCTGTACCGGAGTAAGATCAGGATTTTTTTTTCTCTTCGTGGAGATGCTGCTGGTCCTGCGGCTTCTGCACAAGGAGACCGGGAGTCTTTGTTATCCAGCTGTGTGTGTGTGTGTGTGATTCACATCATAGGACCATAATGCATGTGAAATTGCAGGCCTTAGTTATCACATGTTTTTGGGCCGTATATGAAAGCTCTGATTAGGAACATCTGAATCCATACATCCATTAAACGCCACGTCCCCCGTCTCCACTGCTAATGACATGTTGGAACGTAACACGCGCTAACAGGAGTCATTAGCGAGTTGCGTGCAGCTACATGTTGCCGTGGAGATAAAAAAAAAATTACCGCTATTAAAAGCTTTGGCAACAAAATGCATAGGAGCACATTAGCATTCCGCTCATTCATGGGCAAAATTGATTCACGAATGGTATTATCATCTGAACAAAATCTAGTCATGTCATTTCACATATTATTATTTCTTCTCATAAAAACTCAGCAAGGAGAGGACATTTTGACTGAGGACGGACCAATCAACAAAACTGAAGCGGGAACCAATAGCAAATAAAGGCAACCAATGGAAATGAGATGAGAAAAATTGAATTTTAATTTGAGGTGCTGTGTGACTGATTCGTTTTCCCATAAAAGGCTGGAATGTAGCTCCTAAACACGTTCTCCTATTTTATACATTTTATATGATTGTATTACAATTTTTCAGGATAAAGATTTGTTTTTAAATCTTTAGTTATGAAACTAAAATCTCCTTGGAGACAGGGGAGGAAGAGATGTTCACAGATAGCCCGAGCCACAAATGGCCTCAGGCTGGACAGAAATAATAATAATAATGATTGAGAAGAGAGACGTTTTCTTGGGTCGTGTACGAGACGGTGCCTTGTCATCCCAAAAATAATAAGTAGTTTGTGCCCTCAGCAAAGCAGAACCTGTCAGCCCAGATCTTATCTAATTGCGGAGGTCTTGTTTGTCCCGCTCGAGTTTTTTGGCAAATTGAAACACCAGAAAAAAAAATTGGGCTCGTGAAATATTAATAAATACCAGGAGTCGAGTGTTCCTGGAAGTCCTATTTTTCAAGAAAGAGTGGTTTTCATACTAGTGGTGATCAATGTTTTTCTGCACTAGTCATTCAATGCATTCACGTGCAGGAATGACCTCTGCGAGGAAGAAAATGACCATAATGTGTCCCGTAATAGACCCTACACAAAAACATGCAAGAAGATTCCACCTCGTGCATGGACTCTTTTCTTTTTTTTTTTTTTTTTAAATCGATGTCATGTATTTACTGACAGTAATGATGTTTGCAGGAGACCTGGTGGCTTTGGCGCAGTGATTGATGTTCCGTCACAGGTCTCCTCCGTCCCTGCCCCCATTTAAAAAAAAAAAAATCCATGAATCCATCTAAACATTGCTCAGAAGCAGGTCACCTCCTTTTTATCAGCCATGCTGAAAATCGGATTTACTGCTCTGCTCGCCTGCGTCTGACTCCACCTTGAAGTGAAATTCAGGCATCGATTTAGGGTCCAGTGTCCCTTCCCAACTCCGGTGCCGCGTAGGGTGGATTATTTTTATTTTTTTACAGGCACTTAAGAGCCTGCTATTAATCTTGGAGCCGCTGGTTTGGAGCTTCAGAGAGTAGAGAAAAAAAGATCTAATCCGACTGGAGGTGTGGATTGCCAGACATGATCAGAGAGCACACAGCAGGAAACACAGGTCCCTCCGCGGAATTTGAAATGATGACGAGCGTCGGGGGGGGGGGGGGGGGGGGGGGTTTTCTCATCACTTTCTAACACCTGTGGAATTGAGATGATGTTGGCCGAGGCGGACGTAATGATGACCAGCTCCTGATCCCGCAGGAAAACAAAAGTTCATCTTTATGAGATTCATGAAAAAAAAACACAGGAACTCCCAGTCCAGGGCTCCGTGACTCCTATCTTTATTATTTTTTGCTTTTAAAAATAATGTTTAATGTACCGTAAAAATATGTCTAAGATATCCAGTTTTGCAAATAAATGTATGAACTTTGAATTCAAGAAGTGTGGACCAATATTTGCAAAAAAAATCCAAATAAAAATGATCATCACAGCATTCCGCCAGATTCCTCGCGGGATGTCAAGCTGGTAAAATGAATCTGGTCACAAGATCCGTTGTGTCGAAAATATTTGCAGCTTGGATGTGTGAAAAATCCGAGCTGTGTATTTCTCTGAGAGGATTCGACACGCGTCTCGCTCAAGGACACTCTGATTCAGCATTTGGAGAAATCAAACGGTGACTCTCTCTCGCTCTCTTTTCTGCCACCTGCTCCTTTGCACGTCCTCCAAAGGTTCTGCAGCAGCTGCAGAGCAAAAATAAATAAACTATGGACCAATCCCTTGTATGTGAAAACCTACTTGGCAATAAAAATGGATTCTGAAACGCACAACCTGCCCTGTCTCACCCTCCCTCAAACTGACACAAACACGCGCTGATTGCTCACCTGGGCGTTTTATACCTGTAGGCTCCACCCACATCCTTCCAGAGAAAACAGGAAGACACTCCCCCAGCTGATTCTTAAACCCACATTTACAATTCCACATTTACAACCTCCGCGACCTTGATTAAACACAAGTTTATTACAACACCAGACCGGTCTGACCCCAGAAAGAAATGAATGATAGTAGAAGTATTACTATAATAACGAGGTGGTAATTAAGCTCAATTTTGGCAGCTGAACACGGAGGGATGGGTTCCTCTTGTCTCCTATCGCCTCGTTAGAAGTGTCAGGGTCCTAAATTAAAACGTTAACGATATTTTTAACCGAGCAGATGGGGAAAAGGTCACCGAACAAACCAAAGGGGTCACATGCCAGCCAAGTGCCTGGTTCTACATTTGAATCATCAGAACATAACGAACATTATCCTCAAATCTCAAGGGAGGCTATAAAAAAAAAATGAAAAGCTGAAAATGCAGCTGGCTAAGCGAGCTATATACATCTTTTTTTTTTATTCCCTGCACTGGAGGAGGGTCAGCACCTTCAAATCCGAGGCCGCAACGCACTTCAGGTTGGGAGTAAATTCCTGCTCCGTGTCGGGGGATTATTTATGGCTCCTGCTGACGATGTGAGGAACGATGGAGTCTCAGGATCAGAAGCTCTCACGTACGACAGACCTGCAAAAAGCCGCTGCTGAATCCCAAAAAAGGAATTATAATAAGGTATAATCTTTATGTTTTTCTGTCCCTTGGGGTTATCATGGTGACAGTGAGTACAGTTTAAAATTCCGATAATTCACCGTCATCGTAAAAAAAAATAAGGAAAACGACACCGTGCTGGAGACCATCTCCTGATGCTGTGCTCGTTAGTCATTTCTTTATTATGACAGGAGTCGTTAGTGCACACCTTCATTTTCATCCCATCTACACACCTGTGAGAGCATCTCTCATGGTTGTCACGGTAACAAAAACTCTGAGAAAAAAAAACTCAGAGGACCACGGACATATTCCTGATATATTCTTTTGCTATTACTGGCAGAAAAATACCTGGATTTTATTTCAAGATTATGACATTTATTAGGAGTTATGGGTTTACGGGGGTGTGATAAATGTTTGCCGAATGTGGCTCCTCATTGAAAACCGTCCAATTGGAGTGGATATCTCTGCGTTTGCAAATTTCCCAATTGACAGAGAGGAACTTGCCTGACGATAGGCGCTACAGCAACGCAGAGCAAAGATTAAAGAAGATGGATCGGACCACTTTCGGCTGACACCGTTTTCCCTTCGACACACACTCACACACTCCTGCTGTAACCAACCTGCAGCCAGCATATGCATCTCCGTGTTGTTAACAGAAATTGCACAGCAGGGCAAAAAAAATCCCGAAAAAGTCCAGAGCAAGAAAAAAAAAACACACACAAAGCAGGTTGAGGGAACGCCAACCGATTCTACTCATTTCTGCAGTGTGCCACAAAGCTTTTGAGACAGTGGCCTTTAAAACTGAAGTGGCCGGACACAAAGTTTCTCTCGCTAATGAGTCTCTCCTCCATTTCCGCTCTGGGAGCTCAAAGTATGCTCAACGGTATGTCCGACACATTCCTGTGGACAACCTGCTCTGTTGCTTGGAAGATTAAAACTGAGTTATTTATCAGTAATACCAGCTGCTTCGGTTCCATCCTGAAAAGACAACCCACACGCGCCACAAAGAAACGACTCACAACAATTCACTGCCGATAAATCACTGCAACCCATTTCATGTGTTTCTGTGCTCATGTCTTCAGTTGTTTTTTTGTTTTTTTCTTCCTCCAAAGAGCACAGAGATATTTTAGTGTTTTTACAAATTGTGCCTGATGCGCTTCCTCTTCCGCTGCTCATTAAGTCAGACTTACATTCTATAGAAAAGGATTAAGTTAATTATCTGTGTCTACAAAAACTGGAAAAAGAAAAATCTTGTTTTATTTTCAAATGCTGGAAAGGTCTAACTTGAAATCCAGACAATAAGAACACGCTGTGACAGATAGAAAAATGGATACGATTCTTATTACAGAATTATCCCAAATTTATTGAAGCCCTTTGGTTTTTATCACAGAGCTCAAAGACCAGTTCTTCTTCAGATCGAGAAAAAATATACCAAATAAACGTCAAGTACAAGGGCTCCAAGACATCCAAACACTCTTGACATTGGCGCGGCTGAAGACAAAACAGTATTGGAACACCACCAACACAGATGCATTTTTCTCCAGACTGGAAAAGTTGTTTCTACGGTGACATTGTTAACAAGTTTAAAAACTGCACCGACCACACAAACACTCAGGTAACAAAGAACCCTACAGTGGTATAAAAAAAGACACATTTGTCATATAAATCAAAGCAAGTCTTAGAGTTACAAATAAACATATGTCGTGTTTATTTGAACCTGTCAGAGCTACTTGATGAGTGAGGGGGCGGGAACAGAAAGTTGTCAATCACAGAAAATCGAGAACTTTTTTCCTGTCGGTGTCCTCTCGCTTAAGTTTTTGTCTTTTTCATTTAACCTCTTACACAGAAACTGTGGCTGGTGGCTAAATCCAAACATTTCTGCATTGGGGACGAGCGTGGATGGGACGGGACCCTGGACGTGTCCCACCTGGCGCACAGTGCTACGGTGTAGTATCCCCAGAGAGTAGGCCCCGTGAATGCCGGTTTCTCCTGACCGACGACAAGGTTTGAAGCTACAATCAAATCTAGAATAAAATTGAATCTATGGCAAGTTAGTAAATACAACAATTCGTTTCCAAGTCAAGTTCTTTGAGATGACTTGTGCATTTTTTTTTGGGTTGTAAAACAAAAAAATTGAAACAATAATAACATTAAAAAAACTCCATTGCTTGAAGATTACAGTAGGCTTCTCAAATCAAAATAAACTTAAACTTCAAGTTGTGCCAACAGACGTTATAACGATAGTAACAGTGGTGTCACCTTGTTTCCTGGGTCAGTGGTTTAATTGACAAAGTTTATGCATGTGTAAGACTTTTAGCTATTTGACACATTAGCATTTTATTAGCTCGTAAAGTTGCCGGCCCCCCTTCACCAGTGTGACATGACAGAGGATCGTAAATCGTCCTTATTTGTCTCCGTCCAGACTCAGTTCAGTCAAAGGTTTACAAAAAAATAAAAATAAATAAGTCCACGAGAGGTCCTGTGAAAAACATTTCTGTGGAGGTTGCCTTTTTTGCACACAACCACAAGTTCCCCTAAATATCAAGGGACCTCCTGCTAGAGGACCGTGCTGATGGTGTCGAAGTCCTTGCTGATCTGGGAGCTGCTGGGCAGCGACTTGAGGTACTCCAGGTGCCGCCGGGCGTCCTCCTGATTGTGCCTCACGTAGTAGATGACGTACCCGATGACCATGGTGAACCAGCCGAACATGGTGACGAACATGGCCACGTCGGTGGTCTTGTGGTGAAAGTTGCAGAAGTTGATGCCGGAGTCCAGCACCTGGATGACGGGCTTGCCGGCGTACTCCTCCTGCACGGCGGTGTGGCAGATGACCTCGTTGACCGTGTCGGGGTCGAGGCGCAGCTCCCTCAGGACCTCCTGCAGCGTGCACTCGCAGTGCCACGGGTTGTTGGAGAGGCTGATCTTGGCGTGGAGCCGGGCGAAGGCCTCCTTGGGGACGCCCTGGATGCGGTTGTGGGACAGGTCCAGCACCAGGAGGCTGTCGGAGACGCCCTGGAAGGCGCCCACGTCCACGCTCTGGATGTCGTTGTTGGACAGGTCCACTTCCTGCAGGTGGCGCAGTTCTGTGAAGGCGTGCTTGGGGATGTGCGTGATGTGGTTGGACGCCAGGAGCAGGACCACGGTGTCCCTGGGCAGGTCCGACGGGATCTGGTCCAGGTTGCGGGACACACACTGGACCACGGTGGTGCCGCTCTTCTCGATGCAGTGGCAGCTGGCTGGACACGCCATCACCGGAGCGCTGGCCACGAAAAATCCCAAGAGCAAGCCCCGAACCAAAGATTCTAGGACGGGGGATTTCCTGGGCCCCGATGAGTCCTGCATGTTCAGGAGTGACCTCCCACACGGCCTGTCAGGCAACTGCACTCATAGCGTCGCCTGTTTCCTGGCTTTAAAGGGTGAAAAACTGAAAGCGTAAGAGAAATAAATCTCAGTTTATCCACACAAACATGTAGTCGGGATCACGGGATAATCCTTCAATAGGGGTTCGAGAGAGTTTCAGATGTATTCTTTTTGTAAAAAAGTTTTCCAAAGGGCTAATCCACATATGGAGCGGCTCACTGAGTAGATTCCAGAAACGGGAGGGAAATCTCAGGTAATCTCAGGTTAGGGACGGTTGTTCTAAGACCGGAGGAGACCGAGCCCCTCTGGGTTCAACTCGTAGGGTCTGGACCTGAAAGAATCCAAGAATAAAACTGTTATTATTGAACAGAAGAATAAAAAAGATATATATTTACTCAGAAACTAAATGTGGCGAGAGACGTCGTCTCACGTACGCCGGTCAGTGACCTCCGCGTTACCCCCCCATAATGACCGCAAAATGTATAATGTGATTATTGTGGGGAAAAGAAAATCCCGTCACAGGTGGCCATTTTGTAATTGAATTTGGCTTTGGCACAAATTCATTTTTGTTCTTCTACAATAAACGTTACATAATGAAATGATTGCCTGACGTGATTATCAATGATAATGACGTTAGCTTAGCGCTGAATGATTCTTTTCTCTTTTTAACATTAGCGATAAATAGTTTTATCTTGTTTATATGTATTGAGTGCCTTTTTCAAGGTCTTCTTCTTCATTCCCATGGTAATATTAAATCCAGCAGAGGTCTCAGACGTGTCTGTGTGTGTGTGTGTGTGGGTGCACCCTCTGCAGGGGTAAAACTGAGCCCACGGTCATCTGCCCCGCAGAGACACTGTCTTCCCCCTTCCTCTTTGTCTTTGGCAAGGGCTACACACACACACACACACACACACACACACACAAACAGCAGGCACACACACTCAAGAGTCTTAAATAAGCCCCCTAGGTTGTGAGCAGGAGGTGTGGACCGGATATGGGGCACCAGCACACACACACACACACACAGCACCCTGCAGTGATGTTATGACATGGCCACATCATTAAATAAGTGCATATCTGGGCTCACAAGTGCACCTGGTTCCTGCTTCAAGCTGATCTCTGAAGAGGAAACAGAACATCATCTGTTCCATCACTCTATCAATCAATCCCATCAGTCCACAGATGCTTCCATCAGGTTTTTAGACAAATGTATGTCTGTTATTCATGTCATTTCATGTCATTCACTTTCTTATCACAGCGTTGAAAAATCAGGTTTACGCACCATGAAGAAGTCAGGACACAGATTTAAATCTGAATAAAGACAGTGAAGCTCACAAAGTCCGGAATAAGAAGCACGTGGCAGCTTCGGTAACATGGCGGAATGTCATCACATTGTTCAATGATACTTTAACCAAAAATGAACCAAAGTAAAAGTGGACTCACCGGATTAGACTTGATTTATCCCGATGAGGAAGATGATTTTTTTCCCCCACCCGTTCTCAGCTACACACAGGAGTTGTTCCAGATGAGAGCAGATTCCGGGTATGGATCATACCTGCAGGCTGTGGTCGCTGGGAGCAAAACAATAATAATAATAAAAAAAAGCCGATCAGAAACAGAGGATTCCCTTCACAGAGCTCCACGCGTCGGCTCCGGATGAAACGATGAGACGGTAAAGTTCCTGCGCGTCAGGCGGGGAAGTTCAGGATCGCGTCTGTGTGGGTGTGTGTGTGTGTGAGAGAGAGAGCGCGTGTCTGCTTATAACAGCAGAGCAGGATCAGCTGCACTTGTTGAGGATGATGGTGGGGGAGGTGGTGGTGGTGGTGGTGGTGGTGTTGGAGAGGGGATGGAGGAGAGGTGCCGCACCGCGCGCCCTCCGCCTCCCGGCACCGTGCGCGCCTGGCGCCAGAAGGAGTCCCGGCTGCGCGTGGATTGGACTGTTCCTGCTCCAGCTCTACCCGCCTGTCTCTCCTCCTGTCTGTCTGTCCTTCTCCCTCCTCAAGCACTGTCATCCAAATCATCAGGAACGTGCAATCTGAAAATACTTTCAGTATTAGAAATTATTTTCCATATTTTAAAACATAGCTCTGCAGCTACCACAACCCGAAACCCCCCTTAAATGCCATATAGAAGACACTGCAATGGCTCCTGGGGGAACCCCATATAGGGGGCCCATTGCTCCTTGTGCGCTGTCAAAACCTTTGCCCCAGAGTGTCTTGAAACACAGCGGCCATTCATCATTGAATTGCAAATACGTAAGGTGACCTTCATCCTTTATGCCAAAACTGGCATGTCATGTTGTGGTTTTTTTTCCTACCTGGACTTGTTTTTAGAAACAAGCTTTTTCTTCCTGGCACAGTGCGGGTTGTTTGCATTATGGAAATAAGGCCAGATCCCAGGTGACCTTAACAAACATGGCCGTGCATGCGGCGGAGCATTTAGCAACTCAAGGTTGATCCGCTGTTGCAACTTACTCTCCCGCTGCAGTTCATATAGAAATAAAAAACGTTCTCACCGTGGCTCAAGAAACATTCTGTTGGAACAACTTAGTGCAAGTGGTAAAAAATAAGAGGTGTCCACATAACCTTGACGAGAACAGGAAAAAAAAAATCAAAATCTGCAAAGGTTCACGCGAGTGAGTTAAATTCCATTTGCTCTCTCTCCCCGGTGTGATTCAAATATAGGTCAGCTGGTCCCAGTGTTCCAGGTGTCATTTATTTCAGCTACAGCAGAGAGCATTTTTTTTTTTTTTTTTTTTAATAGGTACCAGTGCCAAAAAAATATAAAATATCCCACAGTTTGCTCCAGGCATAAAAAAAATGTACCAATGTACATAAACTACTACTTCATATCTTTATATACCCGTGTTTTTTGTTCTCCTTCATTTTGTGTTTTGGTAATCTGGCAATTGCAAAGAACATACTATATATTTTGTTTAAAAAAAAACAAATTCTCACTGCAAACCCTTCAGTGAATGAATGCCAGTACAACAACATTATTCTGCCTCTGACATCATGCAAAATAATACATTTTACACTTATTAATACCATGAATTCATTAGGTGTGGTTCGTTTGACTCTTTTATTTTGATATACATGAAAACTACAAGGACACGGCTCTACAGTTTGCATCCACACAAAATATGCGTTCATTACTTATTACTATGAATAAAAAAAGATCCCTATTGAGATAAGGGTCCCTCTTTAGAGTTGTGTTTTTAGGCCACATACGAGAAACTAGCCGCTGATAAATATTTTAAGTATGGCCGTATTTCGTCGTGCAAACTGCAGGTGGCTCGACTGAAGGTAGATGTGAGATGCTCCTGTTCTTTGTGCTTTTTTTTTTTTCTCTCCTGGCAGATAAGAATTTGTGAATGATTTGATTTTATTATTTACTTAGCCTATCTGCTCCATACAGCCGAGGCAAGTCCTGGTTGTCATGCAGTGAGCAAAATGAATTCTCCCGCTTGTCTAATTAGGTTTCCCCAGATTCCTGTGATGTTTGACCTACGTTAAATTGGCTGCGTTACAGACGCGCGGGTGGTCAGAAACTTTTAAATCACCTGGATTTAACCGCAGATGCGTCTTAACACAACTTCACGCTGTACAATAAAAGAGGAAGCCCATTATAGTGTTCACGGGCCCTAAATTGAGATTTTGCAGAATCTGGACCAATTACAACGCACCCACAGACCGGTGGTCTCGTATCACCGCTGATAATTCCCGCTCCGGCAGCCATTAATATGCTAAATTAGATCAAACATGCGCGGGGGTATAAACCGGAGCATGGCACTGGGACAACACCAGCAGCTGGTGGAGGCATGTTATGTCAGGATAGATCACACGCACAAACGCAGCCAGACGCACACCATTCATCCTCTGTCTCGGCAGATTAAAGGGTCATAATATTAGGAACGGGGACGTTCACCTATGAAGTCAGGGAAGTGGGAGGAGCTGCTGTCTCCGAGATGAAGCAATGTTCATCGTCATCAGCGTCTCCACTGTGGAGTTCCCACTGTCAGGTTTCTTTTTCTTCTTTTTTGGTCCCAGATGCCGTTGGGAGTGGATGCATCTGATTGGACGGGGCCGGGCTTTGCTGTTAATGAGGCGGAGTGGATTTCCCGATTAACACCTCGCTGAAGTGTCTCTAATGATCTTCATCTATTTATATAAAACAGAGTTTACGACTAATTTGACTGGTCCCAGCCTGTAATTGTCCCCGGGGGGACAAATGGCAACTCCCAACACAAAACACATTCATCCAACTCAGGGACTGGAGGCAGATGACCCCCCCCTGTCAGTGTGTGTGTGTTGGCCTGCCCCTTATTGAATGTCCTGCGCTGTGCAGTAGACGAATGACTCAGGTCAGACTCCTTTCGCCTACTTACTTACTCAGGCGCATCACTTTGGATTCTCCCCCTCGACAAAGTGAATGAATCTCTTTTTGAAATGGGTCAAATGGCTGCTGAGCGGAACCGGAGCGAAAAACATGTCACACAATGTAATACATGTATGTACAATACAAATGTCGGCACAGCTCTACAATTAAATCCAATTGGACTCATTTGTCACGGTAGAAAAAAACAAAATATCAACAAGACATGAAAAATAAATTGAGAAAAAAAAAAAAAAGTAATTATACTTCTTTATAGGAAATCATTATTACATGAATTCAATTATACCTTAACTGCTTTCCGTACCCACAGCTTGGTAAAACGTTAAAACTCAAATTCTTGGGAAGAACTAATCTAAACCCAAGGGTGGATTCAGCTCTGGGACTTTTTCTAGTGACCTGTTTCTTTTTTTTCATCCGGCAAATGGAAGATGATTTAACCCCAACACCAACAGTAGCATTTACATTAAGTTGATACGGATATAAAAGGTTTATATCTGAAAACTGAATTTCCTGTAACGATCTATGGTTTAGACAGCCGAGGGTGGCCTTTGCAGATTGTGTCGCATGAGCTAAGTTAATTACAGAATATATTCAAGACTTGAGTAATTCTCAATTGACAGTCTCTCTCCATCATTTATATTTTTCGACACAGTTTATTCTAAACCACAGATTTTTTTTTTCTTAATGTAAATTACAGAACATTCGTAAGACAAAATAAAAAAAAATCACATTTCATTCAAACATTGATATATACATATATATATATATTTAAGGAACTAATAACTGACTCTTAAATGACAGTGACCATTCCTGTCCATAAATAAATCAATAAAATAAATCCCGCCTATAATAGGGTGCTTCCCCCTTTTTGGCTGTCAAGGTTATCAATTGTTAACACGCAGGGATTATCTATCCTTATTTAGACTAGGTGAATGTGCAAATAAATCAATCAGGGTCTTTGGGAGCACAATCGAGGGCCGCTCCTAACTGGGCAGCCACGGAAGAATCGGTGTACGGGGGCGGGGGGGGGGTTACCTCCTGCCTCGCCCACCCAAAAGAGAAACCCATGGCCAAAGACGTCGTGAAGTGGATCTCTTTGACTTAGATATCCTGACCCCAAAACATGTTTTAAAAATATCTATAAAATTGTATTAAACTCACACTGACCCACAAAAAAATACCATAATGCGGATGATTGCTTTTTTATTTCTGTGTTCCCAGTATTTTTGTCCATCCCCCTGAATGAAAACAGTTCCTGACAAATAAACCAAAAAACCTTGCTAAGCCTGGCTATTATAATAATAATAATGTGAAAAGCCCGGTGGACCTACAGAAAGAATCCCATCAAGCGAATGGCTCTGAACGCACACAGCGGAGGGACACCGCGGCCTCTGTGTGAGTCTATCACAGCTTGTGAAACGCAAATAGGCCAAAAAACGAAATCTGTTAGCCTATTAACTGTCGTAAAACCGGCTTGAAAAGAGCATTTTCAAGATTTAGTGCCGTTTCTTCCTCCATTTTATGGTCACTGAAATGAGCAGAATAGCAACCAACTGACCTCCCGCTGAGCAATTTGGGTCTCGTTTAGAATCAGTCTCACAGAGGACTGGAGTCACGTGTTCGAGGGGATGCGATGGGACAGATTTTGAAAACCTCAAATTGGAAATAAAAAAGTATAGAGCGAAGCCCAACTGCAGAAAGAGAAAAAATATTCTGGGACGCAAAAAGGAAATAATGCAAACGTGTCTCCATCACTGTGGACACAAAGACAAAAGAAGATGTTCAAGTCCAGGAAAGAAAAACACAAACTTTATTCTCTTGTTTTTTAGTTTTTTACAAAACATTTCAGTCAACCCTCCATAAATAATAAATCCAATGCAGACCCTCATAAATGAAAACACATCTCTTCAAACAGCATTCTTTATATCGCCCTTATCACTAACTTTTAACTTTTTTCTGCTCTAGCACAATAAAATCTAATAAAATAAAAGTGTGAATGTACCACCAAAGTCAACTTCAGCTGTTAATGAGGTTGATGAGAACATGAGCGACGCCATGAAAAAAAATAATAAAATAAAGTATGGAATTTCAAAAAAAAAAAGGCAACGGAGATGATGCAAAATGGTCACCCGTTAAAATATCGCACATCTGGATGCAGCCAGATGTGCAGATCTACATGTTTAATGTGAATGAAAAGTGTGAGACAGCATGTACGTGTCTACCGTAAGTATTTACATCACGGTAAGGCAGCCTTTGTTATTATTAATTAACACATTAATTGTCATTGTGTGTAATGGGTTCAAACCTGGAGCCAGATACCCGAGCCTGAACCACAGGGACACAAATAGTGATGCCAAAGCGTTGGGTCTATAATTAGCACTGGAGCTAACTGTGTTATGGGAATGTGGATTAAAAATTGGAGCTACTTGCGATCAAAAAATCAAAGTCATGTCCTATAACGGCTGTGTCCTGTTTTACTGTGACGTATTAGTAAAGATATTGTGTTTTATTTTCGTTTTTCAATTCAATCTAAAGCTTGACATACTAATAAGGCCATCCATTTGTATATGCAGCAGGAAATACAGTTAAGTCTTTGTGGAAGTTTTATTTTACGTACATTTAACATAGCAACACCCCCGAAAAGTAATCAGGTTACACACCCTGGTGTTATAAAGTGTAGATGATTGTTTGTGAGCTGCACAACCTGCTAAATGTTAAGTTAAGGAAGATACATTCAGCTTGAGATGGAAGTGAGAAGGACACACAAACACCCTGTGAACACACGAAAAATGAGAAAAAAAACACACACATGTATACGCACATTATGCACACTATGCGTCATGTTTTATGCATGAAGAAACCAGAAATGTGTGAGATAGTCAATTTCTGAAATGGTTTGTTGACTTCCGCCCTGAAAGCTAAATATGATGGACTAATGAAAGACATTTTGACACACACTGAAAACCTTTATTAGCTGCTGCTGAGTGCAAAATGTACACACAACCATTCCTGATCCATCCCCAGTGGAACCAAACCTCTTATACTTAAGTAAGAAAAATGAGAAATGAAAAATATATATATATATATATTTTTTTTTGTGGAATATAGCTGAATACAAATGTGGTGCCATACTAACATGCATTTGAATTCCACTCTCTGCTGCTGTTTTCATTTTTCCATCTAACCTTTGTGTCAGGCTGCACATGAACCTGAGAGAGACCAGTGATTGTGCATTAGAGTGGATGTTTACTCGCCTATTACCCAGGAGGTCATTGTCATTTCACAGCGGAGACGCTGGAGTGACACGTCCTGATTTTATACGGACTCCTCGTCACTCCCTCTCCATTTTTGCATGTTTGCGTTCAGAATGTGAAATACGTCATGCAGCTCAATCTGCCGTGTACACGCGGCACTACACCCAACCAGAGTAAAAATGTCCACAGGCACGCAGTAAAACTTCATCTTAAACTAAAACTATACAGAGTATCTGGTTTGTAGATATTTGCTGTGTTGAGTAATGTTCTAAATACAGAATAAAAAAAGTGTCAGAATAAAAATGAGGTGGTAAAAGGACTGAGAAGTTATACCAGTCTTATTTTGTCTATACTTGTAGGTGCCTGTCAAGCTAAAAAAAAAAAAAAAAAGATATAGATGTAAAAGGTAATGAGGTAAAACAAAGCAGTGCAGCGAGTGAGATGTCGGAAAAGGTACTAGAGTTCAAAATAAATAAAGCAAGCTTTCAGAAACAGCCGCTGTGAGGAGTCCGGGACACACGTGTTCACAATAAATACTAGAAACTGCAAAAGTTAAAGTCACTCGTCGGAGGAGAAAATAAAGTGTGTGGTGTGGTGCACTGGGGGGAGGGGATGGGTGGAAAAATTAGAGTGTTCCCATTCCAGTGACTTCAGACGTCAGCCTAAAACAGTTTTGGGGGAGGAGAGGGAGGAGAGGGAGGGAGGGAGGGAGGGGGGGTAAGAGAGAGAAAATGAAACAAGTGTGAAAGAGGAACTTTTGGCCTGGAAATGAAAGTTATGCTGCAGGAGGCTAGCTCGCTAGCTTTTTTTTTTTTTTTAACAGCATCATTTTCATGGCATCCGTTCACTCATCTTAGAAAACATCTTTGAATCGGAACAAAAAAAGTGCGAAAGTAATCATGCAGTAATAATAAACCCCGCCTCCTTTCCGCCATGCAGTGCACAGAAAATAAAATAAATCAATGGTCAAGCGTCATGGAATATCCAAAAACTGCTGCATTCACTGCAGTCTTCCTCATGACATCATTGCTCTGTGGCAGTTTTTAGTCTCAGTTTTTTTTTTTTTCATTATTTTCCTTTTTTTTTTTTTTATTAATTGTAATCTTTCTATACAACGACACAAAAAGGATTTGTTAGGCTAAGGTATATAATATAGTAATGGCAGAAATAAACACAGTATTATTTTGAAATGAGCATGCTAAAGTAACACTGAAGGAACAGTTTAACATTTTGGGAAGTACGTTAATTAGCTTCCTTGCAAATATTTACCAATACCGCTCATGTCTGTGCATTCAAGTCAGGATATGTAAAGCTTGGTTTAGTTTAAGATTAAATATGCCACTAAAAGTGAAAAAAAAAAGAAAAGAATTGCCTCTCTCTGGCTAAAATGGCTTATTTCCCACTTCAATGTGCCTGATCAGGACTTATTTACTTTTTTTTAGCCTGTATGTTAGATTCACACCGTATAAAGTGTTAAGAAAAAAGACATACTTTATTTATTATCATTATTGTTATTATTATTATATTATTATAAACAGTGAATTCCTAAACTAAACTAAACATCATCTGATCCAAACATGTGGTAGAGATGAGAGTGCTTTTATCTCAGTCTAAGCACAAAACTAAAATCTGTATTTCCCACAATGCTAAACTTTTACATCTTAAAACAACCCCACTGATGTTAATCAGATGTTTATTTCTTTTTTTTTTTTTTTTTTTTTTTTACAGGTCTCCAACAGACTGACACTAATGAATAACGCACAACCAGGGGCCTATAGGAGGAAGGTCCATGGGATAACACATAGTGGTTAATTTGGAATCGGTGAATTGGGGCAGACTTCAGGATGTTGTCATGGACGACGGATCGTTCCACATGGCGGCCACGTCCCTGAACCTGCCATCGGAATTATGGGGAGGGGGGGGGGGGAAGCAATAAGCATTAGTTCTTCTTTGGACTGCGCTGTGAAATCGCCTCGAGAGGTCAAAGAAAAAGAAATAAAAGTGCTATTTGTGAGCTCCTGCTGTATTGTAAATAACATTTGACTTTCTGGTGCAGGAAGCCCGTGGACATCAATGAGGTCCAGTTTCCTCAGAGCTGTGGGACAATACATTCTTTTTCTGAGCAAATGATAAATTCGGGGCAAGCAAAACAAATAAGAATAAAAGAGAATACTAGTAGACTGAAGCTTATCTGTACCTAAGAAAAAGAAAAAAAAAGACCAATGTGCTCTAAGGGAAGGCTAATTTAGATTTTACAGATTGGACAAGCACAATTTTGGCCGAAGGTCGGCAATGAAGGTTCGATTCATTTATTGATCGTCCTTTTTTTTAAATAATTTCCAGGTTCTGTTCAAAGCCACGGTTTACTTTGGGCATCGCTCCCACGAGACACTTCTGTGCAAACGTTGAGCTTGCAGCAACTTAATGCATTTTAATGCACTCGGGTGGAAGGGAGGCACGAAAGTGAGATAGAGCAACCCGAGGAAAACAGGAATAAATGGACACATTATTCATGCACTTTTCCGGTGGATTGTCCGATCCTGACAGAGATCTGTTGTTTTTCTGGTGAGTCATCCAACTATTAGTGTTGTGAATGTCTAAAAAGAGTAACACAAATCTGCTTTTTTTTTTGCAATTACCACATTTATATTAATATATATATATATATGTATTTTTGGTTTTCATTGCTTTTCATGCTTTACATGGAGCCAGAGCCCAGCACTGGAGAGGTGGAAGGTTACCTTGCGTTGATGAGATACTGGGCCAGGCTGATGTTGGCCGGAGTCCCCGTGATGGTGATCTGGCGCTCGGACGAACCCTCCATGGCGTTGGCAATTTTGATCTGCGCCCCCGACATCTGACGAATCTCGTTTATTTTGGTTCCCTGGCGTCCGATGATGCAGCCTATTAGCTATACCCACAACCAAAAAAAAAAAAATCAAATAGGAGGCAGCATAGAAATGTTATACTTAATATATAGGAAAATGTGGTTTCATTATCATCATTTATACCACAGTCATTACATCAGGTGAATAATCTGCTGCACTAATAGAAAAATCTCAATTATCGATGGTCATGTCAACCAATTGTCACCATAATAAAATATGGACGGCATAATTAGCTTCGT
Source organism: Colistium nudipinnis (assembly GCA_016785305.1). NCBI lineage: Eukaryota > Metazoa > Chordata > Actinopteri > Pleuronectiformes > Rhombosoleidae > Colistium > Colistium nudipinnis. Next base: position 213,273 of record JAFBJU010001158.1, read on the forward strand.
TTATCATCCTCATCAGTTAATTAACTCAAGCCTCCATGGAGCCTCGTCAATATTTTTTATTTGATGTATATAGAAAACATATGGAAGGAGTGTTGTGTGTTTTTTCCAACCTTTCTGGATTTACTCACATCGTTAGGAATGGCGAGTTCGTGGGTGCTGGCTGGTGGACTGGCATCCAAACCTATGTTGGGGAGCAATTAGGATATATATATATATATATATACATAAACAATATAAGATTTGAATTTATTGATGTTGTATATGTACATCATGTATTGATATCACTTCCATTCGGCTATACCCAGCAATTTTTTATTTTTTTTATTTTTTTGTTTTATTGCAGAGACTGGAAATAAGGGGAAGCAGCTACTTTTGAGTATCAGAAGGAAAAAGCAAAACCAACTCCGGCCTTCAGCTTCATTATTCAACTCAAAGTTGCAAGTTTTCGTTTTTTTTATCAATCCTATCAGCTGACTCTTGTTTTTTGAGAGTCAGAGGTGGATTTTACAGCCAGCCATTTTATTTCTCCAGAATTTCCTTTTTTTTTTCGGCTATGCTAAGCCAGGCTCAGTTGCTTTCAGCTGTTATGTAACACTGACGGGAAGTGATTGTCTAATTTAATTCTTGGCAAGTAAGTGGGCGAGAATACTTTTCCCCCCAAAATGATAACTCTTCTTGGGAATTGACAACAGATGCAAGAACTAGATTCACTTCCTGCGGGAAATCAGCTCATCCATTTTAAGTGAAAGTGAAAAATGAAATGAACATTACTCTATTTATTCATGAGACCTTCCATTGGTCTTTTGCAAGTATATATGCAAGACCTGGTACAGACAGACTAATGCATGTTCCAAGGTCTATTCAAATATGGGACACGTTCGGAATATCAGTACAGTGCTACGCGAACGCAGATTTTCATTTTTGATGGAAAATGAAATAAACATCGAAAAGCCAGTTTGAGAAATGACGTCTCTGTGAAAACGCTGTTTTACAGAGAAACCCAGAGTCACCTTTTTTGCCTTTAACTGGCGTTTTATCAGACACAAACAAGAAAAAAATATATATACATGGAAAAAAAAAAAAAAGAAATCAAAGAAGGGAGAGAAACCACGGGGGCCAAGTCATGCTGTGCCGGAATAGAGAGATAAGGTACAAGGTAGGGAGAGAGATTTATTATTTTTTTTCTCTCTGGATGCAAAGAGAAGGAAGAGAATCTAAAGGGTTCTGTGGGTACGTACCAGGGAAAGCAGGGGTGGTCTGTCCCAGAGGGGTAAAGGGGGTTTGCTGCATAGCCAACTGGTGGAGCTTGGTCAACTGCTGAAGGGTCAGGAGGGAAAGTAGAACTAAGACGTTACTGAGACACAGGTCACACCCAGAAATGAAGCCAAAACAATAAAAATGGTGAGGAGGAGGAGGAGGAGGAAGAGGAGGAGGAGGAGGCCTTGGAACAGGGGGGAGGTGGAGAATAACATAAAAAACGTAAGAGGAAAAATATTTTTTTGTATTTAATTTTTGATTTTTTTTTATCCATGATCTTCCTAACCCAAGCTCTGATTTATTTATTTTACTTACCAAATCGGGAAAGACAACTCCCCTCATATCAACCAGATCATTTCTTCTTTTGGATTTCACTTTTGGAATAACTTTGCATTTACCCCCTTGACCACAACCATCCATCCATCCACGCTGAGGGGATCATATTCATCAGGGACACTTCCCAGCCTGTTCCTCCTCTCCAAGATAATTTTTATATATATTTTTTTTAATGAGATTGAAAAGATTCCCGTCAAGTCTGCACTTGAGCGATTGTACCGTCAACCGTCGCGTCCACCGGCATCAATCACTGCCCCGCTTGGAATTAGTGGATCTGACACCGAGGTAGCTCTTGCGACAAGGACCGATGAAGGCAGATTATTAATGGAGTATTTGGTGCGATTGGAATTAAAGGTGTGTCGACATAAAAAAAAACGCCATCGGCAGACTTTGCTTTTATCGTGTTCACCAGAGGTTGGAATGAGGTTTGGTTCTCAACCCGGGGCTCGTTCCAGTGGCTAAATTAATGATCTATGACTTCAAAGAGCTGTGGTGTGCATGTCATCAAATGACTACCATTGTTTTCATCATACACATGTTAAACCATGCCTTCCAAATGGACTGTGACTGATTGTGCACTACACATGTACTACATTGTTATTTTTTTCCCAATACAAGGCATAATAGGATGCAGCATACATGAGGGAGCCAAGAATATATCTGGTACTAAGGCTGCCCCCCTAATAATCAAATCTGTTGAGTTGGACATATCGCCTGTGGCTTTAGGTGGGTATTCAAGAAGTCTTCAAGAAATATGATTGTATATTGATCATTTCTTAGTCAGGTACTGCCCTCCACACACACACACACGCATACAAATAATCAAGGGGAAGAAGAATAATCAAGAACTCACATCTGGGTGTGGTATGGCGTACTGTCCCTGAATTGTGTAGGCCTGGAAAGATGAAAGAAACTTATCATCTTGTATCTATTAGGAGGAGAATAACGTTACATGAGGAACAAATCAGCATAGGCAGTTTATGTTAGTACAGTCCACACCCAGTTTACACTTTTATCATAGGACTACTTATTACGACTATATCATTCATAGTGATACAATATATAGTAATAGTATAGGGTTATTCCAAAAGAGATACAGAGGAAAGTGAAATTAAATGGCTTGAATGATAGTTCACTCAATGAGCACTTTATTAGGAACACCTGCTTTTTCATGCAGATTATTTATTTAATCAATGTTTTTTTTTTTTTAAGTGTGGTCTTGGGGACATGGATTGTGACAAGATTATTTGCAGGTTTGCGTCCATCCCTGTCTGGGTGTGTTTATTCTGATCCCACACGGGCTTGTTATTATTGCACAGCGTGAAACGTTGTTGTGATTGCGATTGGTACATTTGCAGTACAACTGGACAGTGTATCATTTCAAGCCCAACCGCCAACAAGCTCCCAAATTGGAGTCATTACAAGTAGTTGGGGGGGATATTTTTTTACCCCTCATATTTATCTCTGTGCTGCTACGTTTCCAAAAGCATTTGAAAGCTTTCAGCCCAGCTCTGCTCAGCTTAATCATTTGTATTAGCTGGATGCAAAGAACGACGTGCTCTGCATTTTCAACGCAGGACCATTGTCTGCTATCCACCCACAGGAACTGCAGGAGACAGCGAGACTTTAGTCGACCTGGACCTAGAGTTATTCTTTTGTGTTTGATTAAAACAGACAGTTTTTGCCCTATCTACTACAGGAAAAAAAAAGTCTTGGCATTATAGCACAGAGCGGCTGATGCTGCAGTTAAAAGTCGCAGATTAGCTGTAAGCACAATCTAACCGGCTTGAGCTGGCTCAGCTCTTACCTGGCCACCGGAAAAAATGACGGGGGTGGAGGCCGGCTTTGGGCGATAAGGGATGGTGGCACCTTTTGGTGGAGACTAGGAGGGAAAAAAAAGAGACATGAAAAAAACAGGCATTTTTTCATATGTGTTCTTTGAATGTGAAGCGACAGCCAGCAGCCTGTTGGCGTGGCTTTGTAATAAATGCTGAGGACAGGAGCTGACCGTGCCAGACCTCCCCATCGCCCAGGACACAAGGATTTCTTTTGAATGGCTCTCAAATTTCTGTCACATCCAACTCCTTTCAAAGAACCATACATCACACCACAACGGCCCCTGAAACCGCAACTCTATACAATCCTGCTTTTCTATGAAAAGACGCTGGGCTGCCGGTTGAAGTCAAGAGATGCTGGAGATGTATTCTGAGCTCGCTGGCTGCTATCATATTTAATGATAGGACTAATAATCCTCTCATGTGATTCTCAATAATGAAAAGACCGGCTTGGATGTCTCCAAATGTCACCACCTCCATAGGTGGAAAATGAAAAAACAAGACCTTGCTCAGGCGGAACACTATATAGGCAGATGGAATTCATCTCCCCGTCTCTATTTCCTTTCTGCAGAGGTGGAAGAAAGCGGAGAGGAGGGTTTAAGTGGGAAAGTTGCGGATGTTCCGGGTTTGAGAGCAGACTGTAATGACACCGAGTTATTGATTCATACCGCGCGGCAGAGAGAGTTTTGTTCAAGACAGTGGAGAGGCCTTAATCGGATTTCCTCGACTGTAGAGGAAGGATCCACTTATGTGCGATATGTGCTTGAAATTAAATATAAAGACACAGAAATGATGTCAATGCCAGGCGGAGACGATCTGGTTTTTCTCACAGCTCTGTTGAATCCTCAGGGCGCCAACAATAACACAACTTAATCTTGGTTTGGTTTCAGCTGTAATCTGGACATACGCTACCTCCAGCATCACCACGCAGATCTGTTTGACACACTGGATGATGGCTTCTGGGGTCCCGGAGATTGTCACCGCGCGTTCCGTGGAGTTGGGCAGCATGTCCCCCGCCACCTGGACCTGGGCTCCTGTGGACTGGAGGAAAAAAATAAGGACCTTCGATGTCAAATCTTCTGCAGTTTATAGTTTTATTGACCTGACGGCAGGAAATAAAACGTTTCCCACTGTTCAAATGATGGAGCTTTCAGGTTTTCATGTTGTGCTGAAGCCCGTGAAAGAAAAATGATACCGTTTGTGAGAAATACATGTATATATAAGCTCACACATCGGAGCAGGGCTGCATCAAATCTTCTCTCCGTCATACATAAAGTAACAAGGTAGGATTAAAAAAACATGCTAACGCGCTAACGTGCTAGCTGAAACGGTGACTCCATACCCTACCTCTCTCATTTCTTTGATTTTGGAGCCTCCTTTTCCTATGAGGGAGCCGCACTGGCTGGCTGGCACCACCAGCCTCAGGGTGACGGGGGGTTTGCTGGTGGCTGGGCTGTTGCTCATGGAATTTATAATGTCCTGCACAATGAGAACATCATATTTAATATTAATGTGCACCTTCGGGTCACAGAGGGCGCAGCCGTGTGTCAATTGAAAACAGGTGAAATAAAAAGACAGGATGAGACGAGGAGACGGTTGACAAGGGATGTGATTCAAGTGATTCCGAAAAAGTCTGTTCTATTCAAATAAAGAGGCAGCTATGGAAATGACTATGACATACTAATCCATAATAATGTTCATCGCACAAAAGTCTGCAAATCTGGCATCATATTTGATTTGTTATAATAAGTGGAGCTTGACTCTTGCATATGCAGGAAGGGAATATTTGACAGGCTAAGTCATGCTCTGTTAATACACCGATGGATTTTTGTGTTGGCTGTTTTTAATGGAGATGGAAATGGCTGTAGGAAAATAAAAATAAAAAGGCAAATGAACCCCTGGCCGACGTAAAGAGGACAGAAGGGACTTGAACCCATGTTGGATTTCATCAGTACTGGAGCCTCAATGAGCTAAAATGTCAATGTATGCGGCCGTGCATGATCGAGGCGAAATCAAACACTCAGCATACCTCCTCAAATTTGTAGGCGATCATGGCGAAGGCCTTGAAGATGGTGTCGGTCGGCCCGGTGATGGTGACGATCCTCTCCGGACAGTTGCCCTCGGAAATATTGATCCGCGCTCCACTCTGTAAAAAATGTAACTTGATTGTGGAATGTGCCAAAATCTCCAATATTAAATGAATTTAATATTGCGATTTAAAAGTGTAAACGTTTTTGCTGAATAATTAATACACACCTCTTCTCGCATCTTTTTCACTGTTTCCCCTTTCTGGAAAAAAAAAAAAATAAGCATAGTATGTCATTTTGTTTTATTTATCCCACTGGTATAAACATGATTGAGCTCATAAAAAAATCACATACCTTTCCAATTATACTCCCGACCTCCTGCGATGAAACATGGAAAAGAGAAAAATAATAAACAGAATTATTTACAAAGATCCCCTGTATAAATGTGCAGTATGTGAGAGGGTCAACATCTCCTCAGAGACTGTGAGGCGTCCATCCATTTTGCCAGTTAGCTGCAGAGCCAAGTTTCTTCCACAACTACAGTAAAAAGCCCAAACCAGTGGTTTGTAAGTGATTTTCATTTTTAACCAAACTTGGGATTGACTCCTTTGCCACAGTTGCCAATATTCATCCCTGACTGCACATTCATTTGTTTTTTGTTTTTTTTTTAGATATTTGAGCGCCATGATTTGTTTGTTTATTCACAATCTACTTCTGGGCATTCAGCATCTTTATCACCAAAGCTTCTCCGGGAGCATCACACAATCAGATCAGACGCATTCGTGACATCATCACACCCCACACCCCGTCTTCATCTTCCACAGCTAAATTCAGATTGAAGTATACATACATCCAAACCTCATCCACCCAACAGCCTCCGGGTTATTCAAACTATCACCAATCAGAGTCTGGAGCTCCTGCCGGAGCAGCCGGGCAGCAGGTGGAACATGGATGTTGGCAAAGGTGTTGGCCTAGAGCCTTAGCGGGCGCACAACCCAAACAAAATGGCCGACTCGGTGGAGATGTGTAGCGTGACAATTCCAAATGTCTGTCTGCCAGGAGAAGACTTTGAAATCAAATCACAGCCACTGTTGCACAACTGTCCATCTGTTTCACACATCCAGGGCAGTACTTTGACCTTCAGCTAACCCCACAGAGACATTTTTTAAAGCTGCAGCTTTAGCACCGGAGCTTAACAAAAAAAAGGGCGGGAAAACAAGCATGACTGATTTTACACAAACAGGCCAAACACGCCGACAGCGACTCTAACCAGCTCTTCATAAACGAGGACGTGCCTGAAAAAAAGTGGTTGGGGGTTGGTGTTGGTGCTCCTCTTAATGAGCAGCGGTGTTCCAACTGTGAATTATTACACTCACTCAGTTTAAGGGCTTAAGAAGATGAAACTTTCAGTGGAAGCAGCTGAGCCAGCACCAACCTGAGCACCCAAGGTGTCATGTTTTATTCTTATTTAAATCAAATCTGCAGTGTGATGTTTTTTTTTCCACCCAGTATATATATATATGTGTATGAGACTCTGTGCTGGCTTACTTTTCCATGCATGAGGAGGCGGATGGTGAGCGTGACGTTGAGCCCGCCCTCCGGCGGGACCTTGGGCTCCATGTTTTGGAGGAGGTAAGAGCAGTCCTGGAATGGGACGTCCTCAGAGGGAGATTCCAGCGTGCCAGTCACCTGCCAAACAAGCCCATCCCACAAAAATGTATGTTTGAACATTATTATGGATTAGTATGTCATAGTCATTTCAATAGCTGCCTCTTTGTTTGAATAGCACATTAATTGTTCATTAGGTTTAGGAGAATTATATTCGGCCAAGAATCATTCTGGCACCTAATCCCCGGTTTAGCTACAATTCGGCTTTTTATATATTATTCTTTAAATTAATATTGATTTAGTACAAATGAGAATAGCTACCAATTTATCTATTCGTCTAGCCTTTATATTACCCTAATTGACTCACAGCATGAGAACAAATCAGCGTCCTTCATTAAATGTAGAATAAATGTATAAATAAATATAAATAAGGCATTCGGCATGACTCAGAAATGAAGGAAGCTCACAAATGACAACAGATGATTGTTGTGTAGTTATCTTAATAGCAGAGGTGGGTGAGTCATCAGCATTCCAGTTGAAATCAACTTGTTTCGTCTCAACATTATATTTGTTTGGAGTGAGTGTCGTCAAATATTAGGACTCGGTTTACATCTTAAGGTCAGACCTTTGTATTACCCTTTTTAAATGAATGAGTTTGAGTACCTGGGAATGTCATTTAAAAGGCCCACACATGCACACACACACACACGCACACATATATATTTGTGTGCACTTTCTGTGTCTGTTAGCAGATCAGGGGCAGGACTGAATGTCTAATTCCTCCCTTCTTGCGTTTCCAAGGACAACCGAAGCTTTAGGGATGCAATTATCCTTTGACATACAACAACGTTACAGCGGGATTAGGCGCCACGTCCGCCAGGAAGAAGGAATAAAGAAAACCACACAATTATGGTACGTTTCTGTCCAAAGAATAAACAACACACAATGCCATAACACTAGAATGAATTATACATGCAGCATTAAACTGGCTCCGTAAATCCGTTTCTGCTTGGGCTTGTGCGCTGTGAATTGTCGAAACGACCCTTTGCGTTCTGCAGAATGGCGCATATACTCGCACACATGCATCAATCACTGTCTCATGTGATTCATGTCATTTTGATCATACTAATCCCTGTCATTATGAAAAAAAAAAACTTTTTAAATACTCAGAACAAACTCCTTTAGAGGACATGCTCATGTATTTTTTTATTTACCTCATGGAGACTTTACAGATGAACATTTAAACCATTTTTATTCTTTCATTAAAAATGAAAAATAAATATAGAGAGGTGTTTTTTTCCCTTTCTTTTTCTTTTTCAGGCAGAAGATTTAATTAGAAATGACTCTGCCTTGTCTTCCTCCCGCTCACCGGAGCGAGCCGCATTTTTCAAAATCTAGCACCAAGGACCAATTAGGAAAATGTGCTCGCCGAGAACATCTTGGAGATGATAACCTCCAACAAGCGAAGCCATCCATTCTGTTTGGGTGAAATTTCACCTGCTACCTCGCCAGGCCTCTTAGCACCTTCACTTTTTTCTCTGAGATTTTCAAAATGGTCTCCTGGCGACTGATGGTGCATTAGGGGAAAATGGAAAAAGGCAAAGGCTTGGAAATATCTGAAGGGCTCCTTTGTTTGCGCTGTGTGGTCAGACCCTCCCATGCTGGAGGCCTGTCATCTCCAATCAGTCGGCCTGCTCCGCCTTTCGGCCTAAATTAAAACGACGGGGTGTTTTTTTCTTCAGTCTCACTGAAAACGGAAAAAAAAAAAAACGTGGCTGCGGTTAATCGCTAGCGGTGAACCGGCCCACACCTAATCCATAATATAATAAAAGACAACGTCACTAGAAGTGAATCTGCTCGCCCGCGCCAACACACACACACTTGGAAATTCAACACAAATATCTGCCTGTTCAATACGACCGAGTCAAGGGAATCATACTTTGATGCCAACTGAAAGGATGTAATGTAATAATGAAGATCCAGATAAACATCAGGTCCCTCACGCGGACGGATTTCTGTTTCTAACCATAAATACATCATTCCAGATATTAGCCTCTCAACCAATCAGGGTGATTCACTGGAAAAAATAAATAACATTTGTAATAATCTTTTAAAATGTACCGTTTAGCCCCTAAAGATGTCTCAATGCATGTACATGTAAAAAAAAAAAAATACACTTGACGAGGAGTCTTGCATTGAGACATTTACTGTCTGAGAATCTTCCTCCATTCAATCGTAACCACCTTTTTAAAATCCTTCTGGAGTTATTTTAGAAATGATTTACCTTTCACTGTTTCCCAACAGTTGACCACCAACAACGGCTGATCACAAAAAAAAGGGTGAGAAAGATGGAATTGAAATATTATTATATCCCTCTGTCGCTAAGACCGGATGCAGAGACGCGCAGCCATTGGTCGAGACGTGGAGTCAGGCGGGGCGATGCATCACCACGCGTGGCGTCCCGTTTCTATGCGTAAACCGAAATGACTTCTGAGTTTGGGACGAATGTGTCCTATTGAAAAGTGTCTTGCTCCACATGGGCAGAGGAGATGATGGGTGCCCCAGATTAGCATGCCCCCTGGGGGGGTGCACGAGGAGGGGGGAGGTGGGTTTATGAGATGGTAAGCAAATGAAATGCGTTGATTTTTGTGACAAGTGGGCAAAAGGAGAAAAGAAAGGGCCTCTGCTTTGTTGTATTTGTGTGTTTCAAAATTGCTGCTTGTGCGGGGTTTTCTATTTCCTGTTGTGTTGTTCATTGTTTAACTGGGCTTTTCCCCTTAATTGTGCTTTGGATAGTTTTTTGCATACAGTTTAAATGCAGTGTGTATCACTGGGAGACTGAAGACTGGAGCAAAGTCAATTATAGTTCCTTCATAGGTTTGCCCTCTCCATAGGAACCGACGAAAGTTTGGTGCAGTAAAAACGAGTAAAAACAAACGCACAAAGATATAAATACAGAACAAATAATAACAACAACAACAACAACAACAACAACAATAATTATAATAATGATAATAATGAGGATGAGGATGATAATAATAATAATAATAATAATAATAATAATAATAATAATAATATAATAATAATAATAATAATAATAATAATAATAATAATAATAATAATAATAATAATAATAATAATAACTAAGTTATAAATAACAGTTGCAGTTCGTCACGTGCAGATTTTAGAAAAAAATCTCATTTTGTAGAGATTTGACCCCAGTGAGAGTAAATACCACCTGTGGTGAATCACCAGGAAAAAAGAAACATTGGATATCTTTCCTTCATATGCTCCTGTCACGTTTTTTTTTCTTACGTATGACACATTGAAAAAAAAAAGAAGAAAAATGCTGCTTTCAGTGACTACTTCAATAACGTAACTGGCAGCCTCGGCCCTTTCGGCATCGGTTTTGGAGTCATGTTGTCGACAGCTCAAAATGACAAATACAAATATGTTGGAACATTTCGACTTCAGAATCCAGACTGGTGTGAAATCGTGTTTACCATCCGACTGCTCTGTGATGCTTTACATGAAAGCAGGAAGCAGGAAAAAAATAAATAAAACAAATTCGCTGAGTGCTGGATTTTCTGGCAGCTCATAAAAAAAAAGGGTTTCTATTCAAAATATTTAATGTAGTTTATCACTTTTGGCCAAATGTGCATACCAGGTGCCAGATTTTCGTTTTAGTGTCATTTTATTGAAAAATGATGCTATACATATTCAGGAGAAAAATGGTGAAGGACAACCAGCTTTTTGTCTGATTAAAAAAAAAGCCCATTACATACAGCTCCATCACTTTTAAAAGTCTGAATTTGAAAACAAAAAAGCAAATAAGCTAGTTTAGGGACGGTCCTGGAGAGGGCCGGAAACTAAAATAAATAATAAAGAGACCAGAGGTGAAGACTGATGTTTTACTACAAAACACAAAAAGTTGTGCAGGAACCTTTTGTGCTACAGCAGAATGTGTGTGTGTGTGTGTGTGTGTGTGTGTGCGTGTTTGTTTTCCTGCACTCATTCTAATCCATTATTAATCAGCTATAATGGGCCCCAGCAGAAATCCATGTGTTGTGTTTTCTCCCCTTCATTTGCCCTGACCTGATATTTTTTTTCATTTATCTGTCACTCGGCAATTGCGTAATCCCAGACAGCTGGGAGTGGAATCAAGTGTGCGATTCAGATCACCTGTGCAAAGAGACGCAGGTGTTCTCTGGTATCAGTCACACACCTGATTCCTCTACCTTCGTGGCCTAACTCTTTCTTTCACTTTAAATGTACATACAACAACTTTTATTTATGCTTATGCTTAATTCTATACCCTACCTATAGTCTAATTTTATATTTTGCATTTGATGAATACATTCTTCTCTCTAAGTTCCTCTCTGACTCTGCTGTTGTATTTGCAATGTAAAAAGGACAAAAGACCCCATGCACATAATGTGTATATAATATAGATTTTTTTTTTGTATCTAGTTCATTTTGCCAATCCGCTGTATGCTACAGACTAAATATTTGGGCCAGTATCCGCCGACATACCCGTTTCAGTCTGAAGCAGAGATTATTTTTTTTCCCTCTCCTCAGCATCCATCTACAAAAGCTTTGCTGCGAGTCGCCATATTCAAAACACACACACACATGCATGCATATACGCGCAGGCACGTTCAAAGGACGCGGTTCAAAGATTTGACACAGACGGGCAGACCGATATATTCATGCAGAAAAAGACTTGAAAGGGAACTTCTTTTTTCTTCCATTCCCTTTACTGTGTTGATATTTTTCCTTGAAAGGAATTTGATGATGGTGAGTGAAAAGTTAAATGAAAGTTAAAAGAGAGCTGAGGCTACTGTAGATATATATTACAATCTGACTGTGTTCAGCTAGTGGCTCGACTAGATTTCATAATGACCACAGTATTCCCCCTTGTATTTGTTATTTTGCAGATTGGACATATAATGGTGAAAAAAGCACATGATTTAAAAATAAAAAATAAATGTTTTATTGTTTGTGTATTAGGTTTTCTCTCTGTATATTTTCTTGTTTAAACAATGTAGGAAAGTTGTGTGGACTAAAATAAAGTGCAGTTTCTAAACTAAGACAGCACTGGTTAGTCATAAAATAAAAATATAAATATAATACCGAATACGGTGTTCCAGTTCAGAAACTGTTTTTTTGTAAAGTCTGCATCAAGGTGGGAATATGCCATTATGGGATGTCCTGTCTCATAGTCTGCAACTGTCCTTGGCAACTCAGTCAATTAGAAATGTAAAACGTAATCAAAATCCTCTGATGGTCTTGCATTAACCTCTCTCCGTTCTAATTCTGCAGAGAATGGACACGTGCACAACCTCTGTCAGGTAAAGTAATAAACGAGTGACGCTTCTCACCAGATTCGTGCACATAGGAATCACACAGACTCGGCTCAGATCGTCGAGCTTTGGACTTCCCTGCAGGTAGACAGCCAGCCCATGCTAAAAACCAGCAGACACAACAAATGAAAGGAGGTCACAGAGAATATTCACTTCATTTATCAGCACTGATGCTCTCTCTCAGACACACACACACCCCTGATTCCTCTCCTGACCACTAGATGGAGCCATTTTACTTATTTTTACTGATAAACATATTTTTCACATGTTTAATTTATTGATGTAAATAGCAAGAAGAAGAAGAAGTAAAAAAAAAAGATGAATGGCACTGCAAAAAAAAAAAAACTAGGTATGGATGCATCATAAATACACGAGTTGTTTTTCTGTGTAGAACCAGATCAATAAATACACTCAAACCAGCTTTCAATCTGAATAATCACAATTCAGGTTGCAGGTGACAACAATAAGTAGGTGGTTCTTACCAAAGAGGGATCCCAAAAGTCTCCTAGGTTTTTTCTTCCAGGTCATGTGACCTGTGGCTGGCAGCCTTCCAGCAGAATGGGGCTCGAATGTCTGGCCGATTCACCTACACACAAACATACACACATATGGAGGATATGAACCTGATCAAATGCACTAACATGTTTAACGTGTGTGTTAGTCATGATTGTATGAGTAGTAACAATTTCCTCACACTGACTATAAGTATCATTCATAATTAGCCTGTGTAAATCTGTGGTTGAAGCTTATTTATCCTCTATATCGATTGTTATGGCTGGATAAAGAAAATGAACCATTTACTGTATGGGTTCATGTCAATAGAATTCAATATGACCACTTACTTTGCTGTGCCTGGCCAGCACAGACTTTTAAATCTAATCAGCTGTGGAGCGTCTGCTCAGTGAATCTGTTGAAGAAGAAAATGCTGCTTTAGAGGCAAAACTAATCATTTAAATAGACACCATGCAACCAGAATCAATTATTACATTTACAGGTTAGATTTGGGCCTCGTGGGTGTTTTGTGACATACATCACATCTTGCATACAACACACACACACACAAACTTGAGTTCCTGGAGTGCAGCCTCTTTTCTTTTGAGGAGCACTGCTGCCCTCTGCTGGTGATTCATGAGACATAACACATTCCTTCATGCGAAGGCCAATTTGATTGAATGAGTTGCTGCCTTTTGTAACATCATACATGAAATATATAAAAATTCCAGAACTTAACTCCTCGCATTTTGACTAAATACCTAGAAGTAGTATGAGAGACTCTGGTTACACGTTTGTGAGATATTTTTAGTTTAACATTGAAATGAAAACACTTGCTACACACAATGGAAATCGCATGGAAGTACTATTGTGCACAGAGATATCTGAATTCCCTCTCAGGATTAAGTCTTAATATATGCAAGCTCCCACATGGAGTATAATACGTTTAAAATAGTCATATTTTATATCCTAGACCATGAGAGAGAACAGAGCAGGAAAGATCACATGACCTCACATCATCTACAATTACCACATGCACACACACACACTGACTAATCTCATCCTCAGAAGCGAGGTGGCAATCTGATCTTTCCTCTGCTCCTTGGGGGGGATGGGCGCGGGTCCCCGGAGGTGAAACTCGATTAGCGAGCAGCTTGAAAGTCAATGGCAGGGGCCCCTGTGTGTTCCAGTCCCCTGACAGTATTAATGTTTAATGATATCTAAAGAGGCTAATACTCACTCCCCCCGTCCCCCCCCGTCCCCCCCCACCACCTTATACTCTCATTAAATATCCTCACAATATCATCACCTCCTCAGATTAGAGCGCTGACCCCCATCTGCTGAAGGACTCGCCCTTCACTCATAGCTCTCTCTAACACACACACACGGAATGAAACACTGGAGAGGTCAAGGGAAAGGTCGGGGTCACCAATGCTGAATGGAAGACGCCTGATTTAGTGTGGCCCTCTGATGCTCCAGATATAAACCACCCAGCCCCGTAAAAAAAAAAAAAAATGTATATATATATATATATAAATTCAAAATAAAAAAAACATGGTAGTGTGTGGTGGAAACGCAAACCTGTGCAAACCTCAGCGACATGAATAACAAAAAAGGAATATGATGATGATCAGGAAACCCCTCGACAGGAGATTGAAAATGCTTCAATAAAATTGGACAAATTCTAACTTTGACCTGAGGATGGAGCCAGATGAAAAGCTTCTGGCAGCGGTGGGCTCCCAGCGCTGTTGTGCCTCTACACAGTGATAACCTTTACAGGAAGTGTCGCTGGTGTAAACACAACAATGCTCTGACCCAAAGACCCCTCATGTTATAATATAATATATAAACATGTTATTCATAATTTTTTGGGGGGAATCTTTTTATGTATCTCAAAAGCTGATTTATTGCATTGGTTAATTTAAAAATACGTTATTATTATTATTATTATTATTATTTATGGGGCTTAGAATTCCTGTTTAAGACGAAGCAGGGCTTCACACACACTTTCTCTCTCACAAACACACACACTTGCACACACAGCAAAACAACCACAAATGCACCGGTGAGCAGACATACACACACCCACACCAATGCAATTCTCAAGGACACACACACACACACACACACAGTACGTCAACAGAAAAAGTCCCAGGAAAGGCCTGTGCCTGTAAATGCATTCAGGAAAGGGGCAGCGCAGCACTTAAGCGGTCACTTCCTCACACGCAGGCCAATCACAGCAGCTTAGCCGGAGCCACTCGTTAACGTCCCATCACTCACGCCCGAGTCGTGGCAAAATGTTGAAGCTTTGAAGTCATTGTGCGTGAGGCGACTCGGCCTCCTCGCTTGTGAGGAGGGATTAGTCATGCTGTGTTTATTGCCGAGTGTGCATCAGCGACTGCAGGGATTTTTTTTAATATATTTTTTTTTGGGGGGGGGAGGGAGGGGGAGGGGGGGCTTGAGAGGTGTTTGTGCCAAACTCTGACACGATGAAAGAACAACATATTCCAAAAAAAAGCTCCAGCCTCAACTCCACGGCTATTACCCAATAGGAAATGCTTTCACTGTGTCACAAATCAAGACTTTCTGCAGAGTCTGGTTAGTGGTGGACGAGGATAAAGTTTTCACTTCTGACTGAGTCTTATGGTTTGGATTATTTTCAGGAATGATTGTTTCCATAACATAAAAAAAACACCATTTTCCCCAGTACATGACAATATGATGTCACAAAAATGTCTATACGTGCTAATAATTACATTTTGGTGTAATACTGTATATGCATGTGTGTGTGTGTGTGTGGACATTTAATGGAACCGCACATCACGTGACTCATGCAGCCACCCATGCTGTCCATTACACTCCAGGATGCTGTAGATCCGGATCCACAAAGGTTAACTAGAGAAATAAAAAGTGTTTAATCTGTAGTAGAAGCACTTTCAATATCTTGACTGACACATTTTATAATGCACAGTGACCACAAAGTGCTTGGGTGGTGGAGTCCCTCATCCCCCCCCCCCCACACACACACACACTTCTAATTACCAGCTGCACAGAGCGTCAGTGTACTGATGGATGATGTATGCATAGTCTCCACACCAAACTAACGAGCTCATTTTCCATTTTCTGAGATATCCTTCCCGTGACCCCTTCACTGAGCGCATGCATCATGTGTCAAGGCCATGCGTGCATGTGTGTGTGTGTGTGTGTGTGTGTGCACCGCAGCCATACACGGGGGTGCAGGCGAGGGGCTAAAAAAAAAAGGCGATTGTGGAGGCTTCAACAGGAAATGGAATTGCTGGCTGTATATCTCCACGCTCTGGACGTCTTTATGCCCAGAGCGGCTCGCCTTTCTGCCTGCTCATCACAGCTCCTATCAGGTGTGTGTGTGCGTGTGCGTGTGGCGTGGATGAGACGGGACTCGTTGCATGTGCTCACTGTATTTTGTACATGTACAGCACAAACAGGGTCTGTAATACAAGGTTTACTGGCATGAACAGGAAATAAATCTGGCATTATACTGGAATATGCATTTTCCACAATATGATACGATATTGAGTGAAGTGCAAAGTACATATAAATCAATAGATCCGCCTTTTGAAGTTGAAGTGTGAATTCCATAACTAAACAGAAAATATTAGAATAATATTCCCAAAACCTCCCATCCAGAGCGATTGTCCAGCCATTGCTTGGCAACCGTAACCCGGCAATGGAGGCCTGCCAACTTTAAAATGTACTAACTTGTGGATGTGTACCTTTTTTTTGTTTTTTTTTCCAAAAAGTGTTGCAAATTCAACAGCAAAAAGCATTTTTACACATCATTATTTATAAACCTGTGCAGCACAGCTGAGAAATGCCACAAATTCAATTAATTCCGGGGTCAGGGGTCATTCAGTGGCTGCTAAATCAATTTTATGAGCATTTCTGAGATTTACAGTCAAACGATTGTTTCAAATATGCATCCTGCAAACCAGATGACTCCTTAATATTTACTTATAAAGACTAATCATGATCTCAGGTTTCACAAATGACAACGATTATTGGTATTTTCAATTGATATTTTATCATTTACATTTTTTGATTTAGCTGGCCCCATCTTCTCATTGTGACTTGACATTATTGCATGGCATTATCTGGCTGTTTGCTCGTTAAATCGCCTCTGTGGATAGTTTAGTTTCTTGGGTGCTATACAATTAATATTCATATATTTCCTGCAGTAATCCTGAAGACAGCTCCTTCGCCGTTCATGCCTACATTTCATTTATTTCTGATTAGACAAAAGCGGATTTCGATAACGTGCTTTATTAATGTGTCCAGCGGGACTGGTTTCTACATAAATTCACAGTCAGCCAAAAATACCTGTCATGCCTCATGAGACATGTGCATGGAAATTGCACAGCTGCTTTTCCCCTTACTGGCACTTTTTTTCTGTTCTTTTCTGCAGATGAAAAGTGCCAGCTTGAATAAACCTGATAAATGACCAGATGCAAACTGTTGACCAGTGAATTTTTGTGACAGGATGCATTACACCTGATTTTCTCCTCTCCATGAAGATCATCATGATTGTTCCCCAGGTGGCGAGCTGCAGACTCTGCCAGGTTTTACTAATTCGGCTTTTACTCATTTCAGAGAGTTGAACACACTTTCATTCACTCACTCACAGCAGGTGCACAACAGATAAAAAAACAAAAAAAAAACACATATTCATTTCTATAATGGCACAAATATTACAAGCGAGTGGTTTGTAAACCCTGTTACTGTAAGAGAAAAATATCTGTAGTGGCATGCTGATTATTAAAAACATTATCTCCTGAATGTTTAAGATATTGCAGAAAATTAATCAAATTAATCAATATTATTTTTAATCTGTCAAACCTGGATTGGCCCAAATGTCCAATCACAGGGATTTCCCCAACATATCACATTCCTTCCATATAATCCGCTTGCAGTGGAATATTTAGGGGTCCATACAGGTACTGTAAAAAAAAAAGCCGTCACCAGCATGCATCTGCAAAATAGTCAGGATATAGGTCATTTACTGTATCTAATATTTAAATAAGGAGGCCGGATGAATAGGAAGCAGCAGTGAAAGAAAATGATCTAACGAATAAGAATGAATACATGCTAAGTCCAGAAATTGTCTTTTGAACCCTTTGGTGTTCAGACGGTGCAAATGATGAACCCTGTTGCTACTTGTTAAATAGAATCTGATAAAAAAAAAAAAAAAAAAAGACTGTTTGATCTATGCACATTAATGAGGTCAGGGGCAAAGAGGAGCTTTGGACAGCGGTGACGAGTGGAGCCGCACATCAAAGGTAGAAAACCGTCACGCTTTTAATATCTGCGGTTAAGGGGGAGACCAACATACGTGTGCGTGTCTTCGCAACTCCGTGTCAGCCAGGTGTGCACCACACGTGCGTCATAGGTGAGCAAAGGAACACAGATGGAAGACTAATATCCTATATCGTTAAAGCAGCATTTTTGTTTCTCTTTTTCATGAAATGTCAAATATAAGTTAATATTATTAAAAACAAATAGGCAGATACCTACATATATCTATCTATATATCTATAGATAGATATATAGAAAGAGATGCAAAAACCTTGCTGACTCTAAAGAGTTAACCGTCAAGCTGCAAAGCCTGCGCTCTGTGGACGAGCGATAGAATGAGTCTGAGGTTCAGTGACATTTGAAAAAGTCAGCTTGATAGAACAGAGAGTGAAAGGCCACCACAGAGCGGCGGAACCCCACCCGCAGCACTCTCCTCAAATCTGAGCCTCTCCTTTCATCATCTCCTCATTCCTAATGACGGAAAATACAGAAAAAAAAACTCAACCTGACATAAATCTTATTTTTTGTAGCAAAAAGCATGTTTTTATTATTATTATTATTAATATTGTTTATTCTGCAGGTAGAAAATGAATTGACTTCTTTTTATGTTATTATTTTAGAATGTTTAACATGCTCAACATCCTGAGATTCCTGAGAGAGACCCAGTGTGATTTTCTGGGAAAATATTAATCCCTTCTTTCTTCCTTTAACGTGGAGCCGGAAAAAAAACAAAAAAAAAAAAACTCTCTGATGTTCTCGTATTTAACCACTTAATCCCAAAGAAAAGGAAAAAAAAATGAAGCACCTTCTCCAGTTGAATGTCGTTTTTGTAGTTTTCCATCTTGCCACACACGCACACACGCACACACACACACAAGCACTGGTAAATATCCATATACTTTGAATATGTAGAGACGTGTGTGTTTATAGTGCTCTGTTCACTTGACAACCATGCAAGAATGAGATTATTTTAACCCTGGAAAAAAAAAAAGTAAACACACTGACAGGCAAGTGGAGTTACAATGTGATCGTGTGTGTCTGTGCGTGTGCGTGTGTATGATGTCACACAGTTACTTGTTAAACGATGCATCAAGTTCCGTCAGATCTGTCTACATGGAGATCACAGTGCTGCTTTGATAATCTGCTGCCGCTTTAGAATCGCCTGCAGGAAAACAGATTGTGGCTCAGCTCGGAGGCAAAAAAAAAAAAAAAAATGATTTTCTCGAAGTGCTGTGCTCCACTTTGAATCCCCAGTGTTCACATTGTGCAAGAGTTGTCCTGCTACTAATTAAAAGTGAACCTGTGCACGTCTGCTGAGGATGTGTGTCTCAAACACAGCAGAATTTTTATTTTTTATTTTTTTTAAACGGCACTCTGTTGTCATCCGGAGGCAGCACGTGACAGGAGGAGATGACGAGGTAATGATGTGCAAACAATCCCGGGGCGAGAGGGGAGGACACGCCGCTGCCTGACACAGATTCAGCACGCCATTAAATGAATAATAGAAGAAGGGGTGGTTTCGGAGCGCCTGTACTACAGGGGCGTGTTCGCCACCCGTCCACCCATACTTTGGGACAACATTCTTCAACCATCCAAATCCCACTCCTGATAGTGCATCATGGAATCCTCAAACGTTTCCCCCGGGCGGGTTGTGGGAAAGTTCCAGTGATGAATAAATGAGCTCGTCCATATGGAAGGGTGGGGAATTCAAAAAAATTAAAAATAAAATCACAGCCTGGGATTTTCGGACCTGCCCCAATTTCCGCAACGCCGGAGCCGCTACCTTCCCCAAGCAGAGTTAAAAACTCTCCTCCAGCTCCGGAAGCGCACGCCTTCCTTTTCGACATCTGCTAAAACTCACACGGCTGCCTTTCGCGCTGACTTAGCAGCTTCTTCTGCAGATACTCCAGCAGCAGCAGCAGCAGCACAGCCATATATATATATATATATATATATGTATATCCACATGTGAGTAAAAAATATAGCACTGAAAAAGATTGCGTCAGGGGAAAAAGAAAAATTGCAATACCATTCCTCCTGCTTTGTAGCAGATCAGACAAAGGAGTGAACACAGATACCTATACCTCAGAAATATTTTAAACCATCTTTTATAGAATAATGTTATTACCGCTTTTGTAAAAAATAAAATAATTATAATTAAAAATATAAAAATAATAAAGTGGTGAATTTTTCAATGGTAGCCAAAGAGGAGCAGACCTATATCTCCTTCGTTGGTGCCACAGAGCATGGTGCCGAAAAAAAAAAAAAAAAAAAACTGCCTCACTGCCCAGGGTGACACACGCTGTCGAGTTCAACCCACATCCACTTTCCTGCCTGTACCAATTTACACATCAAATCTGTGCCTGCATATAATTCAGCCCCCTAAACGCAGTCGTTTTAACTTCTGTTTCGCAGGAATTCCAGTATCTGGTGAGTCATATCTTCAGTATTTATTAGAAAGGGATCTGCACTCTCTCTCTCTCTCCGCCCAAGTGTGTCCACAGCGTCTGTGGTGTTTGGTTCTCCAGCTGGGACCAATCTGTCGGTCAGGTGTGACTCCGCGGTAGCGGCCGAACAAAGTGAGAGGACGTCCAGATACAAAGAGGGACGGCCCGCACACTAGCACAGTGTGTCATAATACACAACAGACACTAAATAAGCCTGTGGACCTCCATTCTGACCAAAGTGGAACATGTTTCCACGACATTTAGATGCAGACGGAAAACACGAGGGAGATTCCTAGGGAATACGGATTTTTCATTCCAGGTGAAACCAAAAAATACCATCACAGTGCACAAAATCATTGATCTCACTCTCTGATCATTATAATCTAGTCGATTGCCTTCAAATATTTCCACTCTTTGTCCTCAAATTGGCAGCTCACACCATTTGCAAATTTGAACGGTGTCAGCTGGGATGAGTGTGCGCGGTTTTCATGAAACCTGAAGCCCTGGACCGGGACCACAGGACCACGCTCTGCAGGACCCAGTGTGCCGGGTGGATTATGTCTAAATAAAGCCGCTGCTGCAGGCCATGAATTGCCGTGTCACTGATCCCAGACATCCCAGGTCTGCCTTCTGCAAGCTGTCTCTGGCTTTCCACTCCTTCAAACCAGGAAGAAAGAGAGAGAGAGCGAGCGAGAGAGAGAGAGAGAGAGAGAGAGGCTGGTTGACGTTGGTCCCATCCCGCTTGCCGTGGCTTAGTCTAAGAGGCTTGAATAATCAGGATGTTAAGCTGCGCTCGCACCTACCACACGCTCCCGAACTCCTGGGTGCTTTTTTAAATCAGGCAGAGGCCGAGGAAATATTTTTTCTCCTGACATCACCACACGTGTGTTGTTGTTTTGTTTTTTTTTCAGCCTAAGCTGCAGACACGTGTTTTTTTTTCTTGAATCTGGATTTCATGCGAGTCATCACATCCTGCAGAGCCGAGGCGCTTCTCTGCACCTTCCACACATAGTTTCCACGTCCACTGTACAGAGAGACAACGCTGCTCTTGGAGGGTGACTATGATGGAAACTAACATAGCTCAACTGTTGGATAAATGCACGTGAATGTGACCCATTATCCATAAGTCCAATGGCATGAAGTCCTGCTGACTCTTCAACTCAAGCCACCAGCAGGATAAATGGGTTTAAACCAACTATAATTGTATCATTGTCGTCACCAGAAGTTATTTTTGTGTGTTTAGCCTTTACCACAAAGGAAAAATGAGCCCAAAAAAAGAAGGCTGGCAAAAGCCAACACACACCTGAAAGAGCCGGATGTTTCCCCTCCTCAGCTTTAAAGGGCAGGGAGACATTTGGGGTACAATAAGTGGCCTACCACTGTCGGGAGGTCAACAACTTCCTGGTTGCTAAAAAAAAAAAAATCCCACAACCCATCTTATTTTTCCTGCAGATCAAATGTTGCTTCAGAGGGGAAGAGGATTGAATCTTTGCGGGAGTGGTTGGAAATACTGACTCGGTGGGAGGGAGCAGGCTTTAAAACACGGAGCAGAGCAGAGCAGAGCTCTAAATAATGAATCAAATCACATGAGACGAAAATAATGTGCAGACAAATTGAAGCTCCATCAGGACAGTCTGCGACTGCGTCAGCCAGTCCATGAAATCAGTTAGAAATATAAAATGACAGTGATGATAGTTTAGGCGATGTCCTCCAGGAATCAAATTCAGGAATTTGCTGAACTCAATGAGAACGTTAACACGATGTTTAAAATAAAAAAAAATCACAAAGCAACATGGAAAAAGTGAACTGTGCCTCACTCTGCAGGCTGGTGGTTGACCTTTGACCTCAGCTCAGCTTTATCTTAAACCGAAACACAATCGCGAGGCACAAGCGCTCCCACGCACGTCCCGCTGGAGCGCGGCCAGAGTCATCAACGAGCCCTAATCTAATCCGAATAAATCAAAATAAACTGCACAAGGTTGATTCCTCAGACGCTCCTCTGTGGGTTTGTGCATTAACAGAACTCTGGAGATCAAAGTGGGATGCAAAGCCAACAATAACATTTCCCTGGCGCGTCCACCTCTGCAGCTGGTTCACCAAACCCCTCCTGTATTAGCAGGTTTAAAAATAGCCCCGCCGCCTATTTATGACCATCCTTGACCACCCAGAGGGATGCTGGGAAATCAACGGGGAAGGCCGGAGTGCTGTTCCTGCTCCACCTTTCCCCTTTTAACGCTTATCCTCCCCCCCCCCCCCCCCCCCCCCCCCCCCCCCCCAGCCCCCTCTCCTCCCCCTCCCCCCCCCCCCCCCCCCCCTCGGAGGACTCCATCCTCCCTGATTGATCTCGCAACCCTTCACTGGATTAAATTACATCAGCGGGTGGCTCTGCACAGAGACAAACCAAAAAAAAAAAAAAATGGCCGTGGCTTTCCACCCGTCATAATTCTCTCCCATAGCTTCCCCTTTTAAAAAGGTGCCATGTTCAATTACAGCCTCACGCCCCCCCCTCCTTGCCTGATATGAATTATGATGCAGGATAGATTGTTTTTGAAGTCTTACAGCCCAGCTGGGGGGACGGAATGCTGCCGACCAATCAGAAGAGAGAGTGTGAGGGAAGGAGGAAGTGAGAGGCAGAAAACAGGGTTTGCTCTCAGCATCTCTCCCACCACAGGCGGTTTGGATTCCTGCATCAAACTGCACATGCAAACACGTCACAAACCCAAAAGTCAACATTTTTCTCCATAAGAAATTTTTTATGCATAATGCGTCGTGACAAAAATGCAGTAGAGCGTAGGCACGCAGCTAAGAACAGATATCATCGACGCTCTGGGCAACATCAACAAGAACCCGGGAAAGCTGCAGCTCCGCAGCTTCCAACTTTGGACCAGTCCCCGGGATACGAGGTCCCGGTAACAACCGCGGAGACGCGTGAACAAAACAGCGCGCCATGCGTGACTGAAAGGATTTTTTTAAATCATATCTGAGCCACATCTTTAGGCCAAGAGAGCAGCACCGCCGGCCACAAATACAGGGAATGCACTCGGGGAAACTTGAGGCGGTAGGAACAACAGCCATTCTGGATGGTCCTGAAATAAACCGGGGCAGAAATGGAAAAGACGCGTCTATGGCTCGGCACAAGGTCACAGACCCGCAGAGGAGGAAGCCGGCGTTGGAGAACTGAGGCTTTGTTCTTTGCAATGACGGAATCCGTCCGTGGATACGGTGATTTCAATTATTTTTGGGACAATGATGAATTTCTGTGGCGGGAACGACGTGTGTCCTTTTCAAAGACAATACTTTTAGAGTAAATGAACTGTTGCTTTTTTTTGTATTGTTCCATATTCTGATTCTTTTATGTTTTTAAACAAAAGAATGAATTCAAACATCAAATATATATATATATATATATACTGCAATAGCTTGTGCAAGTTCAATTAAAACCTTTTAACCTTTTCAAATTGTTGACAGCCCAATTACACAAAAAATGACTCTTTCACACATTTTGCACAATATGGCAAATCTGGGGAGTCCAATTTTCACCTGACCCATATTATTCTGGCCTCAGATTGGAGCTCCACCAAAGCTGACATGAAAACACTGAACCTGTGAGCATACATTTTAGTATTATAGTGGATTTCATCTCCACCTCAGCTGCACTCCTCCACTCAGGGCCAGGCATTAGTCAGATTTGGGTGGAGGGAGTTTGTCTTTGACCTTCGACCCAGTGGACCATGAAGGTCTCCATCCAGCCATGACCCCAGATAATAAAACCACCTTTAGCTCCATTTCTGTTAAACACGAGCTCAATGGTCCATCATAAAGTCAATCGGGTTATTATATTACACATGCTAAAACATCCGTCTCGTGCCATGAGTTAAACAGTGAGTGGAGAAACAATGAATGCTAAATATGTTGAATTTATGCGAGGGGGCCCAGGTTTCTGGAGTTCTTCCATTTACAATCCAAGGGCCAACATCACTGAACACTCCAAGCGTTCACCAGGGTCCAGAGCCCACAGATTCTGGCTTTCAGAGCTTGGATGTGTGAATTTTTGAGTGAAATAAGGAGGGATATTTTTATAATCATATTTTAGAATTAGAATTGCACATCGTCCCACACAAACATGCATCATATCATATTTTGTGATATGTTATTTTTATATAAATACTATGTTGGGATGAAAAGTTTGAAATATGCCATAATATTAAATGACAATGAAGAAAGTGTCAAATAAATATATTAACAATCCCCATTTTTCCCCCACCATCAGATCAACCCTGAAGTCACCATGGTTTGAGTAAATAATGTAATCCCTCTATAGCCTTTTTTTTTTTTTTTTTTTTTCCTCTGTGACCATTTGCCCTCAGTATCTGTGTGAGCGTTAACAAGACGGCATCCACTCGGTGTCAGTGGCCTTTCTCACACTGAGCCAGGACTGAGCCGGACCAGCAGGAGATCCGGAACGGCTCCAACGAGCCAAGGCACAAAGGGCCAGCTGCTCGCACAGGGAGGTGGAGCTTAGTGAACACACTGCATACATGCCATCCATCTTTTTTTTTTCTTTTTTTTCTTTTTTTTATAATGCATGTATTCCAAAAAGGGAAGATTAGTGCTGGAAATATTGTTTTTATTTATGCATGTAATTACTCATGATTCACTGGATAACAAGCGCATCCAGCCTCCTCTTCCTCCAACTCGTCTTTGCTCTAAAACAAAACCAGAAAAAGGTCAATAACTGTGCTGCCACTTTGGCTCCTCATTAGTGTGCTTTTTTTTTGCTCAAACGAGTTTTCTCATGCCCATCTGCAGGTTTACATGTGAGGTGAAAGTGTAAAAAAAAAAAAAAAACGCTCTGACACACTCACACACTCGTTGTCGGCGTTACTGCAGCTCAGCATGAGCTGGAAG
Organism: Colistium nudipinnis; assembly: GCA_016785305.1. Classification (NCBI taxonomy): domain Eukaryota; kingdom Metazoa; phylum Chordata; class Actinopteri; order Pleuronectiformes; family Rhombosoleidae; genus Colistium; species Colistium nudipinnis. The sequence goes on from JAFBJU010001158.1 coordinate 238,874, forward strand.
CAGAGGCTTCCTGCAAGTGCACGCAAACACATCACAGAGGCTCATAAATATCTCATTCTACCAGGGATTTCACGTATGCATTCTTAGGAGAGCTTACCGTGAAAAAAAAAGTTGATGTGCAGTAAGTGCATTCAATAGAAGAGCTGCAGGGCGAATGTGGAGAGGGAGAGGAGGAGAGCACATATTTGACTCTTTCGGCCCCAATAATCCTCCAGTACACCTGGTCTACGTTATTTTAAAGAAGTCACTCACTCCGGTTTTCAACACAGGGTGGAAGAGATTGCATGAATGATTTGTTTCAAGTGAAAGAGCCTCTCTCACAAACGAAGGAATAATTAATAGACTCTGCTTGTCATGAATGGAGGATGTGCAACCATTGTTTTTTTTCAATTTCAATTTCTTAAAGAGCAAGACACACGATAATTGCATTCTTCCTGGTTTCGACTACGGTTTAATGTTAAATGTAATGCATTATAAATGTGAGATTGATACGGGGAGGACCGGCAGTTATGAGTTGGCTTCATCGTTTGGCCCCCCGAAGCCCCACGGTTGGTAATCTGAGGGGACGGTGCAGACACACATCTGCGTGTTTCTTCCACCAGGAAGGAGCGAAACCTCATTTACACGTCCCAATAAACCAGCAGCTGAGCCAGGATATGTGAACGTCATCAACTGCTGTGTGTGGACATATTTATGATCAGACGCGTCATAAATAGGCCAAACGGTCACAGGCAGATTTCTTTTTTTTTTTCATGGATTGCAGTTGTTCAGACTATCACAATAAAAGCATTTCAGTGAAAGCTGACCACCCCCCCTCCTCTCCACATTCCAAAGCATTTTTTTTTTCCATTTTAAATAAGAGAAGGATTATCACAGACACCAAGTTGAATGTGACAGATTTAAGATGGCAGAATTTTGAAACTATGTGGATGGGGAGTATAGACAGAGTGTGGAGTAAAAGCTCCACATCACCAAACCGGCCCCTCATAATCATCAATTAGATATGACCATTTCACCACCCTCATATTTACCTCCACCCAAAAAATCCAAATGGACAACCTGAGGAGGAAGATCTGAGTTGTTGATATTGTGGTGAAATCCAATTTTCCAAAAAATAAAGCAAGGTCCAGTCTGGCAATATTGATTTTTAAAAGCACTTAAATAGCATCTCTGGTCTGTTTTACACACACACACACACACACTCACACAATCCACTTCCTGGTATAGAGCAGGATGTTGAGGATTGTTTTCCCCTCCTCCTGTTGCCAAGAACACTTTATGGGCCACGTTAATGTTAAAGCCGGAGATTCTCCGGCTCCATTCAATGGGGCGACTCACGGCCTTGTAAAGTCATTCCACTTTGTGCAGAGTCATGCGTTCTGGAGCCAGTGGACGGCCCTGCGCTCCGGCCCATCAGTGGCCCTAACGGAAGCGCGCGTGGCCGGTCACGTCAGCACCTAAGAATAACCCATCGGCAACTCACATAACAACACAAATCAATGAGACGCGCATTCCCATACAGACAAAGTACAGCGTGTCGTCCTTTGTTGGACTTTGTGCCTCAGGCGTACTCTGAAATAAAGAAAGAGTGGATTTGCAGCCGGAGGGGGAAGAGATATCAGGAGACACGCGGGGGGGGGGGGGGGGGGGGGGGGGGGGGGGGGGGGGGGGGGGCGGGGGGGGGGGGGGGGGAAGTTGATATCGGGGTTTAACATCAGAGGAGGAGGAACATACAAGTGACCTCACTGATATCATCTCGTGCAACTATGTCAGAGCAACACAAGTGCCGCAGGGGGACAACCATCTACAAACAAGACAAAAGCCAAATACAAAAATGATAAAATGGAAAAAAAAAAAAGTGAAAGGAGAGGAATGCTGCAAAAAAAAACCACAGAGCAGCAGTGAAAGTGATGGAGAGCAGGAAGTGTTTTTTTTTGTTTTTTTTCCCCAAAGAGTCTTACCTGCTCAGATGTGGTTGGTGGGACGGAGAAGTGAGGAGAGTCAAAGGGTCCCGGGGTGGTCTGGGTGGTAGGAGGGGGGTGGGGGGGGGCAAAGGGAAGGGGGGGTCCCGGTCCGGCTCGGAGCAGGGCTGGAGGGTGGTCCAGGAGAGGGGAGGAAGGATGGAGTGACAGGGAGCAGGGAGACGGGGAGGAGGATAAACGCCGCTTGCCCCTCTCTCTCTCTCTCTCTCTTTTTATCTCCTTTCTCTCTCTCTCTCACACACACACTCACACACTCCGGCTCGGAGGCAGACACTAAACCCCAGAGTCACTCAGAAAATAGGCAGAGAAAGAGTCTTTACATTTACACACTCTGCCACAGGGAGAGGATGGGGAGGGCTCCTCCCACTCTCCTCCGGGGTGGCCAATGGGAGGCTGCAGGGAGGCACGGACCAGCCAATCGCAGCACAGGCAGCCCGTGCCTTGCCCCAGCCAATAAGTGCAATAGCTCACAATCCAGTTGGAATAATTACAGTATGGAAGGGAAAGCTTTTCTCTCTCTCTCTCTCTCTGAAGGACAGAGTGAGCCGCTGTGATTTAGTGCTGCCACACACACACACATTAGAGTGATTGGATTCTGAGCCACTTAAGGGCAGCAGACCTGGAGAAGGCTTCCTGCAGGGAGGAGGAGTCCTCAGTCAGCTGGAGGCAGCAACACATGATGCAAGCAGACGTTCACTCGCCCACAACAATGTCTCACGCACATCACTCTTGGTCCACAAGTCGGAGAGAATGCACAATAGGTGCACAAAGTGAGAGCATGCTTCCCTTTTCCTGGAAGTCCTGCACCTGAGCACCTAACAGCACAAAAACACACACACACACACACACACGGAGGCAATCGATGGCTCTGGCAAGCAGCCAGCTTAACGCATGATCAATGTTGAGCTGTCAGGTTGAGGAATGAAAAGCTCAGAGACGAGGCAGCTCACACAGTTCAGAAAACAGAAACAGAGGGGCAGACGCTCCGAGTTTGGCCTTTCAGTCAGAAACTGGCCACAAGGCTTAAAATAAAGAAAAGAAAAAAAGAAAAAAAAAGCTCCAAACAAATCAGAAGCTGAGGGAATTCATGAAAAAAAAAAATCCACAGTGATCTGGATGAGGCGAAAATGGATTTCTCACCTTGTGTGTGGTAAAGAGGAGTGATCGTTTCGAGGGCTGCTGCGGGTCCCATCCAAACGTCCTGGCGTGGTGGCTCAGGTCCACCGCTGATCCAGAGAAATGACGCCAGCCGTCACTTATCCAACTCATATTCCAAACATGATCCTCACACAGCTTCACACAATCTGCGCAGAGACACAACTGGATCCTCCCGGGTGAACACTTCCAGGCTGGAGGTCAGACCCAGGCACACCTGTACGCTATCAGCCCATCAACACACACACGCACACACACACACACACACGCTGTTTTTCCATTAATCCAGTGATTGTATAGTTACATTTCTTGGTTAATTAGGGGAAACAGCGAGTTGTTGCTGACCCTGGTACATTGATATTGAGCAGCGATGAATTATTCAGAGCTGTCTGGAGGAGGTTGGGAGGAAATCGCAGATAAAGGTGATCAGAAGGGAAAATAAAAACAGAAGCGGAGAGAGCGCCTGTCGCAGAAGCTCACGTGGCCCAAACGTCCTGGCGTGGTGGCTCAGGTCCACTGCTGATCCAGAGAAATGACGCCACTTATCCAACTCATATTCCAAACATGATCCTCACACAGCTTCACACAATCTGCGCAGAGACACAACTGGATCCTCCCGGGTGAACACTTCCAGGGTGGAGGTCAGACCCAGGCACACCTGTACGCTATCAGCCCATCAACACACACACACACACACACACACACACGCTGTTTTTCCATTAATCCAGTGATTGTATAGTTACATTTCTTGGTTAATTAGGGGAAACAGCGAGTTGTTGCTGACCCTGGTACATTGATATTGAGCAGCGATGAATTATTCAGAGCTGTCTGGAGGAGGTTGGGAGGAAATCGCAGATAAAGGTGATCAGAAGGGAAAAAATAAAAACAGAAGCGGAGAGAGCGCCTGTCGCAGAAGCTCACGTGGCCCCTCTTTGAATGATGGCTTGCCGGGGCCCCTCGGAAAATCAATGGGCACGTCGATACCTGACCGTACGATAACACGAGCACATCTGTGGCATTAAAAATGTCCTTTTAGCAAAAAGCCAAGTCCACAAATGTATCTTTGTCCAGAATCGATGGCACAGGAGAAGCTGAAGAACAAAACATGGGTTGAGAGAAAAAAAAAATGCAAACCGGAGACTTTGATTAGGAAAACACCATTTCATGTTTATTTATTCGGCTAACTGGATTTGTTTTTCCCGCTTCCTTCCCCACCCCGGTTTGCATCAACACGAGGACTGTGAATGTGCGCCACAGTGTGCGTTACAAGAGAGAGAGAGAGAAAAAAACAACAACCTGTATGAAGCAATCTACAGCAATAGGGTCACAGGCACCGTTGTCATTTACGGGAGCATCGTTTTACAGGGCGAGGCTGACGCACCGCCCCGCGTCTGCGTGTGAGCGAGAGAGGAAGGCACATAAAAAATTCATTAGGAGATGGAAGGAGATGTCATATCGAATGTGTAGCCCGCCGCTCTGACGGCCGTGGCCACTGAGCCGTGTGAGGAGGCTGAGGTGGTGCCTCCACCCAGCTGTGGTTCCTGACCTGGGTGAATTCTCAACCACGGCCTGGCTGAGGTCTGGTCCGGGACAGGGGCGCTAAAAAAAAAGGAGGTGGGGAAAGGGAAAAAGAGAACGTTATTGTTTTGTAGTTTATGAATAAAAATAAAGTAGAAAAAAGTATATATTTTTTTTATTTCTAAATATTTAATTGCAGAAAAATATGCAAGAAATATTAAAAAATATATATAAATATATACAATAATGGAACCTACCTGGATCAGATTAAAGCAGAGTGTGACGTACAACCAGGTGGTTCGAAAGCCTATTCCTCACAATGCCAGGAATATCCACTCCTGCACTCCTGATAACATCCTGCTCATTAAATATTTAAAGTCAGGAGGGAGAAAATAGACTTAAATGCCAGAAGATTCGCGGGGGGATTTAAAGACTGGGGGATTGTTACTCATTATCTGTCTAAATGTCAGTGGGAATGTGAAAGCCTTGCAGGGGGACTTAAGTTACTTTAGTGCACTACACAAATGTTGCTTTTAGCGCTTTTATTCCCATTTCATGGAACAGGGAAACGAGTCGATCCAAGAAAAAAAGAAATCCATGATTGTGAAGACACCTGATGAATTTTATGATTTTTTTTCTTCTTATTCCTGTGTATAATCTTGGATCTTGGTTTTTATACTTCGGTAAAACAATGCATCTCCTCTAGAGGACACAAACTGAACCATGGATTTGGGTTAATCTGACTCTGAGTCACCAACGAGGCATAAACACAGTGCACGGATCTGATAACTGGGGATTTTTTGTTTTGTTCTCACCCCGGTATCTGCTTGTCACCTTGTTGTGTAATTACCGTCGCAGGATCGTTTTCGGAGTACTTAGTTATTACTTAGCACCCACTAAATATAGCTTTCTCTCCCGGGGCAGCCAGCTGTGGGCTGTTACATCCCGACCTCCCCCCACCCACCCACTCCCACCTCTGTCAGTCAGGACTTAAACGGCTGATGTGCCACTCAGGGAGTTTTTTTTTCTCTCCAGCAGGGACAGTGGGGAATGGGACAGGAGTTATTATGCTGGTTTATTTTCTCTCAGACGGGGGAATTATTATAAGCTCTGCATGGTGAGGAGTGGGTTGAGATGCTTAAGTGGCAGAGTTGATGAAATTGAGTGTGGTTGTGTGTGTGTGTGTGGGGGGGGGGGGGGGGGGTGTTGGGGGGGGGGGGGGGGGGGGGGGGGGGGGGGCGGACTGTGTTTAACTAGATTATTTTTTGGTTATGTTGATTTATTGGCCAATGGATACATTCGGGCCTCCGTCCAATCAGCTTCACTTGATCCTCAGTCGACAGGCCGGTGAGGATGATGCCTTCAGGCTCCACTTCACATTTAATACCCACTGCATAAGTTGAGTGAAAATGTCAAATTGACCCCAGCAAAGTTGTTTTACACTGTTCTCCGGGATTCAATTATAGGCTTGTCTATCACACCAATCCGTGAAATCCAAAAATATAACAGCATTAACTTTCGGAGATTTAGGAGCCTACTCACAGGCGCTAAGCAACTTGTCCGACCAAAACAACACGTGTACGACAACATCACAACACATATTGATTAGGAAATGCTCGATATGTAGAACCCCACGATGCATATTTGTGTCTTATAATTCCATAATTAAAACAAAAATATAAATAAGCTATATATCCACTATGGTGAGTTAAAAGTATGAGACTCATATATGGTGAGCATATCATTTGAGTTTATATACCAAATGAGGCCAACGCTGAAACATTCAAATTAATCTTCTTAATCAAGTATAATCTCAAAAGGCCTCCTAACTTTAAAGTGGAGATTTGAGGGGATTTTATGAGCTATCGCCAACGACTGGTGGCCTAATTCCGTTTTTTTTTTTAATCCACTTTACTCTTCGACCTGCAGTCGATGTATTTGTGATTAGCTGATGATTTAGTCTGGTTACATTGAACAAAGAGCTGTGGAGATCAGACGGGTTATGGAACTCCAATGAACAGGTCAAAAACGTAGAAGATATGCAACACTGTCAAGGATTTTCCCAACCACAATTCTAATTCACTCAAAACCAAGACAGGATGGAGTCTTAGAGCATAAACTAGGAGGTCACCCAATTAACCTCTCACGAGTTGCTATGGCGACATATGATGAGTGGATGGAATTATCGTACGTGTTGGACGGACTGAGAAGGTTAATGGATGATGTACAGCCGAGGTGTCGTGGGAGAAGCTGATTTGTGGCTGGGAGTCAACTCGGCTCCATTTCTTTGAGTAGGACATAAAGGTCACTCACCGTCGGCTCAAGGTCACGGTGCTGACGCCAGATCTTCGTGAGATGGTTATTCTTCCGAATAAAATGATCCGCACCACTGTGTGGGCTGCAGCACATGACATGGTTGCTGTGGTTGAGAACGTTTTTTTTTTTTTTTTTTTAATTCAGTGCTTGGGAGAAACAGGACAGCACATTTTTTGTTTGTTATAAAAATGGACAATCCACAGGTTCAGTCAACACATCAGCGGCACTAAGGCCAAGTGAGTCTCTGAGATTCAATGTAAGGCTACGGTGGAAAAAAAACCAACTCTCGCCTCCTTAACACACCAGATTTTTTTCTGTCACAATAGCACTAGTCACAGAAATAACTCCAACGGAGATAAGCAGCTCCCTAATCATCTCCAGCTTCATTGCTGGTTTTCAGAAATTGGGGGAAAAAAAACACACACTTTAGAATTAGATTATTCATTAGAGTAAAGTCTAAATGTCTGAGAAGGTCATTCAAATTTGGGGTGAAGTAAAAGCATCAGAAGTAGCAAAAGTCACGGTGACATTTAGAAATACATATTTCATAAAATAATTTGCACAAAAGTGAAGTTAAACTCCATATATGAGCTTATTGCGTTATTACATATTTTTTAAGCATTCCAGGGTGTGTAAAAAAGAGCAGTTTTGGATCAAAAGCTCTTTATAAAAAGAAAATTTAATAGTTCTCTGCTGAGAATATAAATGAGGGCATGTAGCATTTCTTTATTTTTTCCAAATCATTTTTTGTCCTTACATAACTTGATTTAAAAATAAATATCTAATATCTTCTTTAAATTTTAAAATACTCCTTAAAAGTTTGCTGTACCCCATCATAACCCATAATTCTAAAATGAAATTGTAAAAAAAAAAAAAAAAAAAAAAAAAAAAAAAAATGGAATTCATCCATATCTAAAATTTAAAAAAAGTATGGATATCGCATTTTTTTTAAACAATTCAAATGGTAAAACATTGATAACGTCAAATAAAACAAAAACACACAATAAACATGTAATATACAGATGTTTTTTTTTTTTTAAATGGATACAATTTTTAAGAACGTGTTTATCTCCTCCGCTTTTGTTCCGCCTCCCCTCGAAGAAAAAAGATATTTGCCAGTGCCCGTAAGAAAAAAAGGACCAATCCTCCCCCCCGCGGTTCGACCCATTTCTTTGGCGTTTGTGGAGGTTGGAGGAGCAGAGAGAGCGGCCGGGCCAGTGTTCACCAGGAGTGAGATCAGGGAATAAAAAAAAACATGTCTTCTTGGACGCTGCTCAAACTGGGTTTAACTAGGGCCCAGAAATGCAAAAAAAAAAGAAAAAAGAAAAAGAATCGGGGGTTTATTTTTTGGAGTGTGACATGAAGGCGTTCTCGATGCAGAGGACGACGTAGGAGCCCGAGCAGCTGCTGGAGGTCTGCTGCAGGACGTGGCCGCTCTGTAGCGACGACGCCAAGCCCGTTACGGCGCGGTCGCCCGCTCGCCACGTTTCACAGTAGTGGTCCGTTTGCCGGTGGCCTTTGTTGTTGGAGCCGTGCCAGACCATCTTCTCCGGCCTGCAGGTGAAAAAACAAACACAGGATGAAAAATAATGCATCGCACGTGAATTGAATTAATGTGAGCATTCAACATTTCTCCAAAGAACTCACCAGGCGCTGTCTCTGATGATATCTCGACCATCGAACGAGTAGATTGGAGCGTTCTCCCTCATTTTGTTGCCGTCGTCACCAAAGATCGATTCCCAACTGCTGAACAGCACTTGGTCCTGAGGGGAAAATAAAATTAAAATTAAATATATATAATATTCAGCTTCAAATTCAGCAAAATGCAAAGATTTTAAAGCAATAAACTACAATCATTAATAATAAAAAATATAAAATAAAATCTATAAAAAAATGCACAGAAAAGGCAAATGTGAGAACGGTTATAAAGCATAATCATTGATAAAATAATGTTCTAAATAAATCACATTTTTGCAGTGATTTATAGTAAATCTTAAAAAAATAATATCTAATATCTAGAGTAGATGTTAAAACCCACTGCATTCCACCACGTCTCCTCTCTCACCTTGAGGTTCAGGATGGGCAGGCTGTCCCGGTCCGCCCTGCGGACGATGGTGTACAGGTCCTGCAGCTTGGAGGACAGGAAGGCTCTGAACGTTCCCTTCAGGCCCACGGCCCGCGCCTGCTGGAAGCACAGGAAGTCGGCCCCGCGGATTCCTCGCATGTTTCCTGTCTGAGGCGCGTTCAGGGCGATGAGGTGTAGCTGAGGAGGACAAGTTTACCTTAGAATGACTTCATTTGCATTTTTTGGTACTCTCGCAGAACAATTTCTTAATAATTAAGGCCTATCTTATCTTATAGTATCCTAAATTAAAGGCCTTCATATTAACTTATCCAAATAAAAAGCCTAATATTCCTTGCGTGAAGTCCTCATTTACCCTACACTATAAGGTTTGTTATTATTGTTATAAATCTCCAGGTTGAGCTCCACTCACTCCTGACCCCGACCCCGTGACCACGTGCCCCCCGGCGGGCTGTGGGACGGGCGGGCTGGGTCGCCTCGCCGGTGTGACGTGGAATCTGTTCTCGGTCTTCTGCGTGGCTAACCGCGCGTCCGTCTGCCCCGTGTGTCGGGGGTCCGGGAACCTGGGGTCGTACTGCGGGGGGTATCTGGGGTTGGTGGGCGGTTGCGGCGGCGGCTCGATGGGACGGATGGCGGAGCCGCTCTGGGAGTAGTGACCCGCGCCGTTATTGTGCGACTGGTCCTGGGACTGAGGGTACACGATGACGGGCGGCGGCTGGACCTCGGCCACCTCGTTCTCCTGCACACAATAAAAACACAAAAATCGCCAAATCAATCCGTGGAATTTCCCAGGAAAAATATCACCCTGTTTTTTATTTTGATGGCTCAGGTGGAGCTTAACTCACCAGATCTCTGAAGAAAGGCCTGTAATCTCCGAGCTGTCAGGGTGAGGAAAAACAAGCTCAGCATCCAAACAAAAACAGAAAGAGTGAGTGCAAAACAAAGAGAATCCAAAAATCCGTTTCCCGTACCATGACTTGCCGCAGTCCGTCGCGGACTCTTAAATAAAGATCTGCTTTGTCTATGATGTAGATGAGGCTTCCCTCCGTCTGACGTCTGGCTGAAGCAATCATGGTGTCGTACGACCTCAACACCGTAACCTGTGACACAACACGTTTATAAAGTGACATATAGAAAAAAAATATACATCTACATATATTATTTGATATTTTTAAGTTTTTAATATCGCAGTTATTATTAAATTGCACAAAAAGTCACTTACACCAGAGTTGAGTGAAGGAGTCCCAGGGGGACCCGGAGGACCAGGTGGTCCTGGGACACTGACGGCTTCATGTCCAAAACAAAAAGCCGATGAGTCATTTGTCTCCAGGAGTCATATTAATAATAAAGATGCTCATCATGGTGGTTTCTTTACTCACGTTGGTTTGGCCTGTACGGTCCAGGGAGCGAGTAGGAAGGACCCGGAGGTCCCGGTGGTCCCGGAGGTCCTTGACGTCCATCATAACCCACGCCTGGTGGGCCTGGTGGTCCCTGGGGTCCGGAGGGCCCTATTATGGAATCTCCCTTTGGACCCTAAATAAATGAAGACAAATCTAAATGACTGGAACGTGACAGACTTTACAAATCTGTGCTGCCTCACATACATCATTTTAATATCGGCACCCACCGGTAGACCTGGTTTTCCAGCAGGACCCTGGGGGCCCTGCCCTCCTCCAAAGAGTGTGTCATAATATCCCCCATGGGGCTCCCCCTTTTCTCCCTTCACACCTGGATGACCAATCTCCCCCTTCAGTTCATTCTGTTGGAAAAAGGGTCCAAAACATGAGGAACTTTCTCCTCACCGTCCAGTCATCACACTAGTAACACTGACTGTTGGATGCAGTGATAAAAAGATTTTTACCTTGAACGTGTACATATCAAAATTGGATGTTGTTCCTAGAGAAAAAAACAACAACATAAAATTTACTTATTCAATTATTATTATTATATTGATTCTACATTTTTTGCTAAGTCTAAAACTCACCCGGGATTCCTGGAATTCCTCGATCGCCATGTTCTCCTTTTTCTCCTTTCACAACTACAGCAAAATACAACATTTAGCACGGTTAGTTGTTTATCATCAGCCACAGTGTATCCCACTGATGAATCGTTACGAGTTTGTCTATGTTTTGTCTGTGGACACTCCATGGCCTAATCTCCTCATCTCCACCCTAATCCGAACCCAGACTGAGGTGGCTGCGTGAAACTCAAGTTCGGATAGAACTGTTTATCTTTGCAGACACTTCAAGCCTTTTTTAAATCTGTGTGTGTGCGTGTGTGTGTGTGTGTGTGTGTGTGCTAGGCCATACCTGGGTAATTCCTTGAGCTATCATCATAACGCTGTGAAAGGAAATAAAAAATCTTTATGACACCAGCAGCGACAGAGCGGCTTTTCGTTTTTTAACTCTGTAATAAACAATAAAACCTGAAGAACGGAACAAACGGCGCTGATGGAGACTCACGTTGAAGCGGTCCACAGGAATGGGTGGTCCGGGGGGTCCGGGTGGTCCGGGCGCTCCAGCAGGGCCTGGGACTCCCTGGATTAAAATAATTAAATCAATGAATATTTGATTTTTACTAATGAGCCACTCTCCGGTGTCATCAATCGTTTTGAGAGCTGCAGTGATTTTTTTTCAGATTTATTTCAATCAGCCAATCACGTACTGCTGTGATTTCAATGATCGACACATACAAGTCGTGTACATCACTGTTTTGAGACAAAAATGTAAAGCAGCATTCATAATAATAATATTATTACTTACTGGGTAGCCATAGCTGGTACCAGCTGATGGATCTCCTTTCTCACCCTTGTACCCATTTACGCCAGGACGACCCTGAGGGGAGAAGCTCATTGGTCAATGTGTTCCTGCACTTGAAAATACTTGAAAATACTTGAAAACAATGAGGGTAAATTGAACTTGAACAACGGTGACAACCAGGATAAGATACTTACAGGTCTTCCAGGCATTCCAATTTCACCCTTTAATCCAGGAGGCCCGTAATGACCCTGTCATAATGAAATTGTGAAAATAAAATCACAACGTGAGCAGAGCGGAGAATCGAATAGATAAAAAAATATATATTTTTTTTAAGAAATAAATACTCAAACACTCACCGGGGGTCCAACAGGACCAGGAATTCCTGCTTCTCCCTACATGCGTGGTAGGATAAGGAGATTAGTTCAAATAACAGAATAAAGCAGGCAGTAAATGTAGAATAAGAGGTATGTGCATGTGCATGTATGTACAGTAACCACGTGAGACATGCGGTCGTAGACTCACCTGCTGACCTCGTAACCCATCCAGATACAGGAGGTTTCCATCAGGTCCGATGACCAATCCTGGCTCACCTTTCTCTCCCTGAACAGGAAAACGACACAAAACACAAATTGAAATTCGGCAGCTTCGCATTGACGAGGAGGAAGTATATTATTGCTGGAATGAATCATTTTAAATAATAATAATAAATAGATTTTACCTTTACTGCGTAGCCAGGTTGGCCCGGCTCTCCTGTGTCACCCTTTGGTCCAACGGGACCCTGCAGGATGAAACCAAACCCGTCAAAACATAGGAAAAAACGATCACAAAAATAATGATATATTCGCACTTTATGATAATATGAGGGGATATGGACCCAAATGATGAAAAACTTACAGGGAATCCAGCTTGACCAGGTAAACCAGGTCCACCCTTTACAGGGAAAAATATATATTTCACATTCAAATTAAAATTAAATTTAACTAGATTTATTTATTTATGTATGTATCCAAAGCTGTTACGCCAGGATACATCATTAATTACAACCCAAAAGATGTTATCACAGAGCAGATCTGATACACACCTGAGGACCAACACTGCCATCAATCTGCAGGAGACATAAAAATAAATAAATAATAATAATAATAATAATAACAATAATAACAATAATAATAACAATAATAATAATAATAATAATAATAATAATAATAATAATAATAATAATAATAATAATAATAATAATAATAATAATAATAATAACAACAATAATAATAATTAGATGAATACTCTGATTAAAGCTTCTTAAGATTTCCCTTCACGTTACTCACATTGCCAGATGTGGAGTGAACGATTTGTCCTGGTGGTCCAGGTGGGCCCGGTGGACCTTGGAGTCCGATTCCATCGCGACCTGGTTCCCCCTAAAACCACCACAAAATAAGGTTGAATAAATTTCCCACCGAAAGGGAAAGACATTTTTTTTTGTCATAAATAAATGGATATTTAGGGTTAAAGATGATAATCACCCTCTCTCCTTTGTCACCGCCGTTACCCTTTGGTCCCTGTAAAGGTCAACAAGAAAGAAACCGAAGATATTCTGTTAAATATACACACTCCATATGAACATTTCACATACGTGTCAAAAAGTTATTTTGTGTTGTTTGTTTTTTTTTAATTAAAGATGAATACTCTGATTAAAGCTTCTTAAGATTTCCCTTCACGTTACTCACATTGCCAGATGTGGAGTGAACGATTTGTCCCGGTGGTCCAGGTGGGCCCGGTGGACCTTGGAGTCCAATTCCATCGCGACCTGGTTCCCCCTAAAACCACCACAAAATAAAGTTGAATACATTTCCCACCGAAAGGGAAAGACATTTTTTTTTGTCATAAATAAATGGATATTTAGGGTTAAAGATGATAATCACCCTCTCTCCTTTGTCACCGCCGTTACCCTTTGGTCCCTGTAAAGGTCAACAAGAAAGAAACCGAAGATATTCTGTTAAATATACACACTCCATATGAACATTTCACATACGTGTCAAAAAGTTATTTTGTGTTGTTTGTTTTTTTTTACATGAGGTCCGGGGAATCCGTCCAAACCGGGACGTCCGTCTTGTCCCATGAAGCCGTGACCGCCCTGCGGACCTGCTAATCCAGGAGACCCAGGTTTGCCCTGCAGAGCCACATCCAAGTCAAATAACCAAAGTGGATAAAAAAAAAAAAAAACACACAAACACACATCGTAAATCCACATAGTGAGAGATCAACTTCGTTCTGATTTACTCACCGGAAGTCCCGGTAAACCAGGAGGACCCTGACAGAGACACAACATGTATATATATTATGTATTCATCATCAAAATACAAGCCATGTTGTTTTTTATAGAAAGGGACGCTGACTGTATGACACCCAAATAATCCAACGGGTTACACTTACAATTCAGCCCATGCTCTGTAATGTCTCACTGACCTGTAGTCCTTCTGGTCCTCTGATTCCTGGAAGTCCATTGCTGAATCCTCCACCAGAGCCTTCCATGTCATCCTTCAAACACACACACACACACACACACACACACAAACTTTCTGTGATTGAATTCTGATAAAAATGTGATTTACACGACCACATGCCATCCAAAAAGCAACATTAATTTAACATAATAGACAAGAATGGATGTTTCTGGGTATTTGGCGTCTCTCTCTAAAGGGAATCTTCATCAGCTTACAACAAACCTCTAACGGGAACTTACAAATCCAACGCGATAACTTGGTCCAGGAGGTCCTGGAGGCCCGGTTCGTCCAACTGGTCCGATAGGTCCAGGCAGACCAGCCAGTCCGGACTCCCCTGCGACTCCCGTTAGGCCAGGTTCTCCTCGAGACCCCTGCAGGACGGCAGAAGGAAACTTCAACTTCCAAAGTAAAACAGAAAGTGGATCAAACACAGAGGCAAGGTAGTCTATCCGGCGCAGAACCATTAATGTCTGTGTCATGCAGCATTTATTAAGCCAGTTCATAAAAATCACTGCACACTCAGTCACGCTGGTTTCCATGGTGACCAGCCATGTCATTGGATGTTTAAATCAAACCATAGCCAGCACTGGGGATTAAACCTTTGAGTCAAGTCTGTGGCTGACAATGCTCGACAAACATTTGCATATTGCTCTTTTGATGTTCGACGTGTACCTGGAGACGGAAAAGGCTTAGGAGAGGAGGAGGATAAATAGTGAGGCAGCAGAAATGAAGTTTTAGAAAGAGTGGAAACGCGCATTCTCGTTTTCAAAGGGATGCCGATATATATTATATATATATAATAAAGTCTTCACTACAGATTGAAACAAGAGTAAATCCGACAAAAGTAACATTTTAGTCAAGTCATAAATCTGCACCTTTTCTCCAATGGCTCCTGGAAGACCCAAATCACCAGAATCCCCCTGGTGTATGAAAAAGAAACGTTGTTGTTAAACTGAAATGTGTATTCTCTTCACCTTATTGATATTAATATAATAAACAAATAATAATAATAATAAACACATAATAATAATAATAATAATAATAATAATAATAATAATAATAATAATAATAATAATAATAATAATAATAATATAAAAATAAATAATAATAATAATAATAATAATAATAATAATAATAATAATAATAATAATAATAATAATAATAATCATTGTGATGAGACAGCTAACGACATATGTGTCCATTGGAATTAGCTTTAAATTAATAAATATCACTAAAATCAGTGTTAAAGGAGTTTAAAACCAAAATCTTCCTTTGTCATTGGAGACGAGGTGATCAATTTAACGAGGACATTACCTTTTCTCCCTTTGGTCCAGCAGCTCCCTGGAGGCCATCCGTGCCCGGTAAACCAGGCAAACCCTGAAGATTTGGTTCAGATTGATTTGGTTAGCGTGTGACCTACTGTGCAATTATCTGGTCAGCGATGAATGAAGATAATAATAGACAAGTAAAAATAATGTCACTTACAGTTCTACCGGGTTCTCCATCTTTTCCTGGAGGTCCAAATGCCCCGGAGCTCACCGCTGTGCTGGGTGTTGAGGGGCCAGGGATCCCAGGGGGCCCAGGTGGACCTGGAGGCCCAGGTAGTCCCTAACAGAAAAATATATATTTTACCAACCATCAGTCATTTTATGCGCTTTGATTTATTTTTTGGACAGTCAGGACACCAGCGACATTAAAACTCACCCTAACCGATTCCATGTCAGAGAGACCGGAGCCTTCCATGTCAACAAAAGTCTGAAAGACATCAGCGGAGTTTTTTCGTTTAGCGTTTGATTCACAATCGAAGTTTCTGCTGATACATAACTTGTTTGGAATAACTTACAGATCTGTATCCTGTTCCAGGAGGCCCGGGAGGCCCTGGGGGGCCCCTGGCACCAGGCTGACCATCTCCACGTTCTCCCTGCGTGGACAAGACTCATTATGACCTCATATCATATATTCCTCAAGTGATTTGTGTTTCAGTGATTAATAATTAATTAATTATGTATTTTTTTTTTTTTTTATATGTTTTTCTTTTTTCAGTAAAAACAATTAAGAATCACACCTTCTCTCCTCGAACGCCAGAGTCACCTGGAGTTCCTGGAAAACCTGGAGGTCCCTCAGGACCCTTCAAGGGAGAAACCGCAAAATTAGGGCATCACAGTCAGATAGATAATAAGATAAAATATGAATTAAGATATTAAAGCCATTGATTGGTCATTGTTTGAATTTACTTACAGTTTTGCCATCCTCCCCAGGATCACCCTGCAAGATTAAAATAAATAATGATTCCAAACAGTTATATTTAAACATTTTAATAAAAACTTAAAAAAATGAATACGCAGTCTACCAACCGGCTCTCCGTCAGCTCCCGATGGCCCCTCGGGACCAGGGACACCTTGTGGTCCAGCTGGTCCTCGGGGTCCGGGTGCTGCCGAGACAACTGCGCCGTCATTGCCAACTGATAATTCGGTTGCAGCCCCTGGAGGGCCGGGGGGACCGGGGGGCCCGGGGAGGCCAGAGTCACCCTTCTTTCCGAGGTAGCCGAAACCTGCGCTGCCCTGGAGAAGAAGAAACATCAGTGTTAACTGAGGCTGAGACACAAGAAGTTAAACATTATTTTACTCTGAAAAAATTATAATAATTAAGAAAATAAAACAATAATCTGACACTTGCCTTTGTTCCCTTTTCCCCAGGTTCTCCCTGTGGATTAAAAAGAAAAAGAAACAGTGATGTCACTATATAATAACTGAGATGACATGTTAGCCATATTATCAATGTGCCACCGGCATTTAGTTTAAGTATAGATTTTATATAGTTTTTTTTTATGTCCTTGCCCTCTGCAGTTTCACCTTGTTTTATTATCTTTTATATCTGGTCAAGTGTGTTACGTGTATCTTGTTTTATAGCAGAGGATAATTAAATCACTCCAGAGCACTGTTGTCTATTTACGGACATTGTGACAACATTAAAATGCCACAAACACAACTGAGCGAAATTGCAACACGTAAAAACACATTGTGTTTATCAAACATATGCACAGAAATGGATAATAATCAATTAAATAAATCATATAAAACAAGTCTTGGTGCCCTTTCATTAAATTGGGACTTGCTCCCTCTAGTGTCTCAATTGCAACATTACATCCAGGCCCACATTTCTAGAACAACCAGGTCCAAACCTTCTCTCCACGGGCTGAACCCCGGGAGCTGGAGCCAGAACCAGAATCACCCTTTGCTCCGATAGGGCCCCGGTCTCCTTTATCTCCTCTGTCCCCTTGGTCGCCCTTCTCTCCTTTAGTCTCAGCTAGTCCTGGAACAAAGCCACGAAAGGACAGAGTCATTAAAAGCATCTTCCAGTTTCACCCACTTCTCAATGTTGGAGCCACACGACCAACGTGTTCAAGGGCCCTGAGTGATGCTAAAGTAAACTTTTCATGAAA
This sequence comes from Colistium nudipinnis, assembly GCA_016785305.1. Classification (NCBI taxonomy): domain Eukaryota; kingdom Metazoa; phylum Chordata; class Actinopteri; order Pleuronectiformes; family Rhombosoleidae; genus Colistium; species Colistium nudipinnis. The sequence continues at coordinate 256,630 of JAFBJU010001158.1, forward strand.
CCATAAAATAGTTATAAATAATAGTAATAATAGTAATGATAATGATAATAATAATAATAATAATAATAATAATAATAATAATAATAATAATAATAATAATAATACCAGTGACACTTAATGTATGACAAAGATATTTGTAGCCATTTTTAAAATAAGCACAAAGTTTGCACCATACAAATTATAGCACTTGCATTACATATTGCATTTTCACTTGAAGGCCACTAGATGGCGCAGTGAGTCCGTTTTTGAAGCGTTACTAATATGAACCTTGTCCTGTTACGTTTTTTCTCCTTTATTACACACCAGGTAAGAAAAGTCACGTGAACAGCATCTATTTCCCAATATATAATAATAATAATATATCAAACTTGTATATTATTGTATAAAGCAGGGAGGGGGGCAGATCCAAAGAGGACAGTTTACTGGAAGTAAAATATAAACCACATAAAATAATAATAAAAATAAAAATAATAATAATAATAATAATAATAATAATAATAATAATAATATAAAACAGATTCTGTCCCATGCTGTTTTTTCATTTTTTTGAGAACAATAATAAACTGTGTCGGGTTTATAACTAATAAACATATCAGCCTCTGATTGGATCAACTCACCCGCCACTTTGGTGATGGACACTTCCTCTTTGGTCAGCGGTGGCTGAATGGGCCGAGAGGATGGCGGAGTGGTCTGCAGGAAAATGATAAATCAACAAGAGTCAGAGATATTTCAAATAAAATAAAAAGGGTCAAAGGTAAGATATTTGACAGAACCCTGCACTTGTCTGCTGTTAAACTATAAAATAGCCACAAAGAGTCATTTCATGGGAAAATCCTGTCCTTGTTCACATTCTTCCCAAAACAGTCAACAAATCGACTCGTGTTTCCGCTCCATGTTTCCATTAAACCACACTGATGTTTACAGTCTGTGCAGGCAAAGCTCTTTAGAACAGTTCCCAGACTCTTTTTTTTTTTTTTTTTTTAAACATGACTGAGTCAACATGAGCACAGACAAGGAGTCAAAATCTTTTTTTTCTTCTTCTCATGTAAAACCCCGTCTTTATGTGAGCCTTTAGTGGAGCTGTCAGGAAACAGTCTGTCACACTGATCTCACCTGCAGCTGTGGCGTGTCATGACACAGAGTTATAGCCTCACCTGGACCACAGTCACCAAACGTATTCATAATATAAATGACAATGTCTCATTGTATGTGTATCGCCGCCCATGCAAAGCCCAAATTCAACCTGCAAAACCTTCCGACCTCATAAAAAAGGGGAAATAGAAGTTTAAAAGACGCGTTTTTATGCATAAAAACCTATTTAGAAAGGATATTTTTTTTTATTAGTGGCTGTGTCATTTATGTCTCTTTGCACTGTAAACACAGCGGGAGTGAGACAAACAACGTGAGTAATGGAATATTTGTGCAGGGGGTCATTTCTGCTTTGCCTTTTGGGTAGAATATGAGAGAGAGAGAGAGAAGAAGGGTGGAGTGTTTCTATAAATCCCTCCATCTGTAGCTCATTCTTCACCGAGTGACACATCTCCTCCTGTCACCTGTGGGATGAGGAATGCCGGGGGGCGGGGGGGTGATGTAAATCAGCCGTTAACCACTTTCCTCTCCCCACTGGGTCCCACAGATAGGACTATGCAAAGAATTTGGCCCCGGCGTGAGGGACCGCTCCGAGTTGACGAATGTATTATTAATGTGATAAAGAATGAGCCACTTGTTCACTCCTCCACCCATCATCCGTCTCCCTTTGGAACTCGGCGCTGATGGATCCGAGGCACACAAACCCGCTGACTTTTAAGAGCAGGTATGCAGCTCTGTCGGAAATCCCAGGTCACCTCTGCAGATTTTTGCTTTTTTTTTTTATTGCATGTTAGAAGAAGTACACAGAGGAAGCTGACTGGATTTTTTATTTTGTTTATGTTTGGCCTGAGGATGAAGGAAAAACAGTCCAGCTGTTTATTAAATGCAGAAATGAAAATGTGATTATCGTCTGTTGCACTTTGACTGGTTCTGATATGATAGAGAGGAATGAGTTTGTTTCTGCAGAATGAAAAGGTCATTATTTTGAATGGTTGACGCTGATTTCCATTATAATGGCTGAGACTGGCTGAATTGAACTGGGAGATTTGAAGGTGTTACCAGTTCCTGGGGGGGGGGTGCACTTGTTAATCTATCACCGTGAATTCCAGGATGACAAAATGGAAAGTTCCTCTCACACAACTCTCCCCCGTCTCACTTTTCTTTGCCCAGACTTGCCATAATTGCACCGCTTGGACAACTGTGCCTTGAGTGGGGCTTATAGCGTGCACATCAAATGGAAAAAAAACGGAAAAATAAATAGACATCAGCAGGTAGACATTAGAAGCCAGCTGTTGTACTTTTTACATAACACTGTTTATTACGCCATGCTAATATATGCCTGCAGAACAGATGGAAAAGCCCCTTGTAAAAGCAGCATCAAGGCAGCGTGATGATGAAGAGACTTCCGACTCAAGGTACCTGACCCTGTCCTCCTCCTCCTCCTCCTCCTTCTCTAACTTTCCAGCTCACAGCTGATGGAGAAACCAGACGGAATAAAGGAAACCTTGAAACGGGGCGAGGGAGGGGGGGCGAGGGGGGGGGCTTCTGTCCTGGTTCCCATCGAGTCCAAATTAAACATCTGTTTTTCTGATTCTGCTCTATAATTGTGAGAGGGAGTGGAGGTGGAGGTGGCGCGACAGTTTGTTGCGACTTGCGCGCGGTTATCTCCGAGGGGGCGGGAAGACGTGAGTGGGTGTCTGTGGAATTTGATTGTGCGAGCGTGAGAGAGACGGAAAACAGACAGACACAGAGCGGAGTAGACGGATGGAGAGATGAGAGAGAGGACGGAAGGAAACGAATAGAATAGAGTGAAATGCAGTGATTTTAGAGATTTTTTTTCTAATCTGCTCCGTTTATCCACACACACACACACACACACGGCTAATCCAAACGGCAGGTAAAATCCCCTAAACTGTAATGTTGCAGTTTATCCTTAAACTCTTAATCACATTAAAAAGGTGTATCACTGTTTCTATTTGATATGTGGCCTGTTATTAAGAAATAAACTACCATTTAAAGGAAAAGCTTTGGGCTTTGGGTGTATTTGAACCCACCGATGTCTTGTGTTTCTTTTTCTGTCTGGTAAAAAGCGGTTCTTAATGAAGAAAAAAAAAAAAGGGCTCCAAATGTTGCTCAATGCTCAATTTCCAGACGTCAACGGTTTTTAATTTCTTCTTTGGGACCAGCAGCAGTGCTCACGAGGTAACCCGAGACATTCGAGGTATATGACTCAGTGGGTCTGCTGTTATCCACAATCTTTTGATCGGCTGAATCCTCCCCAGGGAACAAAACAATATTCCTCCATTTATGAATTCTCCATCTTAGGTCGTCTTGATTTATGGTTTCATGTCAGGGTGCAATTTATTACAGGTAAATATAAAGTTGATGGGGACATGTTTTAATAGGTTGTATCAAGGTCCACGGATGGAGCTCAGATATAAAAACAAATCATAAAAATCACCCAGTCCTTTGCTAACCAAAACCATGACACAATTATGTCATATTGAAATGAGCAAAAATAAATATTCCATACCGTCCATCTGTGTTTCTCCACAGCCGGTTTGGTGGGTCTTGGTTCCTCGTAGCCGCTTCCTTCCCCTGAAGCCTGAAGCAACCAAACATAGATTAAAAAAATCACATTCATGCGTTCCTGAACTCAACTCAGCTACAACACAAACTGCACTCTGTGTGTCGTTTGCAGGATGCCATTTCAAGTGTCTTTCATGGCGTACACGGCCTCTCTACAGTCAGACAGCTCTGTGTGAGGTCATCGTTGGGGATGAAAGGAACATCCTGGAATCCGAAACCTGTCATTTCCAACCGGGAATGTGATTTCCCCGACTAATCCAAAAACAACATCTAAAGATCTGGTGACAGCAGCCGGAGCTGTCCTGGAGGACCAGGTTTGTGGTGGTCCTCTTCCAGCAGCTGCGGTGACGTTTTACTTAAATAACAGTTCGGGCTGCTGGTGGGCCGCAGACAGACACCTGTGTGTGTGTGTGTGGGTGTGGGTGGTCAGGGTCATCCTCCTCTCTCCCTCTTATTTGCTACACATGGTTATATAAGCAAATCGTGCTGGATTAAATCAGCGCCAAGGCTCCCATTAAATTGACTCACTCGTTGTTTCTCATAAAGCGGCGCGGCGTAGTGGCCATTTTTCGGAATTTTGTCTCTGCATTTCAATGTGTTTTAAATCTACGGCAATTATTAATGAGAGCAACAAGTCAAATAAATACCCAAATAAACGGCAGCTGTGATTTTTGTCATCAACGTGTATCACATGTGGAGTGATTTGCAGAGATTTTTCCGTACTTTTCTAGCTGTGTGTAATTCTGCGTGAAAACAATGAGTTGTCGTCACAGGAGCCCGGGCATTTAAAATCACAGGACCGACATGAGCCCTTTGCATTCTTGCCATTTGGAATGCTTCAAAGAAATCTCACCATATCCGAGTCGTCATCCTCTTCTTCACAGTGTCTCTCGGCGGCGCGGGGGTCTCCCACCACCCTCAGCTCCCCGATCACACCCTGTGTGACCACACGGAGACGCAGCGTTGTCAGGTTTCATGATACACTTTCAAGATTCCTATCGCGCACGCGAGGCGTCTCACTTTGTGTACGACATGTGAAAATATGGATTTTCGTGTCTGGAATCTCCCGGCTCTTGAAGTCTCCAGTTTTAGCCTGAGCCTGTGAACTGTCTCCATCTCTGGCCCCCCACCCAGACCATCTGATCTCTCCCACACAGGATGCTCTCCCACTCAACATGAATGCTATCTCACTGCCTATCAAAGGCCCCATTAGCTCTATCTGCCGAGGTGCCTTCTACGCGGATGGCCTTATTTGATGTCGACTCTCCGGGACACATTTATGTCCTGGGAAAAAAAAAAAAAAAAACGTTTTAATGGATTCTTTTTGCGATAGAACTTTGAAAAGAAGCGAGTTGACATTTGAACCACGTCTTTGCACAGACTCACTATTCTCTAATGTCTCACTGCAGGATGTCTTTGTCAGTGATGGATCACAAGCAATAAGCAGATCTAAACAAGTCATATTTTCGGAGGGGATGTCCATATTTTTTATGAAAGACAGGATGTAAATATTTCGATGCAAACGAAGCACGCAGACACTTAATTTGATTTGGCAAATTCAGTTCACAAGACCTCGGGAGTTCACAGGTCTAAGGTCAACCAACAGCACATGGTCAACAACCCTGAATGCGTTAAACAGGGTTCAATGTTCCCTTTCAATAAAAAATACAGGAAAAAAAACGTGACCACATATAATGTAAAAATAATATATATTTGAAGATATATAATTCCAAAGGGACCTGCTATTAAGGTTGTATTATTAGTTATTGTACTTGTGCAATCAAAGCTCTGCACTTTCTCCCCACTGTCTCTGGTTTATCGGTGAACAGAAACAGAAAGCTCAATTATCACTGATTGCATGTTTGGCCTTTCATATTTTATCTCTGTATGCAGCTGGATGGGTGAACTGGTGACCTTCAATAACCCTTTAACAGTTCAGGTCAACAATTGCTGCAGTGAAATGCTGAGATGAACTTTTGGTCAAATGACTAATTATATCCCGACTGAGAGATTTTGCAGTTATTTGCCGACAGGGGGACGGGGGGGAGGGTTGCAGACATTTATGTTCTGCTTTTGGATTTGGCCAATTTGGGCAATCAAGTCATACCAGGGTTACTCAGCCACGATGTTTCTCATGCCTAACTATGGCAAATCAAAACACTCCAGTGCAGGACTCCCCTTCACATCGCTGTCAGTTTCCATGTTATTCAGAGCCAAAGCCTTTAGTTCATTTTTTTTGTTCTATATTTTCTGTTATAACATTTAGGAGGCATAATAAGGGATGAAATGTTATTCTATGGATCAAATCAGCGTACGTACCAGGAACTTCGCGGGATCGGCTCCTCCAGCTTGTCCGACAAACAACCCGGCTCCAGGATCCAGCTCCATCTCGTCCGGGGACCTCTCCATACGCATCACCTGAGGGTCCGTGTCGCAGTTGTGGTAGAATGTGACTTTATCGTCCCTCACGGCGAGAGCGAAGCGGGTCCAGTTGTCCCTCATGGAGGGCACGGGGAACCGGGCCGCCTCGTAGGACTGCTGCGAGTCGGGCTCGGTGTAGTACAGGATCACGTCCTGTTTGCCGGCCTGCACCGCCGACAGTTTCACCCCCACGTACATGATCTGCTGCGCCGCGTCGGTGATGGAGAAGACGACCCCGCTCCTCTCCGTGGTGGGCTTCAGGTTGAAGATGAGGGCAAAGTCTCGGTAGAAGGGGTTGGGCAGGTGGGCGCGGGCCAGCTGGCCGGTGTTGGCGTCCGGGCCGAAGACGTAACCGGAGCTTTTGTCGGGCCCGTAGACCCGAGTGATCTCATCTGGGGGAGGATCTCCGATCATCTGCATCAAGGTGAGGCCAGTGTCTTCTAGAAGATGAGCGGGAAAAAAAAAAAGTTAGGGCCGCGATATGCATCGGACGACACAGAGTAAGTTAGAAAGGACGGGCAGCATGGCAGGGGGTCAGGTTAGACCAGGCTGTGACCGAAGGTGAATGTCTGATGGGGTAGATGGGAACGGGCAAACATGGAAGTTTGTGTCCTAGAAGAACATTAAAAAATAAATAAAAAATAAAAAAATTATAAATACGGAACTCTGCTCAGGGGAACACAAACAAACGTTTATAGCTTCCAGGCCACAATAGGGAAAAAGTTTGAGGAAGGGGGAAAGTATGAGTCATGTGAGACGCAGATCGCTTCAGCAGACTCTGCGAGGCCCGTAATCCAGAATCAAGACCTCCTAAATCAAAAGAGGAACAGGATGAGGATGTAAAGATGAGAATCTGTGCATCGCATTCCTGAATGTGCCACTTGTGTGACATGTGTTAAATGTCAGCGCCCCCCCGGGGGCACTGGGGCACCCACAGCTGGGCCTCCTGCATAACCCGGCTCACTCCTCCATCACCCTGGGTGACTCCGGGCCACCACTGGCCATATTTATTGGAGGCGTTCAGGAAACGCAAAAGAACACAAAGAGCAACGTGTCCTCATCCACCAGCACATGCATTTTATTTATTTTTTTCCCACCAGTGGGAAAATCTTGGATGCCTTTCCCCCTAAATAGTGCTTCTTCCTGTTAAAAGTAAAATCACTGTTTTTGGGGTCACACCGCTTAATCGGGGTTTCTGGTGCTTTGAAGACATTCTTTGTTTTACCACCTGGTGACAAAATGTGCACGGTTCAAAGGCTCCTCACTGCAGATCTGTGTTGACCGTGAACACCCGTCTGCACGCCGTCTGTCAACAGAAGAGTTTTTTTTTTGTGTTTTTTTCTGAGCTAACAGACGAACCGGTCAAGCCGTGACAGAAACGGCAATAAAAACATAAATAAAAAATCCTGGGGATGAATGATGCCGTTCCCCTCTGTGCCAGACATTTCTAAATGACACCCGCCACTGGCTGTACATTGAGATAGCTGTAGTTATAGCATCACAAATCACTGCAGAATATTAATGAAACCCTCGTAAACACGGCAACCCACGGGAACTCCACATTGTAATAAAGGTAATATTGGGGATATATGTACAAGTTATTTTTAGTACATTATAGCTGAGTTTAAAAAAGAATCAGAATAGCACCTTGGTGGAAAATTTTGTAAAATATTTACTATAGAATATTTTGATATCTGTCAAATATTCATTCATTCACTATTTCTTTTTAAATCTAACTGAGAACCACCAGCGTTCCTGGCCTGCTGCATGAATGGCAGTAAACAATAATCTGTCATTTGGCCCAGCAGATGTTTACTGTGATAACGTCAGAATGAAAAAAAAAAAAAAAAAAAAACCTGGAGGGGTCTCTGCAGAGGGCCTGTGCTCACACGTCTGAAGCGTCTCTGCCCAGGCGGGAGCTGAGCAACACCACACCGCGTAATAACTCCTTTGGTAAAAATCCGTCATGTTCTAATGTGTGAAAAAATCCTAGAAATCCTAAAACCCACAGGTGAGCAGCAGAAATACTTCAACATTTCACTCTACATGATATTGATTGTGTTATATATCTCTTTTGTTTAGTACAGGTAAGCATCTGATCATCAAAAACACCATCAGATTTGTGGGTAGATTAAACTTCAAGGTCTGTAATAAATTGGAACGTGAAGTAAATCTCTTCAGCCCAACCTGGTGGCAGCTTGCAGCCTTCTTTCAAACCGAGGCTTCCCTCTCGCCATCTCTCTATCAAACATGAGATTTTCAAATGCATTTGCCAAAGGACCAGGAGACGTGAAACATGTGCGTCATTGGTCCGCTCTGGCCCCCACCAGATGTGCATCTTCTTGTGGAATACGTTCAGAATTTTTCAAAACGAAGAAAGATGTGACTAAAAGCAACAAGTATGACTATATACCAAACAAAAAAATCCAGATTTTTGTGCTGAATGCAAATTTTAGGGAAAAAGTCAGTCGGCAAAATGAAAGAAAATGAAACATTTCATCCCGGGGTCTAAAGCTGAAAACAAAGTTTTGACCCTCCGAAGGAATGGGTTCGCAGAAATCCTGACAAAGTGACCACAGAGCAAAAAAATTGTTGGCTCCATACAAAGAGGGGCTCCATTAGCATTTTAAGTGCAACCTCAATTCAGGTTTCCCACATAGCTTTTGTTGTCCACTGACGGCTTCAAGGCCGACGGGGGCGTGGAGAGGATCTGTCGCTGAATGGCGCGCCGCGGGATTTTTATGGAGCTAGTTTGTCTTGTCACCAAAAAGCCTCTCGGCTCTTTTTTAACGTTTTCCTAACATTCCAGGACGGGGTACCGCGCTTTGTGATAGCCTGTTGATAAAGCTGTGTATACAGTGAGAGACTGTATACACAGCTTTTGACGGCATCCCGCGTTAAAAGATGGGAAAAAAAAAACATTTCAACATCTGGAGCAGCTCTGAGAAGACTTTAAGGTTTCACCATGGACTACACTCCATTACCGCTTAAAACCTCCCTGGAGGCCGCGATGCCTCGCCTCGCTCACCGAGTGTCAGAGTTCAACTCTGGAGACGAGGAAATCACTGTCCCGTGATTTTGCACCAAAAAAATGTGCACCATCCTAATGCATTTGCCACCTAAACCGCATCTGCAGTCAGGAAGAAAATTCAATTTGGTCACATGACGCCAGGCTTCCTGTTTGATCTGTGGGGTATGTCTGTAAAATAAGGTAAAGGTTAAAAATGTTGTAAAAGCCTATTTTGTTGCTACATAATATATAGAGAGATGGCGTTATTACTGATTGAACTACAATACAACTATAAAAATGAACTACAGTCTATATATGCACATGGGCATATTCTGGATATTCGTGGATATCAGCCCCATGAATAATTGCTGTGAACTGCTGAGGCACATATTCAGTTATAATATAATAATAATAATCATTATAATACATCATTTGATACACCTGCAGCCAAATACTTTCAGGAACATATTAAACCCCGCCCCCTTAAATAAAAAAATCTCGTCACAGTCCCGGAAGGAGAATTTCATACTGGCTCCGGCTCAGCTGTAATTCTCAAGCCACAGAAAAGAAAAAAAAATCCCAAGGTGCGCACCTCACTCTCTGTTTGCGGAAGGAGTCATTTGATAGCGTTCATGTTTTCTACCGGTAGAGGAACAAAAAAAAGCTTTGAAGCATCAGGGTGTCAACAAACCACTTCCACTGGGAGAAATAACACAAAGACACAATGTGCACGTGCACCACCGCGGTTTTAAAGATCCAAATCATACGAAAAAAAACTCAGTGACAGCAGTGAGAGGACCGTGTATCGCAACACCGCCCCGTCAGTTCTGGTTTTGGTCCAGTGCAACAAGGTCCAAAAAAGGGGGCAACGAGTTTTCTGGCAGCAAAGTACAAGACATAATTGGAACCCTCCCGAGAGCCAAGTGAAAATGATTCCCTGGCAAAGAAGCTTCCTGTCATGAGATACAAAATCCACCTCGGAACCACAAATCAGTGTGAGACCAGCCAAAAGGTGGACGAGCCCCAAAAAAACCACAACGAGATATATTATTAAAAGAACGCAGAGCTGCTGGCCAGGGTAGATCCTTTCATTTCATATCAGTTAAATGGTTAAAAAAAAATCTCCGTTTCTCACACAGGACATAGTTTCAGCGTGGAGAACTAGCCAAAATAAATTGCGGTTGACCTTTGGCCCCCCGATATGAATGACTGCTCATCTTTTAAAGCAGGAGGCCGGTAACCATGGGGACACGTCATTAAAAGGCCCATTGTGTCCAAACAATTCCGTCTCTCCCACCCCGGGGTAGCGAAGGACCACATCTGACACATTTCTACAAGTTTCCATGCGCCCATATCTCCCCCATCTTCCCCACACACACTCATGTATCTTTTCTCTTTTTTTTTGGAAAGTGAGGTGTTCTTTTTTGTGTTTGATGGCCCTATCTCCAGAAAGACGGAGGACAGATTTTTTTCATAACAGCTTATTGTTAAAGCATCCCACCAGGAGTGGGGTGGTATTAAGGCCCCGGGGGGGGGGGGGGGGGGAAAGGGGGGGGGGGGGGGGGGGGGGGGGGGGGGCAGAAAGAGAGCGTATGAGTGCCCTCCTCCCACACTCCACCCAGCACGGCTCCACAATCGGTGGATTTTTGAGGTCAAAGCATCATTCGGGATTTGGGACGAACACTTGGCGGAGCTTTGTCACACATTACGGCTGTATGAGACACCCAGAAAAGATGTGAAAAACAAATGATTTTGGTGACGGGGTCCATTATCGAATTTACATCTTTGAGCTGACATCCACAACACAAAGACTCTAAACCATAAAACACACACACACACACACACAGAAATCTATTTGGACCCCGTGTGACACTTAGTTCTGGTACCAGGAAGTCGGGTCCACTCGTGTCTGTCAGTGGCGCTGGCTGTCGGACAGATAAAACGTGCGGACGGAGTCAGGGATGAACTCTCTGCGATATGCGGGGAGGGGGCGGGGCGGCAAAATGGATTCTAGAATCTTTTTTTTTTTCTTTTTTAGATTACATCGTAAACCTGTTTTTATCCGATAACAAGCGCATTACTGTGAAAATACTGAGACGAAATAACGGCGTTTGATGTTATTCATTGGTTCTGACACAGCAATTAGCAGCACATGCAATCCAAGAGTTCAACGACTGCTGCACTGAATCACACTGCAACCACTGATGGTATATTCGTCACCAGACATGCCCTGAAAGGTTCTGAGTGAACAAACGGACTAAAAAACCACTGATGCAAACGCCACTTCTTCCCGTGCACGACAACCTAATCTGTCCAACAACTCACAGAGTCATAACACACATGCAGCTCTACGGTATCATCCATGCACACCGTGGCCGAACGGTACGACTTCTGTTCTGCAGTTTCAGAGAAGAAACACACAAAAAAATGTAAATAAACATTCAATGCGAGAATGACTTTTTCCTTTTCCAATGAATTTCATTTATTGTAACAGGTCAAGTTTTAAGTTTGCCTGACTGTTTTAACACTATGAATGTCTATCGGAAGTTTTTGACTAATGTGTGTGTTTGGGTGCGTGTGTGTGTGTGTGTGTGTGTGTGTGTGTGAGTCACATGCAACCCAAGGACAAGGGAAACACAAACATGCAACAGGTTAAAACGCTGCAAACCAAATCCGCACCATGCTGGTTAGGCTGAAGCCAACACTGAGCGGATGCTGGATTTTAGTTTTAACGCGTGGGGACCAGCGCCTTCCGAATCTCACTGATTTAGTTCTGACGGGGATAAAAAAAAAAAAAGCCAATTAATTGGGAGTACTGGGAATTGGTTGGGTGAGAACACCAGACAAATTGAGGGAGTACTGGGATTTATAGAAAAAAAATGGGTTCAAAATGAATCCTCTAACCAGGATCCATTTGAACCTGCGGTTACCTTTCAGGTTTCTAACTGACACACACTGATACCCTTCATCCTCCTCATCATCATCGGGTAGGGCGTGGCACTCCACGGGGAGGCGTCCCTCGTCCAGGAGCGTCCAACAACTGTCCCGCAGGACTTCGCAGAAACTCCGGCAAGGCGACACCGGCGGCGCGCCACACTTCGGCACCAGGAGGAGGCAGAAGAACCGCTCCACGCTATGGTGGCAGCGTGACCTCAGAAGCCACGCCCACTCGCCCAGGAGCTCTTCAACCTCCTCCACACCGCTGTGGTTGAGATGATTCGGCACAAGGAATGTTTCCCCGCGTGCCACAGAACAGAAAGGTAGCGATTTATCTGTCACAATGCATTGTGGGGACGGCATTGGTTTCTCTACCTCTGATTGGTTCTCAGTTGGTGTGGCGGGATTATTTGGAGCTTTCTGGATAAAATATGTTGGGGTGGCTTCTAAGCTGCTGGGTGTTGGGTTTAAAGTAGCGCCTGGTCTCTTCATTGTGGTTTGTGGTGGTTGGTACATTTTCATTTCTTGGTTTTTTTTATAAGCCTTCTTATCCTGTAGAGGCTGGTTAGTTTGAGCTTCCTGACTAGCTGTCCACTCACCAGCTGGTAAATGAGTAACTTGCACTGACTGGTTGACCCTGGTTGCCGGGGTAATCTCGCTGTCTTCAACTGGAGTTAGTAAATCAACGGTGGTGGAGTTTTCCTGGGTGTCTTTTGTAAAATCAAAGCTTGTGCTTCTGTTATTGGGGATTCCGATTTTCTCCTCGCCAAGATTATAGCCCTCGTCTGTTCTATTATAAATCTTCACGTTGCTATTTTGAAAAACGGTCTTGAAATTTCTTTGGGACAACACGTGGCCTGCACTACCTGAGCCCGGCTGATCAGTGGGCATTATCGCTCCTTTTTGGGTTTCCTTATAAACTCTTTGTATTTCAAAACCACTTTCAGCTCCTGTTGCCAACCCAGCTTCAGACCTGTCTCCAGAACCCGACCAAAGACCCGAGCCATTTTCTGCTGGCAAATGGGACTCGGGTCCCGATACCTTTCCTGAAAAGCTTACATGATCAAATCCTTCAGGAGCCATACCCTTTAGAGAAGAGGTGCCATTACCAGGTTCACTTATGAGTGCTTGAATTCCCATCGAGCCTTTCTCCGGTGTCTGGTCGTGTTCCAGTTGCGTAGCCGGGCTTAAGGTGGTTACCAGAGGAGCCTCGGTGGTCCCGACCCAGCTCAGGCCGGACGATTGGACCCCATGTCCCTCATCAATGATCTCCGCTCGGACCACGTCCTCGGTTGGACGTTCTCCACTTCCTGCCGGACTGCCCGACCCCTCCTGCTCCATGGTGGGGGCCAAGGTGGTGGTGCCGGTCCAGGACCAGAACCAAGCGTCACAGCAGACCATCCACAGGGCCAACAAAAACAAAACTCCAACCCGGGTCCTCATTGTTGGGCCTAATGTCCAAAGTCTTGACCACGTCCAGCCACTTGATAAAAGCTCCCAAGAAGATGTGGGAACTATGGCATGTCCACAAAACCACACAGACACACACACACACACACTCACACACACACACACACTTTCCTTCAGCTCTGTCCACACACACACACTCCACTAGGCAGAGAGGAAAAGTGAAGAGGAGTGCCCCATTCAAAAGAGTAAAGGGGGGAGAGCATAAAGGAGGTGTGCTCCGTATTGGCTGCCCCGTGGATGTCTCCCCTCCTGACTCCTCCTTCCTCCTTCTTCCTCCTCCTCCTCCTCCTCCTCCCTTTGTCTCTCCTACAGACTGATACCTTAGAGTTACGGCGGGTTGATGCTTTCAGTGCGCGGTGGAGAGGGGCAATTTGTTCCCCTTGACTTGTTCTCTTTGTCCGAGCATGATAATAAGACAAAAAAAAAAAAAAAGCAAATTGGGTGAAAAATGTAGAGGGCTGCATTCCAAATAGTAGATCAAACGACGAGTAGATATTACTTGACTTCATGCACAATTTTTGAGATGTATGGCCCCTGAAGACATTGTTCCTTTGCCATTTATGGCTCAATTCAGTTGAGACCACTCTCTCCCACTATACTCAGTAATCCAGTGCCTCACTTTCCTGTCCAGACTGGTCTCACAACGCCCAATGGGATCAGTTGACAGAGACCCTCGACGTGGGCTAATCGCAGATTAGTGATAAAAGGAGCAGGAGGTCTACCTAACAGTACCGGGGTTTTAGAATAAAGAAAGGGCATTTTTGTGCAAATAACCCTGGGTCGCTGACAGAAAATAGCTCAGGTCCTTTGTGCAAATCCTGCAGAAACAAACAAAAAAAAAGATGCAGAAAAAGTCTCAACACAAGCTTGACAGCTTCATCCTAGAGGTCAATGATGATCCGAATGACCCCTGAGAGACTGCGGGACTGTTTATTTGTTCTCAGTAAAAAGGGGGGGGGGGGGGGGAACAGCTGAAACACTAAGCGAAAACGCAAACCCCTTTAATTGGTTAAGTACGTATTTAAAAAGGAGACCCCTCGAGGAAAGAGTTAACTGTGATGTATTCAAGAGGGTGAACAGCTGAAACACTAAGCGAAAACGCAAACCCCTTTAATTGGTTAAGTACGTATTTAAAAAGGAGACCCCTCGAGGAAAGAGTTAACTGTGATGTATTCAAGAACATAAGGTACTTATTTATCACAAGACCAGATTATTTTTTGAATGTTCTGCCCTGATGAAAACTTTCATGAAGGGAAATGTTGTGTGTTTGTGTTGTGTTGGGGTCATATGAAAAGCAGTTTCCTTTTGGGCATACGTGACTCAGGGACTCGTGATTTGTCCGTGGCGGCTGTGTTCCATGTCTAATGGTAATGAATAAAAATATGAATTTTTCCAAAAACAAAATACCAGAAAATATATGTAACTGAAGCGACTTAAGAGTGGCCGCGATGACGTTTCATTATTTATTAACCCTGTGGCCGAGAAGGAGTTAACATTCTTTCACAGAGCAGTTGTTCACTCCAAAACTGTCAAAAAGACAATTTAATTATGGGCATGAGAATTTTTTTTTAACTTTCTTTGGAAATATAATTCATTTTCAAGCAATGCCCCCCCCCCATAAAAAGAAGGAAGAATTGGGAAAAGTTTCCCGGAAAGTTGGGTGTTGATGCGGAATGCAGCCGCACTTTTGTGGTTCAACAATCAAAGTAATTATCAGTTTCAATTTGTTAGTGTGTAAACCAAAATAAACAATGTCTATAGTAGGAACTGCGTTAAGTAAAGCCTGAGGTAATAAAGTCTGTTCGGTGACAGGTAATGATTACCCCTGCACACCAAAAAAAAACAAAAAAAAAAACCCATAGACTCACTGTGGGTTTTTTGTGTCTCATTGTGTTATTATGCGTGTCACAACATCTATACATCATCACTGCATTTAGCCTTTTTTTTCGGAGAAAATGAACTATGCCAAAGGAAACGGCGCTGAAATGCAAAATCCAGGCCAAAAACAAACAAAAAAAAAAAAACCTGCCTGAGGGAGAGATTATCATCTGGAGACCCCCGAGTCCGAGCGCTGTTAATCCAAAGATGACAATAAATTAGCCTGCAGGTTGTGTTTCATTCCAACTCGGGGGTTGGACACTTGCCAAGCAGACCTGGGTGGCCGAGCGTCTCCCCCCCCCCCCCCCCCCCCCCCCCCCCCCCCCCCACCCGGGCCCCCACACCCCCCCCCCCCCCCGCGCCCTGCCAACATGTCAGAATCCCCTCAGGAGGAGGAACTGATCTGTTGACAAAACAAACAAACAAAAAACTCACAAAATCAAAAGACACAAACTGCTTTGAAAGAAGTCGGGTACAGGACACACTTCTGGGGTGACGTCTGTTTTTTCCTTGACGTTCCTTTTCATGCCAACAGCTCTATATATAGTACAGCCTGACAGAGCCATAAAGACGTCACACACACACACATACAAAGAGGATTTCCCTGTTTTGGACTTCCCACTGCACAATGGAATACAGAAGAGAGATTGTAAAAAAGGGAATGTGTCCACTTTACTGAGCTGATGATGCTTTTGTTTAATTTCCGAAATGCTAAATACTAAATATATCTCCAGTGCGAGCAGCAGCTTCAGGTCCGTTTCTGCACAGGATGCGTTCAGGGACAGCAATGACTGGATCCGCCAAATGTTGCACACTGCAAATTTGTGACGCCAGTGAAACTGGAGGCACTACTGAGCAATAAAGCGTCCGAGGCTGCAGGTGGAGCGTTTGCTGTCGGAAATGCAGCTGGTAAGTCTTGGCTTCTATTTTATGTTTTTATCTGCACGTTCAGCAAATCTCAATCTGAAACGAGGTCTTTCACAGAGGCTGAATAGTTCCCTCTGTTCCCATGCTGGTCACATGTTGTCAGACTGCTGCCTGCTCACACCGCACCATAATCTCTGAATTCATGTTTTTTTTTTTTTTGGTGACAACATTACTAGCTAGGTGTTTTAAATAAACAAATCTATTTGTGTAACAATCTTATAATAAGTTCTAATAAATCCTTATTTGAAATATTCTGTCAATAATAAACCTTTTACCATGGAACTGTGGTCAATGTGGAATCTGGAATAAGTCATGTGTGTGTGTGTGTGTGTGTGTGTGTGTGTTTATACCTGCCTCCACAGAAAAATAAAACAGCGTTTATCACAAGACTCTCGTGTGGGGCGCTGTGTGAAGGCCGAGCTGAAATTCCAGGCGTCCCCAGTGTCCGTGCTCACAATGAACACACAAAAGCCTGAAACCTAAGACCAGGAATGAGTCTCAGGGCCGAGACCCTCAGTGGGAGGATAAATGTTCGACTAATTACAACGCACACAAAAAACCCACTGAACATAATCCGTCAGGGCGTCTAATCACGTGTCGCCCAAGCTGGTATTTTAATGTCGCACTGACATTCGCTCAGATCTCACATTTCAAATTCAAAGTGCCAGTTTCATCCGGGCTAAATATAGTTATTGTGAATAATTGAAGAACGCGTGGTGCACATGCAACACAATGACGGGGGCACTCTGCAGGCAGCCAGGAGGATGCATTTGAAGTAAAACTTGACAATTTCAAACGTTACCGTGCAATAAATGTAAATTTAAATGTTGTCGTGTCACTTTGACCTACAACACTTGTTGACAATTCTCTGCTGCTTGTTAGACGTCCTTCTGGCCACACACTCCCCTACTACGCAAAAAAAAAAAAAAAAAAGACCTGCACCTTCACTGCTGTTGTTTCAGCGGGCGGGGGTCGTTGACCTCTCGCTGTGAGTCAGCGTGCACTCGCAGCCTCAGTGGTTGAACAAGCATTTAAGCTCCGAGGCAAACAGCGCTGCCAGTTTTAAATGACCCACACACACACACACACACCCAGATTAGGTCGTCCAGACACTTGTGGACGAGACCACATATGGTTAAACACACACACGCACACACACACAAGCACACACACTGAAACTTTGAGCTGCAGCCGCACAGCGTGTCACAGCTGATCACCACTGTAAACCTCACAAATGTACACAAACCTCGTGACCATATGTCTGAAATACACACACACACACACACAAACAAACACATGCACACAGTGCTTTCGCATATTTTATAGACTTGTTGAAAGGAACAAACAGCAGTTTGTGGTAACATGGATGACAACTTTTGGCCACACAACACTGTTCAAATGACATCTTGTCTGACATCTCTGAGCCTCCGACTCGTGAATGTGTCACAGAGTGATTGTGTGTGTGTGTGTGTGTGTGCTGGGGGGATGGCCGACAGAATGGGGGTCAGCAGGTCACAGCTATCAGATGAGGGGGCGTGGGGGGAAGGGGGGGGGGGGGACATGAGGTCCCACTTCCCACAAATAGAGACTTATCTGAGTCCTGAAGAAGTTTTGGAGGAACTGCAGATACTGTAGCTGATATGAACCGCTGTATGTGCCGAGAGGCAGTAAAAGGAAAAAAAAAAAAAGAAAAAAAAAAGACTCCGCAGACTGAGCCCTGCAGGGTTCCTCTCAGTCCTGCTCAGGCAGGCAGAAACATCTCGCCTGTCACTCTCAATAAGACACATTCCATAACAACGGGAGAAGACGTAGCCCGAGGGGCCTCAGCAACGCTTACAGTACAGGAAAGAGCCGCAAAAGTGTCCTCTACCCTGAATATATACGTCATAGAACAAAAGACGCAATGTGGTTCTATATTTGGTGCATTACGAATCCATTGCACATTTCCTCAGCCAGTGCACACTGTCAAATTAAAGCTGGATTTCAGCTCCATACGTGGATTACACCATGGGAATATGCTAACGACACATCCAATCAATATGAAAAAAAAATATATATACTGTATATTTTTTTGGTTTAAGATTTATCAAAACTCAGGCAACCTGTATGTTTTGGAAAATGTGTCAAAAGGGGAATTTGAAATTATTTAAGCTTCATGTAAACTTAATGTAAAGAAATGACCAAATGAATGTGACTAAATGCCATTGAAATGGACATTTCAGTTTTTACTTTGCAAAATGACAAATATCACACAAATGAATGATCTCATCAGAATGTGCTGTAACGTGACCTTGAGAAGTCCTGGAAAGTCCAAAAAAAAAAAAAAAGGTCTTTCTGGACGTTCTTGGTCTTGTACCTGGAATGACTTCACTAATTAGTGCACTGTCAAGTCAGGGCATCCGGAAATGTCTGTAACTGTAATTGGCCCCAGAATGCCCGGCAGGTGTTACCTGAGCTAATGACAGACACCATGTGGAAGCCTCCGCCTGAAACTAAACCTCGCTGATTTCACAAATCCACCGAGAGACGAGCTGAAAGTGGCGAGCGCGTCGGTGTAATCACTGCTTACCCTAGAAATGCATATTGGCAGAGTTTTTTTTTTTTTCACTCTCTGACATTTAAACGGCTGGTTCATAGCTGTTTTTGGGAGAGTTTATTACCATCTATTAAAGGTAATTAAAGGCAGGGGTTTTTCGAGCATGGAAGATTTATTAAATTTTTTTCCATGTGCACAGCCCTGAAGACACACAATCTTCACCGCAGACTGTTCATACACAGCAGACGCATCATCACGTCAGAGAACAAGTAGCAGATTCTTGAAAAAAAAAAATGATAGTGATGCAGGACTATTTTTCTGCCACCGAGAGGTGAGAGGTAAGTGTGTGGGAAACAGCGCCCTCTGGTGTCAGGTGGTGGAACACATAGGAGGCTGAGATTCCGCTTTCATCACACAGCCTAGAGAAATGCAACTACATTTAAAATGCAATCACACCTGAATAAAATTCATGTGTTCATTTATGGTGAAATGAATAGGGAGAAACGTAGAAAAGTTGTCCTATGCATGTGTAATACAAGCTTATGCACAACAACTGCTAAAATTAAAGAACAAGATCAAATTGGGAAATATGCAGAATGATATATTATATATTAAGAATAAAGCCATAACAGTCTCACATTCAGTACACAACAGAACAGAGCTTACCTGACAGGTGACGCTAAGCCGGCCAAAAAAAAAGCACACCACAGTGGAAAATCCAACACTATTTCCATCAGTCTGTCAGCAGCAAAATGGAATCTCATGGAAGATCAGGCACGTGGAGGAAAAAATCTCAGTAAAAAAAAGAAAGAAAAGGCTATAAAAAGTAACACAGAGTCCACTACTGTTGGGTTATTGCATTATGCAAACTCTGAAAAGTGGTAAATTCCCTGGAGCGTGTCTGAGGCCGAACCTCCACACACCTGCCAGTTGATGTCACAGCACGAAAAAAAAAAAAAAACGCAAAACACATGTTCACACTTATTATGTCTCCTGATGATGGGACTCAGAAGATGAAGTCCCTCAAAGTGCCGCCTCCTTGACATTTAATTGTGCACGAGATGACTCGCAGGGACAGAGGTTATAGACGTACACGCCCTGCCGGAGTCAAAGACTTTTCTGGTTGGGGGAAGAATTCTAAACAGATTTTTTTTTTTACATCTTTGTGCTAAAAAAAATAATATGCACAGAAAAGCAAGAGATTAAATCTCAGTGGGGCTTATAGAAAAAAAAAAAAAAAAACGTCAGCAGCTGTTCTCTGGTTTCATCAGCAGAGGGAGGCCGGCTCTGGGTTTCTGACCTCACCTACAGTCCAGAGCAGTGAGGTCACAGGACTGTCATTAACACACACACACACACACACACACAGGTGGGGCTGACAAACACAATGACAAAGTCCACCCAGGCCTTCACAGGAAACAGACCCTTCATGTTCACCCTCACGAGAGAAAAGTGCCATGTTGCACACTGGGCTTTTAATTCTACCGCCCCTACATAAGGTTCTTTATTTTTGAATAAATGGTATTTTAAATTGACAAAGATTTATCAGATGATCTGTGTTGACCTCCAAACAAGTTACTTATTGTGTATCACCAACTTTGTAGTGAAACAAATATTTCCTACTTTATCAATAAATTGCATGAAAGTAAACATAAATAAAGTCAAGTAAGTAATAAAGTCAAACAAAGCTTGAATAACGATGAATGAAGACAAATCAGCGGCACCACGACAAGTCTCTAATTAAAGCTCTAATTCCTTTTGGCTAATATAATAGATGGTATTTCCATCAAAACAATAGAAGTAGATATGACTTCTTCTTAAATCTATATAAAAATGTATTTGCAAAGCGACAAAGAGCCCCTGAGCAGCTCTGGCGAGTCTTTGGTTGAACTTGAAGCGAAGGGTCATCTCACCCTGAACCAATCATTAACCTGCTCAGAAAGGAGAGGGACTCTCCCACACCTGGAATCCAGACACTGCGTGTCTAACATGGGCAGGGTCACAGGGGTGGACAATGTCCCGTTCAGGTTAGCTAAATATTTACGAGCGAAATATTTTGGAGTTCCGTGACCCGTATCAAGAAATAATAGATAATGAACATAATAGTCCAACTGGGAACATTTTGCGAATATTGTAACGACAGCAGGGTCATTCCCAGGCTTCGGGGGCTGCTGGGTCAGCGCTGTGACTCCTGAGACCATCTGGGACAATATGAAGATTAACTTCATGAAAACGTCCTGCAGCAAAAAACTGACGGATGATAAATAACTCTGGGAGCTCCACCTGGTTTTGACTTCAGCTTAAATGTGATCTTTTCATAGGTCACATACACAACCCGCCACGACTGGATGTATAAAATGCAATCTGCAGATCACATGGAGGCTGTTGAATTTGACCCTGCAAACGCCGGGAAAACTTCAAAGTGCATGAATTCTCATTTTTTCAGCTTGAGTCTTACTGATGAAGTCTATTAGAGGTGACTCAGAGGAGGTGGAGAGGTGAGTGGAGGAATTACAAATAGCAGCTGTTTCTCCGCCTAACAGGACGGTCCACGCTCAGCAAGTCTCAACTCTTCCTCCTCCAGACATCACACACACACACATGAAAGAGGCCAATTTTGGGGCCAAATGCCAGGACCATAGTTTGACACCTCATAAAAAACGTCAAGATTCCAACACACAAAGCCATGTTTAAGAAAATTCATTCCAAAAAATCTCAGCAGCTGATTTGTCCAAAATTGCTACTTTAGAAAAAGAGGAGAAACCGCTGGGTGGGGATAATTTCAGGTTTTTCCGCAGCTCGGTGGAATCCGGCAACCTGTGACGCTGTCATTCGCGCTTCGAGCGAGGATGAAACAATGTGGAGGTCGGAAGTTCCGGATTTGGGACTGTTGACTTTGGGGATTAGGATCCATAACCGGATGGGCAAAAAAAAAAAAGCACAAATTCCTGATCTATTCTCTGTGTGAACTGGCATCCTTTTAAAGAGGGCCATGACCTTTTCGGGGTTTTTTTCTGCTGCGTGTGTTGGTCTGTGACGTGTCCCCGCTCATGTACACGCTGTGTGTGTGTGAGTGTGTGTCTGTTTGTGTCTCCTGGGGATTTGTTCCATGTCCCTGTGTTTATTTTGTGCGTGAGTGGTTGCTGTTTTACCATTTATGCACATTATTCCCACATGAGCAAAGGCAAAGTGAATGTGGGGTATGAGAAATGTTGTTGATGGAGAAAGTACTGATCCTGAAGCCCAAAAAAAAAAATCTAATAAATAAGCTAACATTCAAACTTTAATGGAGTGTGATTACTAATTTCGGGAATAATAGAAAGAAGCTTAAAAATTGGGAATAGTTATTTCAAATCAATGTATGACCTTAATGCAGCTCAAACTCAGATTTCTGCCTTTCCTTATCACCGTGGCAGAAAATATTCAATAAATATTTAAAGGGTAAAAAAACAAAACAACAGCTGACTCTTTCTGAGCTGGAGGAACCAAACCGCGCCTGAATGGGTGAAAAGAGAAATGGTGTTTGTTTGGTCTGGCGTCGTTGAATACACCGTGAAAGACACCATTAACATGACAACCAGTGGAGAAGAAGAAGAAAACATTTCAAAAAAAGAGTCATTGTTGCGTTCTCTTTCATGTGGGATTTGAATTGACGATTCTTCGAATGCCAATGAAAAACGCGCGAGGGTTGGACGCGGTTCAGGAGCCGGTGAACAAACCCACCACCGACACACGAGACGTGATGAGACCTGAATTTGGAGACAGCATGTCTATTAATAATAATTCCACACTTACACTACACACTCATTTCATAAACGCTGCCACAGTCCTACATCCACTTCTGTCCAGGTTTTTCCTGTTCATCTCAGCATACGAAGTTAAAAGTCACCTCAGGTGTCGAGCATGCCGGACAACAATCCCAGCAAAGCATTCTGGGCCCACATGAGATTGAGATTACTCTCTGAGTCCTCCCCCGTGTGTCTCCATTTCCGCTCGCTGACTCACGCCAAGACGAGTAGTGTTTAAACGGCGTGAGTCAGAATGTGAGGAGGTGAGTCGGAAACATTTTCTCCCACGTAGCAGCAGCAGATGTAGGAAAGTACAGGAGGACAACAACACCGGAGAGTGGAAACGAGGCAGGATTTGGCTCATACCTCCGCAAATATTTATAACGTTGTTATTACAGGGAGGTCCGATTTTGGAGAAGCCGAGGGACAGAGGAGTGACGTGTGAATTGGAGCTTTTTTTCTCCCTATCTGAACTGAACAACCTGCTGAACGGAGCGGAGGGAGCAGGAATTCCACCTCAGACCTCGCAAATCGTTGGGCAATTCCAGGGATATCAACCAGGCCGTTTCCTCAGCCTCTTAATCCCAAAATGAATGAAGCATGTGTTTAAACATCAAAAGGTCTCTGGACTGTGGCCATTCTCCTGTGACCAGGCCAATGAGAGGGGGGCGGGGGGGTCGTTTCCACAAAAGCTCCCTTAGCCCGGCTTAGCCGAGTAGTTACCAATGACAAAAAAAAAGTTGAATGCATTAAACCATGCAGAAAGGCGTTTATTATTATTATTATTATTATTATTATTATTATTATTATTATTATTATTATTATTATTATTATTATTTATTTTAACACGTGGAACAGAGAGTAAAATATAAAAAAATCCACAGTCTGCCTTGTGTTCACTTTTAGAACTATATTACATAATAATAATAAAACATATTACACCTATTTCATTGTCTTTCACCTGCATGTGGTCCAAAAATGAACGAGTGATGGCGCCGGCAGATGAAAATGCAAGATTGTTTAATTACATAAAGCTGGATATTCATTCTGAGATCACAGAACCCACCGGGCGTGTTCAAGTCGGCGGTGCGAGAACATTTCGCTTGTTTGATGGCGGAGGAAAAGCTGAGTTGAGAAAAATATAAATAAAAAGAGGAAATGACGAGGATTTGGGAGCTCGCTGGAACTTTATCTCTGTAATCCACTGAAAGCTAAAAAAAAAAAAAAAATTCAAAGCCTCCCTTGCAAAGACTCAGCAACACAAGCAAAGTGCTGAATCATGATCACACACACACACACACAGATCCATGTTCTCCGCTGGAATTAACACACGTCTGCACACGCACACCAGTGACCAACTGGGATTTCATCTTCTGGCATTATTGCATTACCTGCACTTAGACTAAAAAGAAGAAGAATCAGATCCAGATTCATTAACTCCTGGTTTATTCCGGTGTTAATCATCAGCCTTAACCCCGAAGACAATTTCACGGGTTAATGAGCATATTAAGAGCACACCCTGGACTGGCTGCGTTCTGAGTGAGCTGCTGTGATTCGCTGTCCTTAGCACAGCCTTGAAAGTGTGTGTTGGGCCATTGGGTTTAAACTGGAACCGAGAAACAACCGTGTGGTTTAGATGCTGTGTGTGAGCTGTGTTAACAGCCGCGATAAATGCACGTACTCTTACATTTGAAGAATAAAGTGGAAAAAGAAAGAATAAACCCATGTCGAAGCGGAAAGACCATTGCTGACCATCCAAGCTCTTTCTGCAACGCCACCTTTTTTTAAATCCTCCTCCCCCACCTCCCGCCTCCAAAAGCCCAAAGTGAAAACATTCCTACTTAAATTATCCCATTAGAACAAAAGAGCCTCTCACCAAAAAAAAGGGGACAAAAGAGGAAAAAAACGCATTCCAATCGTGTTGGTTCAGGCTTTGCAACAACAAAATGCCGCATGTGAAAGGCGAACGGCAGGCAGGCCGAGCCAGCGTCGCCCCGAGGCGCGTGGTTTTGTGTGGTCAGTGAGGGAGGGTGGGACATCCTTCCTCCCACAGGAAGCACCACGCAGTTCAGTCATCGGTCAGAAAAAAAACAAAAAAAAAAACGTGATTAACTGTAATCTAGAAAACAAGGGAAACATTAGCAGTGTTAAATAAAACAAAGAGCGGCTCATCACTTCCTGAAGGAAAGTCCACCATATTTGGTCTCAGATTGAAAAAAAAAATCCACGACTCTCGGTGGAAAGATGAGAAACTCAGGAAGAAACTTTAGTCATCACAAAATGTCTCCACTACGGGGGAGTCGCACAATGAACTGACAGTAAAACGCCTCCAGATGATTTCTTCTCTGGGAATTGAGAGATGGAGTCGTTTTCAAAGCGCATGTGATTTACATCACATCTGCAGCGTATTTATGGAGCGTTAGGAAGAAGGGGAACAAAAAAAACTGCTGACGGTGTAGGAGGAGAGCAACTGGATCACCGTGGGCGTCGATCATTCGAACAGGCGCGCAGAGATGATCTTCATCTTGGCATCAGTCACTCAGTAGGTGCACGAAAAGAGGAGATTTTAATTGAATTGATTAAAATCACAAAGACGTGGCTGACCACGTTTGAAATAGAGACCAAGTTTTCCAAAAGTGTTGGACGTGTTTGAGATCAAACCGTTGTTTTTTTTTTTGGTAAAAAAGGCTATTTTTGAGGAAAATGGATCAGCACCACAATCCTAGCAATACAAACAATAAAAAAAAAATGGTGGTGAATTTGCAAACAATTGAATTTATTTGGATGAAGGCAAGGTCCACTTAAATATTATTATTACTATTTCATATCAATCTAATCTAATCCAATACCTACGTTAACGCTATAAAAGATGCAAGACTTCTCCCTCTCACACAGCTGTGGTTCGATGCTCTGAATATAAACAGAGAAAAACTCAAATTCAATTCCAACTGCCCGGTACTTCACTTTTTTTATATTTGGCGCTCCCGACGCATTTTAGTCCGGGCCCAGTAAAAACACATTTTAACGTTTTAAAACCCAGCCCCAAAACTATAAATAGGGATTTTAGCCATTCAAGGACGGTAACGACACTGTAACACGTGAACCAAAGGTATACACAAAAAAAAAAAAGTTACAAGGCCAAGGTGACAAAAAAAACAAAACAGGAAGCACAGTGTCACCCAGACACAACCCAGACACACACCTTTTAAAGGCTGGGTGGGACAATGTGAATGTCTTGACTGGTCCCTCTTTCTGTCCCTTGCATGTTTAACTTTTATGACTAAAATGCCAGTTTGGGTTCCTTCCAGAGGAGGAGTGGAGGACACTCACAGTCCTCATAGACGTTCTAAATGGGGAGAAAAAAAAAGCCCATATCCTTTCATCCCCAGACATCAAAGATAAAGAGGAAAACACACACACACACACACCAATTTCTCAATTTCTTTGGTTTCTGGCCAAACATAAGCTAAACACAGCACAAATTATATATTTATATATAGAAATACAGCACAAACAAGTTTGAAGCACATGAGTCAGTAATGATGGTATTAAGCCTTCCACCCAGCCGCATCATTTTTTTTTTTTTTCCTTTTGTGAATCCACTGTTCTTTTTATTTATTCAGACCACATTGGGGTTTGGTGTTGAACCAAATGCCCCCGGGTGCCAGAGTGAAGACTGGCATGTCTGGCGTTTTTTTTTTTTTGTTCATGTCTACTTTACTTTGGTGCCAAGTATCCAGGCGATTCCGATTGGGGGGATTTTTCTTTTTTTTTTTCCCCCCAAAGGTGCGCCTGAAGTGAAAACAGCAACATTTAGAAGTTGTGTCACCACGTGAGAGTCTGCCGCGCGTGTGTGTGTCGACCGTCGTCTGAGAGATGTGTGTCAGCAGATCTGAATAAATCACAGCCAGGCACTTTGAACACAGATAGGATCTGTGGAGTCTCGGGAGACGCTAAAGTCAGGATACACGGCTATTGTCTCCTGCCAGGCATTCCCCACGAGCTGTGACTATTCACCAAGGAGACCCTGGTGTGTGTCCGTGTGTGTGTGTGTGTGTGTCGGCGTGTGTGTGTCCGCGTGTGTGTGTGTCGGACAGAGAGAGGGAGCAGAGATAAAATGAAGTCAGGACTTAGGGATGGGGAGATCCATGAGGCCCATTTCGTTGTGGGTGACAGAAATCCTTAAGCTGACACACACACACACACACTCACACACAAAGACACACAAATACACACACATACACACAAGGCTTAACAGCATCTAGTTTTTGGCAGCAGAGGAAGGTGAACTCCAGCTAGGAGCTAGTGTGTGCGTTTGTGTGCGTGTGTGTGTGTGTGTGTGTGTGTGTGTGGCCTCGTTTTCCCCTCTCTCTTCTATTTAGACAAACAATGCACTATTCAACTGGGGGAATACATGCAACACAAACTACACATGTTTTACAGGAAGGAAATGAAAAGCTGAACTACATAAAAGTCCCAGACCAGATGAATCGACACGATGACAAGGGCTAATTTGGTTTCAGCTTTCTTTCGTTCCTGTCAAGTTAAACCTTTACAGTGAATGAACAGGACTTCTGCAGGCTGAGTGAAAAAACACATTTTCTAAACAAAATAAATAAAACGAAATAAAAGTCCAGAAAGAACTATAAATCACAGCTCGTTGGGTAGGGATGAGTATTCCTGAGCCTTAATATCCCCTATGGGTGACTCAGGGCTCTGATGTACGATATCTCTGCCTGTGGATCCACTTTCCTCGTCATCTTTTTTTTGTTTTTTTTTGTTTATATTTGGAAGGAAATTACACAGCTCTCTGGTTTCACTGGAATCGCGATTTAAGCGTTTAATTTGAAGGTAGAGGCCGAGTGAGGTTTTGGCTGCGTCGTCCTGAAGTCCTTGAAACCTTATATATGACAACATACTGAACTGGTTCAACACCCTCCAAAGATCCACCTCACAATCACAAAAAAAAATAAAAAAAATCTCCACTCTCCACAGACTTAATCAAGCGCTAATTTGTTGCCAGTGTACTTTTCAGCCCCATTGTGATTTTCCAATGATCTATTGGAGTTGGAAAGCAGCCAGCCTCTCTCTCTCTCTCTCTCTCTCTCTCTCTCTCTCTCTCTCTCTCTCTCTCTCTCTCTCTCTCTTTCTCTAAAACCACACCTCACCAGCCAAGTTTTTTTTTTTGTCTCCGCCAGAGACGCTTTCAGAAGCTTGGGGCAAATCTTTGGTTGCAAAGGGGTGGGGAAGTGAGAGGTTTGACTTGCCCTGAGGGGTAAGAATGCTGAGGTGGTATTAGGGGTAAAAGCAACAAAGAAAGAAGAAGAAGAAGAAGAAGAAGAAGAAAAAAAAAGCATCCATCAATGCAGTGTCACAACAGGACACCCCCCCCCGCCCCACCACATTCTGCAACTTTACAGTAAACATGTCTGAATGCTTCATCCAGGCTCCTTAGGCGGTTGAATGTAACATACAGCAACTTTAAATGCACTTTACAACTCCATTTACATTCATACAACTGCTGGGACAAATAAATATTAAGATTAAGATTACTGGTAAATGGGTTTATCAAAGGACCGTACGGCTGGAGGGAGATTTCGTGCAGAGGAATTTTTCAGGGCGTTCCACGAGGAGCTAATTATCGTCAGAGGGAATTCTTATCAAGGAGAATTTGTGCTTTTAACACCAGCCTTTTTTATTGGCCACCTCCACGGTAGCAAAAAAGTATTGCTCAGGGAAAAATTAGATGGCTCTGCCTTACACATCATTAATTAACCAGGTGTTCTTCATATTACGAAGCCTGCCTAACGACGGCGTCTTTTGGCTGTGAAATGTTGCAAGTGAGATCTTTATAAACGCTACTTTTTGTCAAAGCACACACACGCGCACCCACGCACGCGCGCACGTGCACACACACACACACAGAGTCGTCACAATGCGTGATGCTGAGCTCATAAAACACACACACACACAATCACTGCTTATAAATCACATTTTTATGTACTTTTTTATTAGAAATAAAAAATGAATGTGATGTATTGGGCTGGACTTAAGTCAGCAGCCAGCGGGATGGAACGCTTCGGGTTTAAGTTTCTTCTCCGTGTAAAGCTGGGAGCGAGTTGAAGCGTGTAAAATGACAGAGGGGAAGATTTGTGCGTCTAAACTGAGGTTGCAACAATTCCTGTTGTTTTTACGACACCCGAAAAACTCCAAAGTCACATGTCAGAAATAAATCAGGCAAGTGGCCTTTTCGTCACCCTTTTCTTTAGTTTTAACCGTTCGGGAGCTTTTTCTCAAATCTGAAGCTAAAATGGATCAAAACACGTATTTAATAACATATTCTCCTTTGATCTTTTTTTTTTTTGCCTAGAGGTTATTTTCAACGGAATACACTGCTTTCCATTAGTCATCGTGAACTGTCAAGACCGTATTGAGTGAGATAAATCAGATTCTTTTTTTTGATACCTGAAAGTCTTCTGACAGAGAACTGGTGAGGGCACGCCAGATTTCCTGTAACTATAACAACAATCTTATGTTTGAAAAAGTCAGGACGGCGTTTCTAAGGATTCTAATAAAGACCAGAGACCTGCATGAGATTTTAGAACAAAGGGGGAACAAACAGTCCAAACACAAACTGCTGCTGCTGCTGCTATATAACATGAAGCGTTGAACAACATGGAACCAAAGCACAGACCATTGGGTTCACACATTGTGTGCCTGAGCTCTTTAATCTGCCCACTTGACCCATTTTTCACAGCGGCTTCGAACCGTGCCTCTGCTCAAACAGAGAGCAGAGCGGCGAGGGAGTGGTGCGGGACGCATTCCACTTCTTTTGAGGCTTAGAGTCAAGGCCACAATTAATCACTGCAGAGCCATTGTGGATAAATAACCAATAAAGGCATTTTAACTCAACTTTAATGACTACACAGCTCGACGAAGGCATTATTAATGATATATTCAATTCAATATTTTCCAAATGTCACCGTTTTTCACCACAGTACCTGGTGGTGGTTTTTTCAGAGGTCAGCTAAAGGTCAAAAATGCGGAGGTTGACGCCTTCCACAGATCTGGGAACGGCCAAAGTCTGACGCTGTTGAGAACTTTCTCAAGCTGCTGTGAACAGATGCAGATTTTTCTCCCCTAATTATAACGATGATCTGCAGCTGAGCTTAATTAGTTTACACAATACCTGAAAATTTGGAAAAGAAAAAGATGATGATTCGGATAAAGATTAGTTTAAAGGGAAGAATGGGCTGCGTGTGCACATAGTTATATCAGGGAATGCACCTGTTGCGTATTAACAGTTATCTGCCACAGATGCAAGAAAAAGAAAAATGCGGTAAAATATATTACAAAAAAAATGGTGGGATGAGATGTTTATCTTGTGTTTATAGTCCTCTGTAAATGAGACACCATAACAAAGAATCCGTAAATCACATAACTCCTAAAGCATAAATTTCTATTTTTGGAGCAGAAAAGCAGCCTCAACTCTGAGGAACTCGGGGGGGGGAGAAAAAAAACTGAAGAGCAACTTGCTGACGCTTGTTGGCTCCGTTAGTCGAAAGCTACATTATGGCCACATTCCAACACACGCTCATATCTAATAAAATAGAGGCCCACCTCTTCGGAGCCCAGGCTTTCCACGGACAGATTTCCCAGGCTATCAGCATTCTTAAGATTCTCCTGCCAGTCACGCAGGACAATTTATTGACCATCTAACAACCCCTTGATGAGGGACCATTTTTGACCCAGAGAACGCTCTTACTTTGCATAAAGGAGAAATCAAAAAAAACATCAGCAACACACCAGGAAGTTGTGTTGTGTTGGTGCTGACACTTTGTGGAGTTGTGACAGGAAAGGGTTAGTTTTCATCACCCTGCAGGAATTAAGACGAGGCCTCAAACGCCACCCGTCTTAGAGAGTGGATCATTGGCTATAAATTGTGTAGCCGGTGTCTGGGCATGTGTGGCTGCCCTGATCTGGTCCCAGAAACAGGAGATAAAAAACAACAGGAGGTTTTACAATACTGGATTCTTTTTTTGTATTAGTGTTTTATCTGGATCGAATAAAGATGATTAGAAAATGAAAAGTGAAAAACACAGATTTTCAGATTTTGACACTTATTCAATCTTCAGATTTTCAGTTTCTTCAATGCTGCCCTGTGACAAGCTGCTGAAACCACATCCATGCTGCATTTCAGTTTATATACTGAAGGATAAAGAGAGTGTTTAAAAATCCTTATGATGTCTTAATAGAGTGGAGATTAAAACTGAAATGACGAAGGTCTGTCATTTAAAGCACCTCTAATCCCCCCCCTCGTTTACATCATCCTCAGTGTCCTCTGATAACAAGTACGGGCCTCCTCTACTTACAGCATGTTAAACACAGTCTTGTTTTCTACCATGAAAAGTAAAAAAAAAGGCGCAGTAATCCTTTGAAATGTGAATGATAAAGAATCCTTTTCCTGTGAGCTTCAAAGCTTTGAAAATAAATACGACGAGGGTATATACAGCTTCTTGACATTTCAAAAACTCCCTCACTCATCTGTTGATTTTTTATTTATTTTTTTGTTCTTCCATGGTTTTATTTTACGCTCACATTCGACATGGAACGCACAAACTCTACCTGCCTCCACAGGCCTGAGATTCACCTACCAGCCGACATTTTTGGCAAAGGTGAAAATGCACATACGGGCCGAGATGAATTATTTCGCATCCTTTGCTGTTTTGGTTTCTGAATATGTAAATGACATCATCCAGGGCCTCACGTGGAAAAAATGCGTGCCCAAGGTCTCGTTTTCTGCATTAGTCATGTGGGGTAAAAAGCAGATTGTCGGACCCGTCCCTTTTTGTCCTCTCGCTGGTTCTTTGAAACCCAGCGAGGCCTCGCTCAAGTCTTGAGTTTCAGGTCAAAGGACCTTCGGGAACACGTCGGTGCCAATCAACACTCTGACAGTAAATCCAACCGTGAAAAGCAGGGAAAACACTTCTTTTTGTGACCATGCTTCCTCTTTGCCTTTGTTTTTTTTTTTTGGGGTGGGGGGGGTGTGACCTGTGACATCAGCAGACTTCAAAAGATTCACAATAAAATAAAAAATACATATCTTAAAAGTAAGGTATGAAAATGTAGGTTGATTTGGTATTAAAAATGATCGTGTATATCTTATATCACAATATATACATATTATATATTTATATTATGCTCTATTAAGGGCCACGACCCAATCCTCAGCTGGGCTCCTTGTTGCTAGGTGACTTATCTGCACATTTAGAGTAACAGATTAATAAGAAACATAGACTTTGACCTGCAGTCCCTCAAAAGGTTGGAGTGTAAAAATTCTCCAAAAATGTATTCCTGTATCACAATAATAGGCCGTGCATGTTTGTATCTGGGTTTCAGATAAATTTGATTGCAACTCACAAGTCTCTACTATGTGAGTAATATCAGGCATGTGTATGCTTCATCTTCATCCAACACTTTTAATCCCAGGAAAGAACAAAGCGACAAAGGCCTGGAAGTGTGTGTGTGGGGGGGGGGAGTGATGATGTCATAGCACTGGATTTATCAGAGGCCCGGAGGATACAGTAGATGATGATCAGTAATTGGGACAAAGGGGGCTTTCATCCACGGGACAATATCGGGACCCTCAATTAGTCCAGGCCAGACAAGGGTGCCAGCATTCACCTCCTCCACCACCACCACCACCACCACCACCCTGAGGGACATTTAGCCCAGCAGGTCGTGGTCTTCCTCCCTTTCAGATTAAGCCAAGCTAAGGCATGTTACAGTCTACGTGATGGAGCTTTTGCTGAGCGGCTGCACCGACCCTGATATGAAACAGGGGGGGGGATTTTTTTAATCAGGCTCCAGGACATATGACTTTTGAGTTCAACTTACTGGATACGGTGTTTAAATAAAATGATTTTTGATGGGGTGATGATTTATCGCACCGTAATCAATCTGGTGTCTCAGGTCGACATCTGCAGACGAAACATTTGGTTTTCAAAGCGGAGTGCCGACACAGATATAAATCGAATACAAACTGAGATTTGTGACTTTAGTTACAGTTCTAACTGTAAGTTCCCCCCAGAGTCACAGCTTTGGGCCGATCACAAGGAAACATGAGAGGAGGCGCCAGACGTTGAAATTTTTGTTGTCACTAGTTCATCTGAACTTTGGCCCAGAGATTACAGCTGCAGCTCAGTCGAAGCAAAACAACACTTTTGGGTGCGCGCGTGTAGCGCGTGTGAGAAAAATGCAAGCAATCGCACAGCCTGTGTGTACAGCTGTATTAATATATATATAAAAAAAAGGAGCCTTCTCCTATCCCTAATAAAGTGAGCACCATGAATTCTCTTGCCTTCTCACTTTTTATTCTGATCTGAGCTCGGGCAGCGACATCAAGAGAGAACATTTAAAAAATACTTTACATGGCCAAGACCGTTAACAAAACCAAATACGGTTATAAAGTGGAGGGGTTGTGAAACCGCAGGGTTGAGCTGGACATGGCTGTAACCGCGGGACGTCCCAGACGGAATCTGGAGCCCCGGTGCGTCCAGCTCGTCTCCGAGGGCTGAAAATGTGCAAATCTTTCACTGGCACCAATCTAAATATTTAACGTCCTCTGTAGAACTCTCAATGGATGGCACCGTGCCACCTGGCCCGTAAAAGTTCCGCAGTGAATAGAGGGGCATCCTTTATTGTCTGGCGGCTTCATGATTCACACAACAATTAGCAGCAAGTCATGAGCGGCCGAGGCATGAACAAAAAAAATAATAAATCCAGGCTGGGGGCGCATGGTCGGACAACAGCCAACGTCCAGGAAGTAAACGCAAAGGATGAATATGTACAAAAAACATTAAATGGTTGACTGAGATTTTCTCTATGGCAGTAAAAGTTAATGACACTTGACTTCAGAGAAATAAAAACACCAGCGAGCTCAACATTTCCACTTCCTTGTCTTCTTCTTCATTTTTATACCAGTATTAACACCAGAGTTCACTTGAAGACTCCGCCCCCTTCGTTTTCTGACAGGTACAGTGAAGACAGGTCATGTCATCAAACTCCGAACCTCGCCTCCAAATCCCTTACCGAGTCCTTAAATCCACTAAGACCATTCCAACGAGGAGGACCGAGGTACAGGACTCACCAAATCCCTCTTTTGTCACCGGAGCTCTACACTTGATGATAATCCCCCGCCCCCCGTCCCACAGGATTCTCCTCAGTTCACACCCCCATAGTGTGAGGGGTGAAAAAAAAAAAAAAAAAAAAAAGAGTTGCCTACAGACACGGCAGCTCTTGAAGGACGGGTGAATGAGTGGAATTCGAGGATGCCTGGAAAATGCGGCTCTCGCACATCACAAGAGTCAATCCAGAGATAAGAAGACATGGAGAGCTAGAAAAAAGAAAAAGAGGAATATAACGGAGAGCGAGAGGTTCCAACCTGCACAATGACATTCCCCAGAGGGGCCTCATGAAACGCTCAATGGTCTATTCATTCATTAAAAAAAAAAAAAAAAAAACACTTTGGGTGGCAGCTTGGGCTTGGATTGACAATCCTTGCATCTGACGGCTAATATATAAATAGATATATGTATATTTATATTTATTTTAAGGTATAGGACGTCAGGGGTTCACATCCCCCCGTAGACCTGAGGCGGCCTCGGTCACCCCGTCCCCGTTCCTGGAGAATGAAAAGCTGATGGTATAGATTTCTTAGGACAAGAGAATGTAAATGGGTGGAGGTGGAGGTGGGTCGGGTGGAGGTGGGTGGAGGGGAGGGGGGGGGGGGGCTCTCTGGTTTCATGCCTGGGGGGGGGGGGGGGGGGGGGGGGGGGGGGGGGGGGGGGGGGGCTCTCTGGTTTCATGCCTGCCTGTGTTCAGCAGCCTGTCAGTATGAAGACAAGCGATCGCTCCCTAAACCCGGTGACGGGGACAAAGTGCCAGGTAGATGGATCCGGTTTCCTCCGCTACGGCCAAATGCGGCTTTGTGGTGGAAAAAAAAAAAGAATCCTGCACCTGGTGACCATGGCAACCAAGAGTTGAGCCAGACTGACACCCTGACCACACAGAGGGCCCCGGGCATAGAACGGTTTCCATGGAGGCTACGTTTGGGGTGGTCATCAGGTCTGTGGCTCGGTTACACTTTAAAAAGACGCACATTTTTACTGCGTTATATGAATGAATCACTTACTTTCTCCATCAGGCTGCGTTACAGAACTTCAATGAATTGAATCCAAATCTGCATTTCAACAGCTGTCTCCTGCAACAGCACTTATTTTGTTGCTGTGTTAAGACGCCACAGCATGAATTTATCCTCTTCATAAATACATTTAGTCCAACTCTTGGGCAGGGGGGGACGCATTCTTCTGATGTAGAAAAAAATAAATCTATAAACATTCATGACTAGACGGCGGAGGTTTTTACTTTTGAAGGTGTTTCTAATAGATATGTAAGCCTTTTCATCTTGGTCTGTGCTGGGTTCTTTCACCCAAAAAAAAACTCCATATACTCCATAGTCCTGTCATTTGCAGAGTAAGAGGCTTCACACCTTAAAGCGGCTGGCTGGGAAAGAGGAGCTAATAAGTGAGGTGTCGGACCACAAACAGGAAAGAGGTGCCGAGAGGTAAGAGGGCACTCAGCGTGCCATTAGCGCTGGAGATGGCTGGGTGTGCGGCAGAGTCCTCTCCTCCGGCGGCGCAAGCACTCATTATGGTGTCCCTCTGTATTTTGCCTCTGTCAACCTGGCATTTTTGACATCAGGGCGCACCTGAAACCCCGAACCCTCATAAAAAAAAAGACAGATAACAGCTGTCAGCGGCGTTTCTGGAGGAGGCGAAACTCCCCCGCAAAAAATGAAGATCATGACTAGGGGCAAAAAAACCTGCATTTCTTCCCAACACTGAGAAAAATATGCCGTCAAATTCGTCAATAGCGGGTTATTTCATGACCACCCTCAATCTTTTATCGGAGATCATGTTTCATGACAGCTGCTGTACCAGTTACAACCAGGTCGTGCTATAATAACAAATCCTGCCCAATTATTCGTTCCGTCCATAAGTGGAAAAGGAGAAATAAATGCCCCATTAACCACAAACCAAGCACATGAACTCAATAGGAAATAAAGCTCTTTCTCTATAAGTGTCGTTCAAATGCGCCAAAATGAAAAAGCACCCACCGTCGTGTGGGTCAAAGGATTTTGTGTATCGGGTTTTTTTTTACAAGAAATGAAAATAAACTTGCAAAGAGCCGATGGTGACATGAGCCTCGACGTATTGAACGGACAGAAGAAAGGACTCCACATTTCCGCTCCTGCCTCACATGTGTACGTTCAGTCTAACTCGAACAGGGTGTGTGTTTTTTTTTTAATCGTCCCTGCGCAGACACACACACACACACAACTCCTCAGATTCACTGCAGCCTCCAGGTGGGTCGACTTAAGTAATCAAAGCAGGATGTGACCACCGTGGGTTTTTCGTACAAAAGCCCATCTAGGCTGGAGTAAACTATACCAAAGCTAGATTTCCTTTTCCAGTGTTTCTCACACACACACACACACACACACACACACTCGTCCTGGTTTCTGACAGCTGTGCTGTGTTTGAGTGGTCTGAGTGGTCCTGCTACGCTAAAATGATTTTTTCTTTTTTTTTTTTCTCAGAGAAACGCACAACAGTTTGCTTGAAACAACTTTGTAAACATGGTTGTGTGTGGTATTTATGCGTGAGAATAGAAACAGGACACACACGCTCGTGCGGAAAAGTATCAGATGTTGCTTTCACAGAAAAGCAGAAAAGTCCATTACGGGAGAGTTTCGTGACATAAAGACAAAAAAGCCAAAAGTGGCACTTGTAAAAAAACGTTAATGCATCACAGACACGGTTCACACTGGTGCCAAGTTTTTGAAGGGAGAATAAAAGAGAAGAAACAGAAGAAAAAGCAAGACTGCCAGAGAGGGATATCCAGACATCCACTTGACATTTGGAATGACCCCCACCCACAAACCTAACACACACACACACAGCATGTCCACATCCGAGGTTTAATGGCCTGTGTCAAGGCAGGTACCAGAATCAATCTGAAAAAAAATAAAAAAAAACTCTTTGTGGAACTTCAACTGCAGCTAATGAGGAACCTGCAGAGACGTGGATCATGAATAAGTGGGTTTACCGAGTAGAAAATCCCGGATTAGACATCACAAGGTTCACTGAGTCAAACAGAATCTCTGCACAGTCGCTCCATTTATTTCATTGAACCACCGCGATGATGCTAACAGAGGACCACAATCCAACGGGGCAGACTTCATCTCCAGTAACTGGAGTTTATACAATTCCCTTGTCTGGTCTGAACCCTGAAGCATAACCTTCAAAAAAAATATCCACTCACACAGCAAAATGACATTTTGCAGCATCTGTGCCGGAGCAAAAATGGAAATCTGTCCAAAAGGACTATCATCCAAGCAAATCATTGCTTATGAGCCAAACAGATTTTTCTTTTTTTCCAACAACAGAAGGCAAAACAAAAGTCAAGTCCACATCGTCTTTTTCGGGACACATCTGAGGTATGGAAGCAGATGTTCTCTATACAGTATGTGACGGGTCAACAGATGTTTGTCAAAACTCTCACAACTGGAGTTTCACCAATTAAGAGTCAGTCAAAAAGCGTTCTTTAAAATCTAACTCAAATGATTCTTTAGTTTTGATTTAATGCCACCTAACAATTGTTGACCCGTCCCTGTGGTCAACATGTCCCAGCTCTAAAACAAAGACAAAAAAAAATGGAGCCAGCTGTGATTTTTTTTATACGGCATCTAATTCAGCCATTAAATAGCACAGTGGGGTTTCCCCTTACAGCCCGGCTCCCTTCCCCCTGCCCCCCGTCCCGTCCCATTTACCCCCCTCAGGCAAAAAAAAAAAAAACGCGCTGGGTGCATGTCAAAGATCACATGACAATAGGGATTCCTGACCCAGTCAGGGAGTGGGGAATGAATCAGGCCTAATTCAAGCATGTCGCAGGCGACCCAAAAGGAGCTGCTCCTGGGACAGAGTGACAGGCCTTTTCAGCCGGGACACACAAGCACGCACGCACACACACGGGACAGGACGGCATTCCAGAGAGAGTGTCTCACTGTTTGAGGAAAAAAAAAAAAAAAGTGTTACCCCTCAGAGCCACGTGGGATCGGACCAGGTTTGGGCGCAACGTGCCACAGAACCAGGACCAGCCCTGTGAAATGTATTCAGTTTGATGAAAACTGCTGATCAAATATTAATTGACATCCTCTCAGTTTCCTCTCGCTATCGTCTGACAGTCTCTCCTACTGTACGTTCACTCAATTAAATGCAAGAGGGTTTTAAAGATTAAATTATTCAGGACCCAGAAGAGAGTTAATGTCCGTCCCTCTTAATACTGAGGAGACAAAGAGACGCTCCTTTTGTCTTTGTGCCTTTTTGTTTTTTTACAATGACATTAAAACATCTGGGAAGAGACACGTTCGGAGTCTGTGTTGAGTTAACAGGTCATTTTACAAGAGGACAAACACACACACACACACACACACACAGGATGTATGTTTCTGGACACATGTAGACTTTGGACATAAGGGGGGGGGGGGACAAAAAAAAACCTGTAAACAGCCACTTTGACCCTCTGAGAATCGGAGAATAGACAAAGTGCCGCTGTGTTGCATCACTGAATCCTGACAATGAGTCACAGAAAGCCACGGTGAGGAAGTGGTGAACTACAAGTGCAGAGTTGTGAAGCTAATATATCATCCAAACCCAGAGAGCACCTCAGGTTCAACACAGGGCATGATATCTGCATCACATGGCAACCATCCCATAATACTCAACAATGCAAACAGATTCAGAAAAAAAATCTGCACAAGTCCCACAGATTAGAGCCGGTGTAACTCAGAGTCCAAGAAAAAAGACATATACATAGATGTGCCATTGCATAGCAGCATAATCCCTAATTGTAATCTTTACTGCGGAGAGTAGGTGAGTCATATGATGTGAGAAGAAAAAAAAGTCCAGCAGGAGCCGTGTTAGTGTTCTTACCTGGCCATTGCGCTGCGGCTGCGCTGAGCAGGACCAGGACGCAGCAGACCGGAGGACACCTGCAGGGACACAGGACACATTCTCAGCTCGGACTGTCCACAGAGAACCAGAGGAGGGAGGGGGGAAAAAGCGCGCACTCACACACAACCTACCTCATTATCACTTTCTTCTTCTACTTCTTCTTCTACTACTACTTCTTCTTCTGCTGCTTCTTCTCTTCACCCAGGTGCAGGCGGGAGTGGTTCCGTGTCCCGGCGTCCTGCGGCCGCTCCAACAGCTGATGGAGACGCGGCTCCGCTGGAGACAGAGGAGGAGTGAGGGGAGGGACGGGACAGGGGCCCGGACAGGAGCTCCACCAGGGCCCTCCTCCCTCCTCC
Source organism: Colistium nudipinnis (assembly GCA_016785305.1). Taxonomy (NCBI): domain Eukaryota; kingdom Metazoa; phylum Chordata; class Actinopteri; order Pleuronectiformes; family Rhombosoleidae; genus Colistium; species Colistium nudipinnis. Next base: position 295,707 of record JAFBJU010001158.1, read on the forward strand.
AGGTCCTAGAAGGGACCCACTTCCGGTGAGACTAATACTTACTGCAAAATACTACTAATAAAAATACCATAATTATAATATTAATCATAGAGGGTACCCACTTCCGGTGAGACTAACACTTACTGCAAGATACAATGTAATACTAATAATATTGATAATAGTAATAATAATAATATTTAATTACAATATGAATCCGAACTAATATAACTTTTATGAATGATTAGAATGATAACAATAGTAATGCTGTTATTATAATCAGAAATGACCCACTTCCCCTTAGAAACATAATACAACTAATACTTTTTAATACTGCTAATGCCAGTTATAATAGAAAAAAATATATTATGTTTTATTTATCCTAAAAGGGATCCATTTTATCAACCCATCAGAGCACGAACTACAACATTATAAGGCCAGTTATGATACCATGCTCCCCTCGTTCTCAGAGTCAGTGGAGACAGACCACCCGTCCTCAGCTGGTGTCCCTCTGTAAACATTCCCCCTGCAGTGGATGTGAAAAGATGAAAAGGTTCATCTTGAGTTAAGCAAACGGAAGTTTTTCCAGCGGAAAATCTTCTGTCATTCATGTGAAGTTTACTCTGTCACGGGACCCACAAGCAGAGACTTGGAGGGATAATGAGCACATGTATGTTTACTCTGGTGTATGTTGCTCAGAGGTGAACGAGAGGTGACACCTGAGAGGATGGAGGACAACCTGGCCGTGATTTATAGCTGACTGAGTTTAAACTTGTCATTTTACCATAAACCTCACAGGTCCCGCATACTTTGCATTTAATATCAATCCAAGAGTGACATTTTTGCACCTACCTTCAGCTCTTCATCCTTAGTTGTGGTGATAATGCTGCCTTCACTCTAGCTCCAATCAGAGGACAATGAGGAGCAGCTGGAGCAGAAGAAATTAAACTCTCCTGTCACCACCAGAATGGAGAATTTGTCAGTTTAGGTTCCGCTGTGACTTGTTTGCTCATTTGTTTTTTTATATTCAGCGTTGTCCTTTTATTGTGGGTTATAATTATGTTCATTATAATTATCTCGGTTTCATTTGATCCCTAGGTGGGTTATTTCAATTGATTGACCATTGCTGGCCATTGGCTCGATGCACCGACACAAAATGACCACCAGAGGGAGACATCGGTTCCCCTTTCACTCTGCCACCCTGTGTCATTGCACTCCACACTGTGGGGGGTGTTTTGCTGTTGTTTTATTCCTAATTACTTTTTCACGGTAAACCAAATGAATGCAGCTTCATTTGTGCAGTGAAATATAATAAATCAGATTCTGAAAATCTGACACGATCTAGTTGTCCATGCATGTCACTGCAGCAGCAATACTGTACAGACATGTACAGATACATGTCCTCATTATTTCACCCATGATTGAACACGGTGATGACATGAATAAAACATGAATTCATCTGTACTTTTTTTTTTTTTTTTTAAACGTGCTCCAGGTAATACTACCACTCGCTTTAATCTCATTCGAGCATTTTTTTTCTTATAGTAAAAAGCCACTGGGTTCACTCCTCAGTGTGTATTAGTGGCTGAGTGTGTGTGTGTGTGTGTCTGAACACGTCCAGCGCTCCGTCAATGCTCCGCTCACATTCCAGTGTCAGGGGGAAAGAAAGATTCAGCACACACACACACACACACACACACAGCACAACTCTATACACATTAGCATTTAGAGAAAAATGTGAATGCAGAGGTGACACCGATTCTATTCTTTATTTTTTGAGAACGATAACGTCATAATCACACTCAAATAAAAAACCCAGGCGGGGTGATGATGCAGTTGCTCGCTGTGACCTTTATGAGGTGATTTACCAAGACTCAATAAAAAAAAATTAAGTTAAAATAAAACATATTGTTAGTTTCATGCAATCAGGGCAACAAGGTCAGTTTTAACTTGTAGTTTATTAGATAAATCAATGCTTTTACTCCTGTTTTACCACATAGCTAAATATATATTAATACCAAATCACGTGGCAAAGGTTAAGTTCTTTCTCAGTAATCAATATGTAAACCTGCCCTTTACGCAGCTGTTTGCCCACCATTGCTTTTGTAACAAAAGGATAAATGATTCTGAGTAAGTCACAGTCCAGAATCTGAGGGACAAACTCTTTTCTGGAAAGAGTCACGATAATAAAAAAATAAATAAAGCTGCTGTTCATCCTGTCAGCACCGGTCAGATTTAAAGGTTTCGCACCCTTTTCCAGCCCGGTGATTTACTGGAGCTGAGATGTTAGTTGGCAGTCGGACCCGAGTTCCTTTTCCATCAGAAAGTCCAAAAGTAAAGAAGTTCAATTTAAACACAAAGAGAAAACACTGACGCACTGAGGCCCGAGGCTTTTCTCAGGATACACAACATTTCAAGCATTTAGTTAAAAGAGTCATTTCTAGCAAAAATAAAAAATCTCACATTCCAATTGCCGCATTCACCTGAAATAGATTAATGTTTGCCATTGGAAACATCGATACAAATCAATGTCAGCCAAATATAATATATCTAAAATCACATATGAAGACAAAATCAAATATATTTCTCTGCATTGATTTTTCATTTTTTGTCCATCATCAAGATTTGAGCTATGATAACACAACAGCCCTTTGACTCAGTTGTACGCACAAAGCATTTCATAACCAGCCACAGGGGTCTGATATCGCATTTCTCCCGACAGCTGAAATCAGGGAGAAGGCGGGGGGGCCGTGGAGCCAGCAGACAGCTGAGGAGAGACACGCCGAGGTCCACGCCGAGGTCCGGCCTCGCCGACGCACAACAGACACACACACACACACTGGAAAAACCCAAACCCAACACGTGCTGCCCTGTCCGCTCATTTCCACAAGGACCAGACACTTATGAAAAAAGGAGAACACAAATAAGGTCAAATCTGGGATTTAAAATGTCCTTTTTTTATTTTACCTGTCAGTGTTTGGCTGCACATGAGAAAGTATGCCAGAGCTACGATGCAAATAGGTAAATACATCTTAAAATAGTGATAGTCACTTTCTCTCATGCCCACACGTGTTGCGTGTCCACACACACACACACACACACACACACGGGCCGGATGTCAGAGCGGGATGGCAGGAGTGGGAGGGTTTATAATCCTCTATAGAGCCGGTGGATTTCTGCACGTGTCACTCAGGCATCTTGATGTAGACGTATGTACTGTACACCAACTATATTTGACCGAAGCTTCTTTCACAGTCTGCAATACTAAAAATATATATTATAACTTTTGCAAGTTCTACACTTGAGATTAAAAATATATATATATATATTTGATAATAAAGTCTTACTCATTTCATTTTTCTGTGCAGGTGTTCTGCAAATTCCTCTTCGACATGAAAATCCTAAAATAATCATTTAGGGCAGACAAATGTGTATATTTGATATACTGCAATTTTCTCTTCACCAAAGAAACCAAAAAAATAACTGAACCAAAAGAAATAAATGTTATTTTATTTCTCTCCATCATTAATTATTTATTTCCACTCTTTCAATTGTTTGGATACAGTGAAATACTGTCAAACATTCAAGAAACCAAATTAAATGATGGCATGGTCTATAATAACACACACCAACCCACTTGCTGGCTTCTTGGACCCACGCTAACACAGAGCCGCGCAGAATCGGCCTTCATGACACGTCTGGTGGGTGACGGTGATGTCACTGTTCAGGTCTGTGGTACATCGGTGCCGATTTTCAGCCGAGCGGCCGTGTTGTGTGTGTGTGTATTTTTTTCCTGAGCTCCAGCAGAAGAACCACTGAGATGGACGAGGGGTCACAGTGTCTGAGGAAAGCTGCTGAGGTTGTGTCAGATCGTCACGCATGAAGGAGCTCATCACGAAATCTTTTCAAGGAAAAAAAAATCTGCTTTGTGCTTATAAATGGTTTTGTGTAAATGTCAGTGTTTAAGAAGCATGAAATATCATTATTTTATAATTATTAGCCAATAAGAAAGCCTTGTTAGATTGAACCTTCTGCAGGCGTGTTTTTCTCATTAATGTAAACAATAAATAATAATAATAATAATAATAATAATAATAATAATAATAATAATAATAATAATAATAATAATAATAATAATAATAATAACAAAAACAACAATAATAATAATGTAATGATTATTATTATTATTATTATTATTATTATTATTATTATTATTATTATTATTATTATTAATACGTTACTTAAACGTGGAGGATTTCATAAATATGATCTATAATAGGTTTATAAACCTGACGTTTTCGTTCATGCACAGATTTTTGTTTTTCAAAGGCAAGCAGCAGTGCCCCCTACACTGGCCACCTGAACTATATTTAGCCTCGGGCCTGGCAAGTGAATGGAAGTGGCTGCTGTCATCGAGGCAGCCAGTATTTTTAGGGGACGGCAGCAGCTGCGAAAGCATTTAACGGTATTCCACGAACAATGACACTGGGGGTGTCTGAGGCCCGAACAACACGCTGATCCGTTTCGGAGGGGGGACCGCCGCACCACTCCGAGGTTGTGGACACAGAAGTTTTTTTTCCACGGGACAGTGGGCGACAAACATGAGGTGGAGCGGGACAGTACGAGTCTGAGTCTGAAGCGGTTCCCGGGACGTGGCTCAGCCTTCAGGAGACGGGTGGCACTGCTTCTCAACTCGGAGCGAGGTTGCCAGTGCGGAATGTATGTTGACGGTGGTTCCTGGCGACTGAAGCGAGGTAGGTCATGCGAGGGGGTACGTGGCACCGCTTCACAGGGGTCAGAGGTCATTCCAATTAAATCAGACGAGTAAACACAGGGGTTAATCTCCTCTCTTTAAACCCCTCCGGAGAGGGGAATATTGAAGAGTCTTTCAACACACGGGGACCAAAGTGTTCCAAATAAAACAAATGAAATAAAATCTCATGATGCTGAGAAAGAGTTCTCATGCAACTCTTAGCATTCGTGGAAAAACCCACGGAAAACATATAATCAGTTATTGCACTAAATTGTTTTCAGTTTTAAAAGAAGACAAATCATTGACCAACTCACTTCTACAATATAATATAATATCCAGACTAAATTCAGACTCAATTATAGTTATGACACAAAATGTTAAAAAAAATAACAGAAAAAGCCTCATCATTATGTGGACTTGATTTTTTTCACACATAATGATTGGCAACAGTATACATATATATATATATATATGAAATATATTCGTGTTAAATTATGAGACCTCAAATTTTGTATCCTATATCCAATATGCTTCAGGATTAAATTGATGAATAAATTCTATCGTGTTTAGTCAAAAAAAAAGAGTGTGTTTTAAGGAGGGACTTCTGAACTGAACAGGATTTCCGAGATAGCCTAACTGAGATTTATTTTGGGATATGACCAATCTAAAAATCCTTTTAACGTTGACATTTATAGGAAGAAATTCCCAATCTCAGTCTCTTGGGTGGGCACGCTGTGATTTTTCTGCCAGTGTTTGTGTGAGCACGCAGACCCTCAGTGCTGGCTTTGTTACCTGACACACACACACACACACACACATGCCCCTCGCAGAGCTTTATTTAGAGAGTGCTATATTGAGTTCTTTCCCATTGAAATACAGCACCAGCTGTACTGTGTTGTGGATGCTGTTGCAACAGGCCGTCCCCCTGTCCCCCCGTCCCCCCCCCCGTCCCCCCCGTCACTGCTGCCTCTGAGTTTTTCTCTCATGCAGACAGATCTAATTCAATTAGCCCTAATAACCATGCCATCCGTTTGTGCTGAAACACATGCGTGTCAACGGGGCAGAGGTCGAGTGCTTCAATGATGGGAGTTTAATTTTCCCCCATCCCAAGTATGCGGACTCACATCCTTGTCACGGAAATGGGAAAAGGATAAATGCCTAATGCGTGTTTATTGTTTTAGATAAGATCGAATGATTTTTTCATTTCTCTATATGTGCATTTTGACAAAAACTCAAGCTGTTTGATATTAACGTAATTAACCCGTTTTTCGTTTTTTTTTTCAGAAATTTGCACTGCAGAAGTTGGACCATCTTAGCCCTGTGATCAACTTCCACTCCTTTGGACTTTCTGAGGAGGAAGTGAAGGAGAAAAAAAAAAACGAGAAGCAGAAATGGATGTATTTGGTGGCGCGCCGCGCTTCCTGGCCTACCCCAGACCCGTGGTGGTCCAGAGCGGGACCGACGCGGTGCTGAAGTGTCAGATCGGAGGCGACCCGAGGCCCGCGGTCATCTGGGAGAGGAACAACGAGAAGATCGACCCGCAGGGCCGATACCGCGTCTTCGAGGACGGAAACGTCTACAACCTCATCATCTCGGCGGTGACCATGGAGGACAGTGGACAGTACATCTGCAAGGCCAAGAACAGCATCGGGGAGACGTACGCGGCGGCCACGCTGAAGGTGGAAGGAGAAGCTCAGGAGCTGGAGCTACGGGAGGAGAACAAGCCGCGGTTCCTCATCAAGCCGCTGTCCACTCGCGCCGGCCGTGGGGACGACGCCGTCTTCTCCTGCAAGCTCTGGGGGTCCCCCCGGCCCGAGGTGTTCTGGGAAAAAGATGGCAGGAAGCTCAACGAGATATTCGAGAGCACGCACTTCAGCGTGGGCCACCAGGACGGCGGCTGGTTCCAGCTGAAGATTTTTAAAACCCGTGCACCGGACGGCGGCGTGTACACCTGCAAAGCCAGGAACGAGTTTGGCGAAGCGTTGGCGGGCGCCGTGTTGCTGGTGGACGCCGGGCCGGGGCACGAGGAGGAAGGGAGCCGTAACGGCTACACAAACGGCCAATGGAAGGCCCACCAGGGGAAACAGAGGAGCGGCGGCAGACAGGTGCCCAACCGACTCAGAGACGACGGCGTCACCAAATCCACTAAAGTCAAAATGTTTGCGGTGACCGAGGGCAAACACGCCAAATTCCGCTGCTTTGTGACGGGGAAACCCAAACCGGAGATTCTCTGGAGGAAGGACGGCCGGCTGATTCTGTCCGGGAGGAGATATTTGTTATATGAGGACAGGGAGGGATACTTCACGCTCAAAGTCTTGTACTGTAAGCAGAAGGACAACGGCGTGTACGTGTGCGCCGCGTCAAACACGGCCGGACAAACGCTCAGTGCTGTACACCTCACCGTAAAGGGTGAGTCTGCATTTTTTCCCTCGGAGGCCTCTGATTTGAAATCAAAAATCAGAAACATCCTTATGTAATTTTAATTTCTGTGCAAAAAAGTAGCAACCATTGAACATTAAATAATAATAATAAAAAAAAAATAATAATAATAATAATGACAATGATGATAATGATAATGATAAAGATAATAATAATAATAATAATAATAATAATAATAATAATAATAATAATAATAATAATAATAATAATAATAATAATAATAATAATAATAATAATAATAATAATAATAATAATAATAATAATAATAATAATAATAATAATAATAATAATAATAGAGAAGTAATAAGTGTAAGAAGTAAAGTGAATAACAAACAGTATGCTTGATATTTATTGTAAAATGTAACACTTTGGTCCAGCTTTAAAAAGTAAATGCAGCCACAGTTGTAGCCCGGGATGCTTTCTCAGTGAGTAACGGAGCCAGTGTGTTCCCGGATCACATTTCCATCCACCTGATACTACAATGATGTCAGTCACATAGTGTATCTTGTATTTCATGAGAGGGTTTTATAGGTGTAAGGCCAGAGAGCCATACAAATGTGTGACTTTATGGCTGCATATCGATGATTACTTAAAATAACGGCGCTATTAAATGTTTTCTCTGAAATTCTCAATTTTCATGGAAAGGTGATGAAAGGTGAAGGAGTCGGGTGAGATATCATGCCTATAGCAATGCATTATAGGTCCATTAGATTACGGGTCCGCAGGGCCTGTGATCTGTAAATATATTTAATAATCAACTTATTACACATGCATTTTGAAAGCACTTCAATCCTGGGTTCACCGGAGGATAAATAAAATGTATTAATGATCCGAAATGTGACCCCTGAGATACGTCAACAGCCCGAGGCGGATTCCAGCAGCAGTGAGATGTCTGCAGGGGAAGCTTAGCTTGTCAAAGGTCTGCGGGAGGCAGCCATGTGATCCGAATGTTTCAGGATGGGGGTTTAAGGTTACTCACATGGACCCCGGCACGAAATCAGGGTTCGACGTATTTTATTTGTTTCTGTCATCAGGCAGAAAAAAATTCCCTCTGAAATAGTTTTTTTTTTGGTCAGTTGTGGTTAGTTACATGTATAGGTACATGTAAACATAAAACCAATGGGAAAATGGTGATTGTGTGTGTTTTTTTTTTTTACTTGGAGTTGCGTTCAACAACACAATGAGGAGCTGAACTCTAAATATAGTTTCACTTTCTTAGGCATGCGACTGTCTGGTTCTGTCTGATGGTGTCGGTTACAAACAGTTTATTTCCTCTCTGACACCCCGATGTGTTAATGACCTTTCCATTCCTCCACTAAATACGCCACTTGTCTCGTGATTATTATTTTGTTTTCTCATCTTGTTTGCTTCCCTGGAATGTTCTGCCACCATGTATTTCAATTTACAGCATTTTATTACGAGGACAAACTGTGGCTGTGATTGAGTTTTATCCCCCTGTGGAATTGAGAGGGATGGAACCATACTAATATATAATAAGACAGACGTAAACATAAATGCACTAAGCAATTTTTTATTTATTTTCAACTAAGTTATACTGGATTGATGAAACTGGTTTTTCTTCCTCGCCCTCGGACCCAGAGCCGCCCGTGCGATTCAAACAGCCTCTCATCGATCTGGAGGTGTGGGAGCGAGATCTGGCCGTTCTGGAGTGCGAAGTTCCAGAGGACTCCGTCCCCATCACGTGGTATCTGGAGGACAGGCGGCTGCAGCCGGGGGCCAAATATGGGATGGAGGAGTGGGGAACAAAGAGACGACTAACCATCCGGGACATCGGCGTGGACGACGACGGGATTTACCTCTGTGAGATGCCCGACGGCGGGAGGAGCATTGCGGAGGTGGCAGTGAAAGGTAGAACTCACAGTCAATAACAGCTTTATTTGACAATACAATTAAAATGGAAATGCAAATGTTTTATTTTATTGATGGCTTTATTTGTCTATGTCAAGACTTAACAAAAGGGCAATTCGTGTCATTTGATAATGTGAAATTACGAGAAAACTACGAGGAAGCAGGAAGTGGTTATTTTAAACCACATGGCAGTTTTTTTTTTGAATAAACTGATTTAATGAAGCCAGATAACTGAGGAATGGACTGTCTCATTGCAGGTACCATTTTGCGGAAGCTTCCCAGGAAGGTGGACGTCCTGGAAGGCGAGAACGCTGCATTCTGTGCTGAGGTGGAGAAAGAGGAGATGGACATTCACTGGTACAAAGATGGAACAGAGCTGCGTGAGACCCATCAGACCATTCTCAAGTCGTTCGGGCGGACGCACATTCTGGTTTTTGTCAACACAATGCCACAAGACTCTGGCCTGGTGACGTTCCTCGTAGGCAGATCCAAGACTTCCTCACAGCTGAGGGTGAAAGGTGGGGACCAACATTCCTAATGCAATAAATAATGATAAAACAAAAACGTAGATGAAAAGATCAAAACATAATAATAATAATAATAATATTAATAATAATAATAATAATAATAATAATAATAATAATAATAATAATAATAATAATAATAATAATAATACAATAAAATCCAAGAAACTTAATTTGTACCTTTCATACTTGAAATTCAGCGCAATGTGCTTTATAATATAAAAAAAGTTCCTCGTAGGCAGATCCAAGACTTCCTCACAGCTGAGGGTGAAAGGTAGGGACCAACATTCCTAATGCAATAAATAATGATAAAACAAAAACGTAAATGATGCACATAATAATAATAATAATAATAATAATAATAATAATAATAATAATAATAATAATAATAATAATAATAATACAATAAAATCCAAGAAACTTAATTTGTACCTTTCATACTTGAAATTCAGCGCAATGTGCTTTATAATATAAAAAAAAAATACATTCAAAACGCATGACCAAGTTATTCTGTCCAAAGAGATGAAACCTTCTTTTTTGTCTCAGAGGCCAGACATTGTCCTCCCAGTTGTCCGGTGGGAGTGCAGATCAACACGGAGCGAGCCAACGCCGCTCTCCTCTCGTGGGCTCCCGCTCAGGACACACGGAAAAATCCTCCGTCCGGATACGTCCTGGAACGGCAGGAAGTGGGCACGGGCTCCCAGGAGTGGCTCCAGTGCCTGACCACCGACTCGGCCACGTCCGTGGAGATCCTCGGCGACAGTGTTCCGTGTGAGGCCGATTACCGATTCCGCATTTGCAGCGTAAACAAGTACGGGAAGAGCAATAATGTGGAGTTCCCCAGGGCTGTACACTTGGGTATGTTGTTTTTTTATATATAATTATAATTAAAATGCATTTGAGTGCATTGCTTATTGTTATTATTATTGTACCTTTCTTTTTATTATAGTCCCAGTGACCAGAATCCAAGCTCCCTTGCAGGATGCCTTGGTGCCAGAGGGACAGGACGCCGTCTTCTCTATCGAGCTCTCGGCCTCGGTTATTGGTTCGTGGTTTTTAAACGGCACTCAGCTTCAGGACGATGAGCGCTTCTCCACGCGACGCTCACGAACGCACCAATCTCTTCGTATTCGCGGAGTGCGTGACACAGATAACGGAGCTGAGATCACGTTTATTGCCTACGGCATCCGGGACTCTGCAGCAATGTACATTCAAGGTATTTATGACTCATATTTTGCAGGAGTCTTTTGTGTTTTGTTGTGTTGTTTTCGTTGTCCGCTCATTGTTTTGTTTTTGTAACATCTCCAGCTCCTCTCGTCAAGTTCTCACCCCTGTCGGAGATGGATCGGAACAAATTTGTGGAGATGGGGAACCCCATCGTGCTCTACTGTGAGCTGTCAGACCCTGCGGCTCCGGTGAACTGGTACAAGAACGGGCTGGAGCTACAATCCATGGAGGGTCTGCACATCCAATCGGAGGGCACCATGAGGAGGGTTGTCATCCAATCGTCAGGGTTCTCACACTCGGGAGTGTACTGCTGCGACGCCATCGATGACGTCATCAGGTTCAATGTGGAAGTGGAGGGTGAGTGGATGGGGTGTCTTACTAACCGTCTTTATCCTGTTGCTTGACCACCATTTTTTTTTTTGCTTTTTTTAAATGTTGAATTCAAGCCTGCAAATAATCATTGCAAATGTCAAATATCCATAGCCCCACCTGTGAGGTTTTCAGCGCTTCCAGAAGCGGAGATGCACAAAACCGTCCAAACGGGCCTCCCCGTGGTTTTACTCTGCGAGCTCTCAGACCCCTCGGCTCAGGTGCACTGGCACAAAGACGGCGTGAAGCTCCTCCCTCAGGACGGAGTGGATGTCCTCGCGGAGGGCTCGCAGAGAAGACTCATTGTGCACTCGGCAGAGTACTTCCACTCCGGGTCGTACTGCTGCAAGACAAAGGGCGACAGCGTCACGTTCACTGTGGACGTCCAAGGTGATTTAAGCTACCTGCAGCGGTGTGGTGAAACATTAACTCCAGCTTCTTCTTCTTCTTCTTCCTCTTCTCCTGCAAACCCACTAACTCTTTTACTCCACGTCCTTTGTTTGATGTCTGTCGCCTTCCCTTCTTAGCACTTACCATTCAAGGTGCAGCTTTTTTTTTGGTTTCATTGCATGTCAGCAGTTTAGTGAAAAAAAATGGTTAACATGAGGTCTGAACCTATCTGTAGCTCCACCTGTGAAGTTCTCAGCCCTTCCTGAGGAGATGAGGAGCGTGCGGATGGAGGCGGGCCGCCCTCTCGTCCTCCGCTGTGTGGTGTCCAATCCCGACGCACAAGTTTGCTGGTTTAAGGACGATACGCCGCTCATTTCAAACTCGGAGACTCTAGACATCCAGTCGGAGGGCGACGCCAGGACGTTAGTTATCGAGTGGGCGGAGCCACGCCACTCCGGTGCGTACCGATGCTCCACACAGGACGATACGGTGGAGTTTCACGTGGAGATCAAAGGTGACTTTACACTTTTTATCTTGTGCGCTCCCATCGTAACCCCTCCACCTCCTCTTTTTAGATGCCACTAATAATCCCCCGCTTCTACTCTGTGTGGGTTTTATTTTTTCAAAGACCGCTTCACGCAAATACGCTTTAAGAAATGTTAACGCACCAGGTGATTACTATTTATCATCCTTTGATTTTGGTGGCTGTGCTGTGGCCCATTCGTCTATGCTCTGCATATTTTGTTTTTTATTTTTTATTTTTTGCAAGGTAATCCGTTTTCCACAGTCTTGATTTTTTTATTTAGCCTCTCCTCAATTTTCCAATGCTAGCTATACCAGTGACACGCTCTACTACTCCTACTATCTTTGACGTTGAGAGAACCGAGTCACTGCAGCTGGAATGTGAGCTGGCAGATTCCACCGGGCCTGTGTGCCGCTTTAATGACGGTGTCGGGTTCGTCCCGCTGAGTGGGCGGGACTTACAGAGTGGGCGGGACTTACAGAGGAGACTTATTGCCCCATCTGCTGAGCTCTCGCACTCAGGGCTTTACGGCCTACAAACCCCCGATGACAAGATAAACTCCATTGAGGATAATAAAGGTGATTTTTTTTTTTTTTTTATTTGTTACAATTAATTTTTTATCCGAGAATGAATGCTTCAAAAAAAAAATTCTTGGAGACTAGATGCGACTAACGTGCAATATGCAAAGGTGTCTGTCCGTGTTCTGGTAGTGTTTTGTGTTTCTGTTTGGTAACATTAATGTCTACAGTCCCCAAAAAAAATATCTTGAGTAGATTTTTTTTGTGGTTTTTAGATTTTATTTCCCGTTTAGGGGCGCTGAGCCTTTAACCGCTTTCTTAATTAGTCTACATTTGCACTGTCAAGTCATCAATTATAAATATATAATCATCGTCTTTAGCTCCAACGTTGTCGCCCTCGCCGGACGTTGTGGAGACGCAGTCACCCTGTCGCACTGAGCCCTGGTGTGAGTCCTCACACCCGGGTGTCCAGACGTCAGGGCAGAGGGACGCGCAACGCAATTCTGTTAGAGAGTCTCATTTTGAAATGGGAGACATCAAGAAGACGCTCGTTATTGAACCAACTCACCCTTCCAACTCTGGATCGTACTATTGTGCGACAGCAGATGATGTTGCACACTTGATAGAGGAAAACCAAGGTGATTCATTTTTTTTTTGTACGTGTTTTTTTTTTTGTGTGTTCTGTTCTGACTAACTTTGCGTAGCCGCTATGTGTTGTCCTCTTCTTCCTGTTACAAGACGGAAACTGATCTGTGACAGTATCTCTTTTTTTAAAAGTCATTGTTGTCACCGAGGATAACGCACAATGAAATTATCCCTCCAAATGATCTGTAGAGCCTCCTCCTCCTCCTCCTCCTCCTCCTCTTCCCACACACCCCCTGGATGTTGCCGATGTCGAGGAGACAGAGTCTGCCAAAGAGCGTTGCCACATTGTTCGGCAGTTTGAGATTTCAGATCCCGTCGCCAAAGCCTGTTGGTACAAAGACGGAACCCAGATCTACCCCAAAATGGGACGTGACCCCGAAACACAGAGCAGCGGCCGGGCCTCGACCCCGCAGCCACATGATCCGTCTGGTGACGAGAGGGCCGACGATGCCGGGTTAAATGTGGACGTGAAAGGTGGTGTTCTCCCACAATGCATCTGCACTATTAAGAATGAAGAAATGAGTTGCATACGTGAGGTTCTCACTTGGCTCATAGTTTGTTGTTTTTTTGGCTTCGTCCAAACAGCAGAGCAGTGGCACTGTGCTGCTGAGGTTGGGGAGATAGCTGAGGCGTCCGCCCAATGTGTCACTGTGGATGTCAAAGGTGATTTGATTTATTTCAATCATTCATCAGTCATCCATTTTTTTAACCGAGCACCCTAAATGCCACTAACAATAGTGGTTTATTTTTGAGTGTCAGCTGAATTATCTGAGGCATTCGTAGTTTTGTTTTCATTTTTTCCATGAGGAAGATTTGCTTCTTTGACCCATTTTCATCCCACTTGTCATGTCATGTCCTATGATTTGGCTTTTAACGAGATATATGGCTTTTTAGAAGCAGTATTTGCTCTTCATACTAACCTAAATGTTGTGTTTGTCCATTTACTCTTCATTTTAACAGCCATCTTTGCTTGTCATAAGCAGCTCACAACTCTTACGTCCATTCTACGACTTATTCACCCGATGACACATTTCGTCACCCCTTCCTCTCATTCACATTTCCACACTGAACGACTCCCCGTTGCAATGACAACACAACTTTATTTAAGAGGGGAGAAAGTATGCTTCTTTTTAGGTTAGCATTAAAGTGTCAGGGCAAGGAGTCAGCTGAAAGGGGGAAATCTAGGATCTCAGACCGAAACCTGGTCGACCATCTTGTTTGTCTTTGCAATGGATCCTCCCATAACTCCATGCTAACCCAGTCTGATGTAAAAAAAAAATGCTGTTATGAGAAGAGAGCACTGAAAACCTTTCTCTGTGTACATCACAATGCTTATAGCTGCATCGCCAAGGCTCTCTTCTGGCCAAGAGAGGAAGTCCGCCGAAGAGGCTAACCACGATGAAGTCACCCGCATGTCCTCAAAAAGCCACTCCGGCACCTTCCCTAGCCTGAGTGGAGAAACTCAGACATATGAAGAACATTCCAGGCGTACGCCAGCTTTTCGGTCCACGCGTGAACGCGCGACGGACCGGCTCAAAACTGAACAGCTGAAGGAGCTCTCTGAAAATCAAACACAACCTTCACTTCACTGTCGCTACGCAACGGCAAACACACAACATCACACCGCACGGTCCACAGCATCCCAAAGCCAGGACTTAACTTACCGTGTGCAAGCTGATTTACAAGCAGATCGGCTTGGTAGTCATCTAAAAACTGCAGCTATTGAATCAGAGGAGCTGCACAGCTCAGTGCAACTCAAGTCAACTACCCAATCAGAGCCAGAGAAGGTCCTGCAGACTTCAGTTGCCCAATCAGAAGAACTTGCCAATAAATTACAAATTTCAGACAAGCTTTACAACATGTTAGAATCTGCAGTCTGTGTCCAGTCGGAGGAACGTATGACATCCTTATGTACTGCAACTGGCACATCAGAGAAGACCTTCAGATCCTTACAGTCTGCAACTGGCCAATCAGAGATATGCATTAAATCCCCACACTGTGCAACTGTCCAATCAGAGAAGCCCTTTAAATTATTACAGTCTGCACCTGTCCAATCAGAGGAGCCCTCTAAATCCTTACAATGTGCAGCTGTTCAATCAGAAGAACCTTCTAAATCCTTACGGTCTGCTACTGTCCAATCAGAGGAACTCTCTAAGTCCTTACGGTTTGAAATTGTCCAATCACATGAGCCCTTTAAATCCTTACAGTATGAAACTGTCCAATCAGAGGAGCTCTCTAAATCCTTAAAGTCTGCAAGTGTCCAATCACAGGGGCACTTTAAATCCTTACAGTGTGAAACTCTCCAATCAGACGAGCACTCTAAATATTTAAAAATTTCCGCTATTAAACCCAAGAAACCTTTTAAATCATTAAAGTCTTCAGTTATCCAATCAGGGGAGCCTTTAACATTGTCGAAGCCTACAATTACACAATCACATGAGCTAATTGCATCTTTATATACTGATTCAGTGGGACCAGTTACATCCTTACATACCGATAACTTCCAATCAGAGGAATCTTTACAGACCACAGTTGTGGTAAAAGACGAGCTCCGTAGCTCCAATCAGACGCCTGCCGTCACATCTGAGAAGCTTCTGGATTGCTTACAAACTGAAACTGTCCTCAGTAATTCTTTATGGACTAAAACTGAGCAATCAGAGAAAATAAAAAAAACCTCACAGACTTTAATCGTCCAATCAGAGAAGCTCAGTGACCCCTCGAGTGCCACGCGACCTCCGCCCTTGGACTTATGTGACTCTAAGGAGGCGGAGCCTGTCCAAACTGGGAAGCAATGCACGTTACGACCGTTTGCATATGTTGGGCAGGATGACCTTTATCACACGGGAGAGAACCATCCAATCGAGATGACGCCGCTGTCCATGCAAACTCAAACTTGGCCAGCAGAGGGTGCTCACGTCACGCTGGAGGCCCCGGAAGTAAAAAAAGACTCTGGGAAGAGTTCAGCGAAGTTTGCAGAGAGAAGCCAAATACAGCAAATCCAAACGGAGGAGAGCTATCTGTCCACGACACGCGACCGTCACTGGGTCGACAGTTTCACTGCAAATAAGGTGGCTGTTGAAGGTGATTTAAATGGTTAGCATGAAAACCAACCCGGAATGGGCACAATGTTTGACATTGTGTTAAGATGAAGAGATTTATATTTGCAATCCTTGACATTTTGGAGTTTAGTGAGTTGAGTGAAAATCTGAGATTTGGTTAAAAAAAAATAAGAGAAACATTAAAATGGGGAATATAGTGAATATAATAATAGTATAATAAACCGGTATATTAAGTCCAACCAAAGATAATAGATGACTAAAAACACTAAGACAGACACAAAAGATCTTATTTTAACTCTTAAGATGTATATATATATATATATATATTGGCATGACTAATACTGATGTCATAATTTTTTCTTCTGCTGTTTTGAATGCATTTCCATTCTTTTTTTTTTTTGCCAGTTGTAGTGATGCAAATTTTTTCTCTCGATGTTACCTCAAACCTCTCCAGCTCTGCCTGTGACAATCGCCACTCTTTGTGAGGCTGAGAGGAACAAGGTCGTCGCGGCCGGAGAAGCCGTAGCGCTGCGATGCGAGCTATCAGACGCTAACGCGCAAGTCACGTGGTACAAGGATGGAGTGAAACTGCGGGAAGGCGCCCCCGGGCAGGAAATGTTGGCCGAGGGTTCCGTAAGAACGCTGGCCGTTCGGGCGGCGACGCCGTCTCATGCAGGAATTTACAGCTGCGAGACGACAGATGACGCAATGCAGTTTCATGTGGATGTCAAAGGTGACAAAACTACAAAAAATAGGCTGTTTTTTTTGGCTGTTTTGTAAAATAGATATGTAGCCAGAGAAATGTGCATCCAAATATGTAGCATATATATAGATATATAAATATATATCTATATAGAAACAGGAAGTCCACATTTTATACTTCCTACCTACTCCCTACGAGGAAATAATAACTGTGAAATTGTCTTTTTTTTGGGGATCAGACAAATGAGAGATTTTATTGGATTAGATGCTTTTTTACAGTCTCATCAACATTAGAACTAGAAGGGGATATGTCAGGAGGCCTGGGTTTCATTATTGGGGGTTGAAGGCAGGAAACATGGTTTATAGGCTCATAACTGTGAAACGATTGGATGTCGTAAAAATAAATTCTAATTCAAGACTTCATAAAACTAAAGACATTTAGGGGCTTCAGTTTGACGCTTTTTATGGTGGTACTTTAGCTACAGAGGAAACTAGAGGTCAGCCCCAGGCTGTTTTATTACTTTTTGCTTATACTAAACCACAAATGTTAATAAATGTAGTATTATATATATTGGTATCGAGTCTTTCCCACCTAAACACACTTGCACTTGTGGTTTAGTTGCATAGTAATAACTTTGTAGAAGAGTTTAACAGCTTTAGTTTCACGACTGTGTTTTGCTTTACTTGGCTTTGTCACACATCTGTTTTTTTTCACCCGTTTTTTTTTATTTTATATTTAAATCCCCTAGCTCCTCTTCTGAAGTTTTCAGCTTCAGAGTCTGAGGCTGAACCCAAAGACACAGTCTTGGTCCTGGTGGTGGACCGTCCCCTTTCTCCTCAGTCTGAAATCTCAGAACCCGCCGGACAAGTCCGCGAGGACGTGGACCAAACTAAGCTCGCACCTGACGTCCAGTCAGAGGAGAGTCTGAGGACTGTAGTTGTCCCGTCTCACACTGACGAACGACACTGTGAGTCAAAGATGGATGACGCCGAGTTTGCTGTGAAAGTAGTCGGCGCTTTTTGCGGCCTTGCACTGCCAACTAACTCGCTCTGAAAAATGTAAAGCCACAGATTTTTTTTTTTAATTCCGACATCAAGAATGAATCAAGGCAACGGAAGCTTAAATTAACAAACTTTTCAATGTTTATTGAGTCACAATATGTCCAAAAAATGGAGAAAAACGGCCTCCTGCAAACCCGGTGCAGCTTCTTCTTGTTGCATGTCAATAACTTCAATTATTTATTTCTTTTATATGCGACACTAACGGGGTGATTGCTTCTTTAGACCAACATCTGGATCTTTCTCGTGTCTCGGCTGTTTTTGTGGCTTTGAAGCACATGATCCCTATTCTTCTTTGTGTGTCCGTTTTTTGTACTTCTGTTGTTTTGTGCCGCGTGTGTGTGTGTGTATTCCAATAACTGTGAGTTTATTCAGACACTCTTCTTTCTGCAAACATCTGAATCCTGCTGCCGCAGCGCCTGCGGAGAAGTTCTCCGAGCTTCCCGAGCGCGACAGGATCAAATCTGTGCAGGAAGGCTCCTCCGTCGTCCTGGGCTGTCAACTGGCCCAGCGTCCTTCCGCTCACGTGGACTGGACCAAGGATGAGATGAAGCTCCTGCCAGGAGACCATGTAGAAATAAAGTCAGAAGGTCCACAGAGGACGCTGATCATCCGTTCAGCCCAAACCTCACACGGTGGAATCTATAAATGTTCCACATCAGAGGACAGCGTCACTTTTGAAGTGGACGTGAAAGGTGATTTGTTTTCTGATCTTTCCAGTCTCCTCTTATCCTACCTTCGTCTCGTTCTACGTTTTTTTTTTTTTAATTGTTCATAAGGACGTGGGATCATGGTATATATCACCGGCTGCGACTTCTCCTCTTATCCCCCAAAAAAACTGTGTTATCTCTTCTCCTCAGGCCGATCGCCACAGATCATGCCAATCCCCCCGTCAGAAAAATGCAAGAGGATTGAAATGGGTTTTCCCATCATCCTCCAGTGTGAGGTGTCGGAGCCCGACGCCCAGGTCTCCTGGCTCAAAGACGGGGTGGAGCTTTTTTGCAAAACGGGCCTCGATATGAAAAGAGACGGCAGCCTCCGAAAGTTAATCATTCACTCTGCCAAGGTCTCCGACTCGGGCCTTTACAGCTGTAGCCTGGCCGACGACGTGGTGAGATTCCAAGTGGACGTCCAAGGTGATTTGATTGTGTTCACTTTGATTTGAATGAGCTTCCAGGTGTGAGAAAAAAACTACATTTGAGCATGTACATCCTGAAATCTAAGGTTGGCACAATTACTCTTGACAAAACTCTTCAAGAAATTGGAATATTGTGTACAATTTAAAAAAAAATAGCTCCCATTGCTGTACATGCTAAAATGAGCAAAGGTTTAATTTGCAAAACATTTACCATTTCAAAAGCTGTCAGATTAACAGCAGTGTCCGGCGTTGCTTTTGTAACGCAGCTTCACCTGTGACGCAATCTCCAGAGATTACCAGAAACACATTGGCTGATGCCAGCTGCCCAAAACAGCTGCACTGCGATATGTCAGAGCCGGCCGAGGACGGAGAGCAGCTGCCTCCAGAGAGCCCCAAAGACATTAAGCAAAAAGAAAATCTGAGAGCGATTGAGTCGGCAGAAGTCAGACACTCTGAGGCCACAGACGACCCGATAGAAATCAAGGTGGATGTTGCAGGTGATCTAAGTATTCTGAGCTACGTCAGAATCACTAACCCCGTCAATACGCCGGCAATATGGACTTAATAGGCGAAGATAATGTGTACTAATACTTCTCTACTTTAAATGATTCTGGTGGCTACAGTATGTACATTAAAGTACACCCTAATGGGACAAAAAAATATATATGTATATATATATACATATATATACAAGTTTAAGCCTAAATCTTAGATATCACCCATTACAAACTAAACATTTTTTATAATTAATTTAATTTTTTAGCTCTATGGAGTGTATTTTAGTTTGTTTTTGCCCTGGTCGTATTATATCCAATATATCCAAACATATATAGACAAAAACCTAGCCACAGCCATCCATATTGATAGTGTGTCAGTGTTTACAGACTGTTTTCTCTATTTTAACAACAAAAAATGCACACAGATAAAAAAGCAGATAATATTCCCACTGGAGCCAAAAAAATTGAGGTATTTTAACATGGGAAGCCTGATGACTATCTGGTTACTGTCCTATACGTTGAAATTGCTATAGCACCAGTTTGATTCTCAGCTGTTCCAGAGGCTGAGAGGAACAAGTCTGTTGAAGCAGAACCTGCGAACCAGGGCCACTCGAACCAGGACGGAGTGAAACTGTTGCCAGAATCTGGAATAATCTTTGGTTCAGAGGGCAGTGAGAGGAGACACACACCTTCACACTGTAACACTGATGATGATGATGATGATGATGATGAGTCAGAGTTCACCGCTCTCTGTGTGGAGGTGAAAGGTGATATGCTGAGCTTTTTTTTTTGGTTTGGAGTCTCTCGAATCTGATCATCACATCCATCACAGCTGACTTCCCTCGAAATGCGCTTTTATTCCATCAAACATTGAGTTCATTGTCTTAAACATGCTTCAGGAAAAAAAAAGCATGATTAGTTTGCTGTTGCTGTTTTGTTTTGTTTTTCCTCCCAGCTCCTACAGTGGCATTTCATCAGTGCACTGCTTGGATTAACCCTTAAAAAGTGGATTCCCGCCCACTGAAACCTTGAAGCTGCTGAATGCATGTGCATAAAACAACCCACGCTCCCTTCCCGCAACATGCTCAACTTCTTTTTTTTTCCTGATCTCACGCAGCGCCGCCGTTGACCTTCGTGGAGATCCCAGACCACGAACTTTTCAAGAGCGTGGCGGAAAAAGAGCCGCTGGCCTTGTCCTGCCAAGTTTCCAGGACGGACGGTGTCGTCCAGTGGTACAAGGACGGAACCGAAATCCAACCGAGCAACGATGATGTCACGATTCAAACAGAGGACGCCAAAAGAAATCTGACCATACACTCCACCCAACTCTCCGACGCGGGGACGTACTCGTGCCGAGCCGGAGACCACGTTTTAATCTTCAAGGTTAAAATTCGAGGTAAAAACATATCTTTTACTAAAAAGCATATTGACTTAGCTTTTTTCTTTTTTTCTTTTTTTTAACAATACAAATACATTTTTCCAATTTCCTTCCTTTTCCAAAGAGCCCCCCGTGATGATAGTCCACCCGAAAGAGGACGTCCACCTGGACCGCCACGTCCCCGATGAGATTATCCTGAGCTGTGAGCTATCTCGCGCTAACGGAGCGGTCAGCTGGTTCAAAGACGGCCAGAAGCTGCAAAACAGCGAGAACATCAAACTGAAGATGGAAGGTCCTTATCGACGACTCAAGATCCTCTGCGGTGGAGTCGAGGATTCCGGAGAATACGTCTGTGATACGGCCGACGATTCCATATTCTTTCACCTAAGTATTACAGGTAAAAATCCCAAATAATAATAATGATGAAGATGATAATAATAATAATAATAATAATAATAATAATAATAATAATAATAATAATAATAATAATAATAATAATAATAATAATAACAACTGTCAGTATTAAAGGCTGAATATTTTCATGACACACTCGTAAAAGTCTTCAAAAAATATCCTGTGACACACTACCAACCAAACATGTTACAATGACACATTGTAGCCTAATACAGTATATATAATGACAATTTAGTCTCTCGGTTTGTTTATTCTCGCTCAGTGGGAATCCTGGGGAATTAATAATATGATATATAATATGAATGAATGAATAAGTTGCTCCCAACTGTGGATTTCCAGAACCTCCGGTGCGTATCGTGTCCCCGAGTCAGTCGCAACCATCCACTCGCTCAGCGTGAACGACGCTGGACAATATATGTGTGACGCAAAAGATGACCTCATGGATTTCCATGTTAGAGTGCAAGGTAGGTCTTCAAATACTTAAAAAATAAGTTGGATTAAGTTTTATTTGAATTTTTTTATTTATTTTAGAAAACACAAAAGGGAGTAAAGGGGGTGTAATAACAGAAAAACAGACCCTCCAACTTCACACTTTAGTTTGGTTGTTTTTCTTGTTATTACCATGCTGTGAAGCCACATATAGATTTTTTTTTTATTATTATTATAAATAGATTCCCAAAGATTATTCTGCTCCAATAGGAATATTCTCTTCTTGCTCATTTTTTCTCCCAGAGTTGCCTGTAAAAATTCTTGGAAAAACTGAGGCAAAAACAGAAAAGCAGTTTTTAGTTTGGGACGACATTATTCTCGTGTGCGAGCTCTCGAGACCCAACGCGTCGGTGCGTTGGTTCAAAGACGCTCAGCTTATTGACGACACTGAGCGATACTGTGTCGAGGAGCAAGGCGTGTTCCGATCTCTGGTTGTCCTGAACGCCGGGCTCCAGGATTCGGGAGAGTACGCTTGTGATGCAGTGGATGATAAGATGCTCTTCTATATCACTGTCAAAGGTAATCGGATTACTTTTTCTGGATGCGTCTCCCGTCTTCCATTCCACGAGGACAATAACATGCCGTGTTTTGTTTTTTTGTTGTTTTTTTCTCAGAGGCTCCAGTACAGATCCTTGGGAACTCCGGCCACCCGGAGCATCACATCCTGGTGGAGGGAGACGACCTGATTCTGGAATGCGAGGTCTCCCGGCCCAACGCCAACGTTCAGTGGCGACGCAACGACGAGATCCTGAAACCAAATCCTCGCATTAAAATCGCCAGCCAGGACGTGGTGAGGAAACTCGTTCTGTCAGAACTCCAACCCTCCGACTCTGGAAAATACATCTGTGACGCCATCGATGACAAACTCATAACGATTGTGGAAGTCCAGGGTAATGTGACCGTTTTTTTTTTGTTTCCAGGTTTGATGAATTGAATGCATGCATGAACCCTTTTTTTTTACCCTCTTTCTGAATACGTCTCGCTTTCTCTTACCCAGAGTTACCGGCCACGTTTGTGAATCCAAAAAAGTCCAATCAAATCTCGGCCTTTGAGAACGAGAGCGTGACCCTGTGTGCGGCGGTGAGCCGCCACCGAGTTAACGCCCGCTGGCTGAAAGATGGCCAACTATTGAACGCGGACAACGTTCACATTTCCAGCGAGGCTAATACCCACAAGCTCACCATTAATCCTCTGCAGCTGTCCGATTCTGGCCAATACGTGTGCGACATAAACACAGAGCAGATGTATTTCAGTCTTTTAGTCAAAGGTAAGAATTTTGGCACGCCGGCTCAAAGTGTGACCTTCGCCGGATCTGACAGTGAGTCAACAACGCAATTATTGATTTATTATTATTTTTTTTTTCATTTTCCAACAGAGATGTTGGTGAAGTTTATCAGACCGCTGGAGGACGCCGTGTGTGTGAAGGACGGCGGCCTGACGCTTCGCTGTGAGATCAACAAACTCAAAGGAGACGTGCAGTGGCTCAAAGACGGACGGGAGATTCCTCCGAGTCGCCGACACACGATTCGAGCTCAGGGCCGAGAGCGAAGCCTCACCGTCCACCGGGCGGCGGCGGAGGACGCCGGAGAGTACTCCTGCGAATCCACGGATGACAGAACGTCGGCTAACGTCAGCGTGGAGAGTAAGTGTGTGTAGAACTCACAACTTTTGGAGAAATCGAAAGGTCAAAAGGTCAAAAGCATGACATCGGACGAAAGTGAACGTACATCCTACAAATTTGGAGGAGTTCAAGGTCAAAAGGTCAAAAGCATGAAATCTAATGGAACTTAACGTAGATTTGACAACTTTGGAGCAATTTCAGGTCAAAAGGTCATAGCATGAATTTCCTTAACGGATTGGTGGATTCTTTTCTCTCTTAGCGCCCCGTGTGGTGGAGTTCATCGCAGAGCTTCGCAACATCACGGTGCGCGAGGGCGAGGACGCCGTTTTTAAGTGCGTGGTGTCCCCGGAGGACGCCCGGGTGGCGTGGAGCCTGCGCGGCCGACGCGTGGCGCCGCCCAGCGCCCGTGCCGTGGTCTCTGACAACGGCCTCTGCCACACGCTGAGCATCCACAGCTGCGTGGTGTCAGACAGCGGCCGAGTGAGGGCCGAGGCCGAGGGCCAGGTGTCCGAGGCAGAGCTCCACGTTCAAGGTAACTCCTCCCACCCACCGTCCTCCATGAACACCACAATTATTTATATAAATATATGCCTCGAAAAAACAAGTTGAATAACCTCTTGTCTATCTAGCAGTGGAGCGAAAGTGAACCTAAATGTCGGGGCGTGTGTCAGTCGGTGGCACGTAAGGAATATAAATATATAAAGGTTTCAATTACCCGGCGCGAGGAGAACTCGGAATTGTGGGAGGTGTCGTTGAGAGCGCGGCGCTTAACGGCTTCTCCTGTCAGGATTCCTCTGGGATCTGACAGAGACACGTGGCTCCTGGTCCCCAACTTCACCGTGTCGCCTGACGACACGTTTTTCCCCCATTTTCAGAGCAACAAGTGCTGTTCACCCGGAGCATGCTGCCCGTGGTGACCGAGGAGCTGGGCGAGGCCACCCTGGAGGTGGAGGTGAGTGTGGATTCGGAGGAGGTGCAGTGGATGAGGCAGGGCGTCCTCATCCACCCGGAGGCCAAGTACACCCTGTCGCACCAGGGCCGCCGACACACGCTGACCGTACACAAAGTGGGCGTGTCCGACGGCGGCACCTACAGCTGCGAAACGCTCCACGACCGCACGCAGGCCCAGCTGAGCGTGGAACGTGAGTGTGCGTCTGTTGGTGTGTTTGTTTGTTTGTGCACCGCCGTTGCCGACGGCTCCGCCTCCTCTGAAAGCAAAGCTCAATTATCTGAGTAGGAGTAATTTGAGTGTCCGGGAGGGAACAGGGGGGGGCATTTTGTTCTCCGGGGCGCCCGATGGCAACCAACAGGTGACAGAGCAGAAGCCAGAGCTGACTCTCACACCAGGGGGGTTCTGGGTAATAAAGGATCAATAAAGTCTTGATATCAGAGACAGAGATTATTGATTAAATGAAGCGTTTGAAAAAAAAATAATAATAATAATAAATAAAAAAAAATAATAATAATAATAATAATAATAATAATAATAATAATAATAATAATAATAATAATAATAATAATAATAGTAATAATAATTTTGTTATTTTTTTTTATGAATTAAATAAATATCTCTTTATTTACAGGCTCCACTAAAGAGTCGTTGACGCAGTATATCGGGTGATTAAAGACGTACTCATGCTTGTTTTTCTTTGAGCATACTTCTTATATTTCTCGCTCCCATGGAGCCGCAGGCCGCTGGGTGAATTTAAAGGCTGTTCTTTCAACACTGCTGTGGCTGGGGAGAGCCAGGACTCCGGGGCCGCCCATTGGCACCTCCCGTGAATTTGGATCTCCTTCTTATTGCGGCTAAATTTACACTGGCCTTCAGAACCGAGGTTGTTGTCATCAGGTCTCCAAAATAAACACTCCTTTTTACTTTCCACAGGGAATGCGTGTCTAAGTTAGAATGAGTGAAAAATGTTGGCACTTTCAGAGCCGGCTTTTGTGTAAAGCCCCGGTACTCAAAGCACTAAAATATCTCTGGTCAGTGTTGTGTCGTTCCGCTCCAATACACAACCGTTGTGTCACAGAAAATGCAAACATAAAATACAAATGCATCAATGATTTATCCGGATAGCAAAAGAAGCCTCTCTCTGTCTTCCATTAAAACACTCAAAGCTCCTTGGATTATTACTTTGTTCAAATCCTTTTTTTGTATTTTGATTCTACTTCACAGCTCGAAAAATCACCATCCGGAGGCCGCTGAGTGACATCGCCACCATCGAGCGGGAGACGGCCTCCTTTGAAGTGGAGCTCTCCCATCCCGACGTTCCGGGCACTTGGATGAGAAACGGAATCCAGCTTAAGCCCACGAATCACTTCCGTACCAGCTCCAAAGGACGAGTCCACAGCCTCACCCTGTCCCACCTGTCCGTGGAGGACACGGCCACCTTCGTCTTCTGTGTGGACAACCTGAAGACATCTGCACGGCTGGTTGTCAAGGGTAGGTGGTTTATTTATTTATATATATATGTATATATCTCTATTTCAATTCTACAGAGATTAGGGTGTTTATTATAAGGCTCCGTGACGATTCAAATAATCTGTAAAATTCTACTAATCCAGGATTACAGCTCCCGCGCCATTAACAGCGCACTGTTCTACTCTGGAAACAACATGTGAGTGCAGTGCGGTGATTTGGTTGTGAGCTGAGGAGCGGAGGAGTCAGACCGAAGTGGTGGAGGGGGTCTGATAATAGAACAGAGCCACGGCTCTGCTACTGTTTCTCTTCATCCAGGCTCATGTTCCATACGCAGCATAGCGCAGCATGACCCAATGAAGAGCGGCGGCTGCGTTCTGTCTTCTCTGTCAGAGGCGACTTTAACCTCGCGCTGTCAAATAATCCGCTCCGTGCCAAGTCACTCTGTGTCTGTCTCGCCTTGTAATAGAGGCTAAAAACACAGAGGTGGAGGACCATGGCACGAATATGTCATGGTGGTAAATAAGTCCACTTCAAGTGCAGCATCCCATTTGTCTTTAAATAATACTCACATGTACAGTGAGAGTGTTAGTCCAATGAAAGCGGAGAATTCAAATCCAAACTTTATTTGAAATGACTTGATATTAAAAAAAAAACAATGCAGACATCAGAAAATATAAAAATACACACCAGAAGGCGAGACCATGGCCACCTGACTTTTTGTAGCCACAGAGATTTCAATAAAATCACCACTCAGCTTTTTTTATCCAACAGAGCCCCCAGTGACCATTTTCAGAAAACTGGAGGACAGGAGATTCTCTGATGGAGCGGTGATTTCCATCGAGTGTGAGCTGTCCAGACACAACGTTGATGTCAAATGGATAAAGGCAAGTTAAGGATTATTATTGTATTGGATTTATTATCACAAATTACATCGGAGCTGTTTCGTTCCATGTTGAACAAAAAAAAACAAACTCACTCATGTATGGATCACGCAGCACATACACCTGAAATACAACATGTTTTTTTTTTTTTATCTTTCACAGAATGGGGTCGAGGTGAAGCCCAGCAAGGTTTTGCGCATTTACGCAATGGGACGAAAGCGCTTTCTTCAGGTCATGAAATGTCACGTCGGCGATTCCGGCGTCTACACCTGCGACGCCGGAGACGTGACGACATCCTGCACGGTGGAGGTCTACGGTAAAAACGACACTACAATATATACATTGAACCAGAAATACGCAGAGGCGCATGCAGTTCTGCCACGTTTCAAATTCTCTTGGCTAAATTTCCTTTTTTTTTTTTCCAGAGCGCGAGCTTTTGATCCTGCAGGGCCTGCAGGACGTGGACATCCATGAAGACCAGAATGCCGTGTTTGTGTGTGAGATCTCCGTGGAGGACGTTCCAGGAGAATGGTACAAAAACGGAGAGAGGATGCGCACCACCAGCACCATCAAGACCCGACAGGAAGGTCAACATGCGATTCCTAGTCCTGCACAGCAATACTGCAAAATTCCCGTTTTTTTTTTTTCGAGGGGGGGGGGCATATTTTTAGGCCAATAGAGACAATTATTCTGTCATATTATTGATCATCTGCATATATTTTGATCTCAATTCAGGGACCAAACATTTTCTCCTCATGTGCAACGTGCGACCAGAGGATTCTGGAGAAATCAAGTTTGTGGCCAGGCACATTGAGTCCATCGCTTGCCTGGACGTGGAAGGTATTATAATTCCACTACATGAATATAACTAAGAGTATGTAGTAAAATACTAAAAGGTATTTTATGTATGATAGTATCACCTAGAACTATAAAACTGCATTTCATCCCTGCCAGAGATTCCCATCAACATAGTGAAACCCCTGCAGGATAAGACCGTGCTGGAGAAGACCCGGGTGATCCTGGACTGCGCCGTGTCCAACTCCAGGTGCAGCATCCGCTGGTACAAAGGCTGCAACGTCATCCTGCCGTCGGAGCGCTTCGAGATCAGCAGCGAGGGCTGTTGTCGGAAGCTCATCATTCAGCACGTGGCTCTGGATGACGAGGGCTTGTACAGCGTGCAGGTGGGGGAGCACACGTGCTCCGCAAAGCTCACAGTGGAGGGTAAGGAAGCTCACGTTTGATTTATTCATGCTTTACTTATAAAGCAATATAAGCCGTGTCATACACAGTCCAGCACACAGGCACATGTTTTACTGGGATGTTGTTATGAGTTGCATATGAGGAGGAAATGTGCTGCTGCTGGTGAGTTATGTTTGGTTTCAAAATCCTTCACCAGGTGGAAGTAGTCAAAAAAATCCCAGGACTAAAGTCTCAAAAGCAGAAACAGTGAAATCTCCTCTCAAAATGAGACTCATCTCTCATTTATGGTCTTAAAGCGCCCTCTGTTGGATAAACTAGACTACTACAGATATATATATTGTTTAGTCCTGGAATGGAATATAAGTGTAGTATTACCACAAAAGATTGCAGTATTCACTTCTTCCTCTTTTTATTTAGAGTGTCCAGCTGTGACCTCCAGATCGAGGCAAAGTCAATCAGGGATATAATATATATGGCCCACGTTTCCCCTATAACACTGAATATACAGATGAATCAGACACTTGATTTCATTTTGTCTTACACAAAAAAAAGCTTGAATTCAAGTTTAACAACAGGAGGTTTCTAAGTGAACATTCAATTCAAAGGTCAAACGCATCAAAGCCTTCACAGCCTCTCCCTGCACAGAGTGCAACGTGAGACCAAAAGATTCAAAACGATTCTGTCAAAATGAGACCCATCTCTCATTTATGGTCTCAGAGCGCCCTCTGCTGGAGAAAAACAGCAACTACACCCTTTTTGTTCGTTTTTTTGTCTTGTAATGCAATCGTAGGAAAGGATTAACACTTGTAGTAAAGCTTGTAGTATTTTCTAACAAATCTTTCTATAAAGTTCACTCCTGCCTCTTTTATGAACTGCTCAAAACAATTAAAGGAACACTTTGAAAACCCTCAATGGGGGAAAAAAATCTATCTAACTGAATACCTATACTGATATGGACTGCTCAATATGCTTGGAGAGAAAATATTCCACATCGTTTGATGGAATTGAAAATGATCAACCTAAGGAGGGCTGAATTCAAAGAAACCCCAAAAATGTGTGAAATAAAAGTGATAAAAGTGATGTCGACATTAGCAAAATGTACAAAACTAGTCAGAAAAGATGAGGAGGAAAACATTTCAGTGGCTTCCGCCTGTTAAACCATTCCTGTTTTGTGGGTTGTCTCCTTTTATGCCACTCTAGTGCACCTGATATAAATGTTGTTCACACCAAAGCAGCTGAAAGCGATTAACCACCCGTTCTGCTACTTAACTCACCAGATCAATATCCCAGAAGTTCAATTAAGTAAATGCTGTACTTTGATTTACAATTTTAAATACGTTTTTTGGGGATCTGTGTATTAGATGTGTCCAGCATCACATATAACTCCAATATAGTTTGGCCTTTGTGATTAATGTGTATTTGTGAACTTTGGTTTAAAATGTGGACACTTCTCTCTGTGCTTATCTGCTCCAGCTCAGTCTCTGTCGATGGTCAGAGAGCTGAGGGACGTGGAGGTCACGGCCCCCGACGAAGCCAGCTTTGAGTGTGAGTTGTCCGCCCCTGTGGTCAAAGCTCCGGTGTGGGGTCTGAACGGTGAGACCCTGCAGCCCAGCTCCAGGGTCCGGCTGGAGAAGATGGGCACGGTCCACAGATTGACCCTGGGACAAACCTCACCAGATATGAGCGGTGTGGTGGAGTTCACCTTCGGCAAAGCAACCAGCAGAGCTCAGCTTCGGGTGCTGGGTGAGTACAAGCTGATTTCATAACACTGTTTAAAAATGTATAATGATACATATATATGTATGACAAATACTTTAGTTCAACTTTATTTATAAGGTATAGTATAGGTAGGTACAGTGTTATCCTGCATGCAACACAATATAAGATAATTATAACTGTGTCATGTCAATGTATTTATTTATGAAAACAGAAATATTTTCATATTAATTACTAACAATTAATTTTTCATCCTAAGATATGTTTGAACTAATTTTTTTTTACAATATTACACCATTTTAATGATAAGTCAATGAAAAACTTGAATTTGTATCATTGGTGTAATGTCTAAAATTCACCACTAGATGGCAGTACATGATACGTTTTTTGAGTTAATGCCTGTGGAGAAACTCCACCTGAGCATTTGTGAGACAACCCTCTCATGCGAAAAGTGCTTTGAATGTGAGTGAGATTTTTTATTTTATACTAAACACATTTTCTGATAATTAAAAAAAAAAAGGCCATGTTTGCATGAGAAGCACACTCACACACATGCTTTAAACTGAATCTGAATTGTATGGCGTGTTAAAATCTGATGCATGACTTGGCTTTGCACACGCTGCACACAGCAATAAATACAGTGAATGCTTTGGCTGAGAGAGCGCAGCCTCCAGTAAATAATGGAGGGTGTTTATGGTCCTACTCTAACTGCTGGCATGTAGGTCAAACACACTCACAGGAGCCTGGCCAGCTATTTAAATGTGCAGGAGAGTAAAACTATTTTTAGTTTTTATTATGTTGGCTTTAAAGCGATGGAGTATTATGTTCGGGTCATGAGCCAGACATGAAATCAGTAAAGTGAGCGTGTCACGATGCATAATTCAAAATAAGCGAAGACAATTTAAACCAATTAATTCATTTCTCTGCTCAAATTTCACAGGTGAAGCCTGACTGACACCTTCTCTCCGTTAATGAAAGCCATTGATTTCTACATCGATTGCTTATACAGTATATTGACATAAAGTCGACAAAAGTGGTTGAAACAGGGTTTGTGAAGAAATTGAAGATTTGTGTTCATAAAAATATGACGAGATTTGTTTGTTTGTGTGTGTGAAGACATTTTAAAGCAGTTCCTCTATTGTGATATTAATTGCAGTTTGGTAATTGTAAATAATGAGTTATGAAGGTTGAAGCTGAATGTGTGTTTGTGCCAATAGGTATCTGATTATAATACTAAAATCAGTTTTGAGAATAACTAAAAATATTGAAATAGATCTACATAAGTTAAATGTAATCTACCCACAATGCACGTAGTATTTTAAACTCTTTTTGCAGACTTACTTTTCTCCAGATGTGATTGTGGTCCATGGCAATTACAGGCTATATATGTAATATTTTTTACCCAATAAAACTTTTCATCAAATTAAAAAAAAAAAAAAAAAAGGTCATCCAAGCAAAACATTTCTTCTCAGTCTATTTTTTTTAATCATTTGTCCATTGTATAGAAGTAAAAATGCTTTCAGTTTGGTATTTAATTAGAACCTATTGGTGAATGAGAGTGGTTTTCCTATTTGTGCCATATTCCATTTTTCCATTTGACTTGTTTCCACCTCTGGTATGTTGTGTTGAGCGTTAAGTATGTGAGGAAAAAAAAAGTGAAATGTGACCTGTTTCAATAAAACATGCTTTATTGATGCAAGGTAGAAATACTTGTATTTTTGTTCAATCTTAATACTTTTTGGCAGCAATTTAAAAGCACACTTTCTTAAATTGAAGTCACCATGTCAATACTCTGGTTTCATACAGTAAAAAAAAGGTTAATTGTTATTTTAAGACCGCTGTTCGTGTCATGTCTCATCAGAGCCTCTTGTTTTAAATCTGATCTAAATACTCACACACACCAACACACACTCACACTTGCAGCAACTTAATTCAAAAATTGAACATATATGGCACATGTTTGTCTTATAACACTGAATATACAGATAAATAAGGCAGGACACTTGATTACATTATTGCGCTACACAATAAAGCGTGAAGTCAAGGTTTCCAACGTGAGGCGTCTAAGTGAACGTTCATTTCAAAGGTCAAACACATGGAAGACGCCTTTGCACACAGAGAGTTTGCCAATGCAACTATAAACTCACTAAAAATAACACTAGACATAAATTACATTAAAAATGTCATCAACATGTTCTCCCCAAATTCTGAAATAATACATGTGCAAAATTAATCTCAACATTTCTGCAGCTGTGTGTAAAAAGTCAGAACAATGCGAAGTCTGCAAGTTTTCTTGCGTAATATGTTTTCAATAATATGATATTAAAGATTATGGACATATAATATTTACAGAAATGATTCAGCTGTTCTATAAAGTGAATAATTGACATTTTGTACATACCAATAGGCTATGTTAGCAAAAATTGAGCTTTCAATTCTGTTGAATGAAATGCTACATTGTACCAACTGATTGAGTGGCAGAGATGAGTCACCACATCAAAACCCCAAACTGGTTATTACAGTTTATAGGTTCAAAAAATCACTGCTGTCAAAATGTGACAACAACACAAAAAATATAATTGAATCTACCAAACCGTTGGTATATACAATAAGAATATGAGATTAAATGGCATTTCTTCGCAGCGTGGTCCGTCTAGTGGGAGGTTAGCCGGCCTCCGTGGCCCCCGGGATTCCTTTGCATCCGTTAACTGGAGAACTTCTGCCGCTTGATGACGTCACAGACGTCGTCGGCGTTGCTCAGTCTCTCAAAAACCGGGAGGAGATCCAGGAGCTCTGTGTCCGATGTGTCGTCAAACCAGGAAGTAACGGGTACCTGTGGAGGGGGGGGGGGGTTGAAAAATAAAAAACAGCAACTATTACACATCTATATCCATTTGTTCACATTCACGCTGTATGTTCCAAAAGAAATCAGGATAACCTACAGCGTGGTCGGGATGGAAGTCGTAGGAGGCCGGAGAGTTGTCCAGGATCACGACCTTGTTGAGGTCTCGTCCCAAACGGCTCAGGTCTTTGACGTAGTTTCCTTTGTGGAAGACGCAGGACTCGCGGAAGAGACGACTCCTGAAGGCCCCGCAGTGGTCCAGGAGGTCAGACACGGGATCTGCATACTGGAGAAAAATCCAAAAAATGATATAACTTTATAATATATAATAAGTTATTATTATATATTAATATATAATAATATATAATAAGCAACAACTTATGACGTGGTTTTTTGCAGCAATTGGTGGTATTGTGCGCTGACCTTGGCCAAACTGGCGGTGAACAGAACACACTCAAACAATTCTCCCATCCTCCGGAGGAACTCGTCCACGTGTGGCCTCTTCAACACGTACACCTGAGAGGAGACATATATATGGTAATATATAAATATAAAATATATAGAATTTATCATTTAAAAATAGCAAATACAGGAAAATGTTGACGGTGTGTCCAGGAGACATAAATCCTGGTGTGCTGCAAAACCTGCGCCCAATGGTTTATCATTTCATGAAAAATGTGTGTGAATATTTGTGTACATGTAGTTGATATTGTGTGTGTGTCGCTGAATGGGCCGCCCTCCAATCAGGAGGACAACGAGGAGCACCTGGAGGAGAACTTAAAAACACCTGAGCCGCGTTCAGAGGTCAAATTGGGTACTGCTGTGATTTGTGTCTTGTTGAGCGTTGACCCTTTATTTTTCTTTCTGTGCACTCGTTCAGCTTTATTTGATCGTTGGCAGTTTTATTTGAGTTGATTTGAGGTTCGTGGGCACTTTCTACAGTCTGTATAGTCAACAACTTGTCTGCTGATCATTGAGTCACGGCAGTATTTCAATAAAAATGGTAATGTCCAAATTGAGACATATATACTGTATATATATACAGTACATAAAAATTACGAAAATACTTCCACTAAGATGCTGGCGACCCTGTTTCTGAACCAAGTCGTCCAGAATAGGCTTTCCCTGCAGAAACAAGTCCATCCTGGATTACTTGAAACAGACCCAGGTCCTTTTTGGACACCACAGCTCCACCACTGTCTTCTGCGAGAGGCAGATTTTGGTTTACACTTTACAGCCTGCAGGCAGGCCATGCCCCCCCCCCCCCCCCCCCACCACTGTCTTCTGCGAGAGGCAGATTTTGGTTTACCATTTACAGCCTGCAGGCAGGTCATGCCCCCCCCCCCTCCCTCCACCCCTCCCTCGCTGAGCACGACATGAGCCTCAGACTGACTGATTGATGGCCAGTGGTTTTTCTGAGAAGCCCTGCCAGGGTTTTGTCATTTGGTCAGAGCACAGAAATAACCTCCTGCTGCTCGCGGCCGTCAACAGAGCGAGCTGCAGCCCTGTCATGTGACTCACATGATGTACGGGGCCACACTTTAGCTTACAGGTGTGTGGCATATACATACACACGCACGCACGCACACATATATGCAATGATGTCCACAGAGTGTGGCCTATAAAAAATCCTATTTTCGTTTGCGCAGGTGATGATGGTGATGATGTGCGTTAAATATTCCCAGTGATGCGAGGACTTTAAGGCTAAGAGTCGGCGAGGCGTACCTGGTGAACCGTCTCATCGATTTCCACTGGAATGATAAAATCTGGATTGTTCAATGGCTGTTGAAGATAAAAAAAAAACACCAAAAGATATCAAAAGCCATATCCAAATTCTTTTTAAAATAAAATCCAAGAGAAATGAGAGGAACGTCCGTAAATCACAAGACAAGACGAGTCACATAGACACGTAGACGCCACCTCAGCGTCTTTAAAGTCACACAACACTCACACACATAATACCACTCCAATCATAAGTCCGGAAAGTGACAAGGCTCATAAAAACGTCTGATTTATTCAGGCAGTCCCCACACCTGAAATATGCGTCTCCAATGTGAGCATCGAACCCAACCTGGGTCTATACGATATATATATATATGTTCTATATATAGCTGTACCATGAGCTGGCCTAGAACACTATGTGGTAATGGAAGGAAAACGACACCAATTTACCATCAATCCTAAACAGAAAGTGTGCACAGCGTTGCATTGTGGGTGTTTTTATTCCCGGTCCTGCACCAGCTTCTCTTCAAATGGGTTTGAATTTTCATTTAAATAACAAATACTCAAACAAATTAAACTTTGCAAAGTTCGAGGGAGAAGAAAAGCTGCATGAACATAAACTTTGCACATCTTTGCATATAATCAAATCAAATGCAAATCCTGTGTTCACTTGGCAGTATTTAGCATATTTGCCTACTTTTGCTGAGTCTGTGA
This sequence comes from Colistium nudipinnis, assembly GCA_016785305.1. Lineage (NCBI taxonomy): Eukaryota > Metazoa > Chordata > Actinopteri > Pleuronectiformes > Rhombosoleidae > Colistium > Colistium nudipinnis. The sequence continues at coordinate 330,794 of JAFBJU010001158.1, forward strand.
CTAGTCTGTATTATATACAGGAACAAAGATCTCCTACTTTACATTTGTTTTTCTCCTCCTTCTCCTCCTCCTTATGACAATGAATTTGTTGTGTGGGTATAATGATATATAGTTGTGTTATAACTTTAAATGATTGGACAGTTTTATGTGGCCCAATCTATTCAAATAACACTTAAAGGATTTTGCACTGACAAGCATTTTTTGTCATTTTTATTGAAGTGTTTTTGGCAGTTTTCCCATTTTCAGTTATAACAGCTTTCAAAATGTGAGGCACAGCCCTCTGATTTTTTTTCTTTATGCCTCCCACTCACAACTCTGTGTAACCTATGATGCTATTTCTGTTATATGTGTCAAAGTAATAATGTGTTTTATTATCCACCTTGTGTTAAACATGAAGTTCACAGAGTCTGAGGCTGTTTACACATAGCAGGCAGCGATATCCAGTGACATCCTGTGGGTCCGTCTGTGACCTGAGAAGGACTAAACACCACATGGCATTCATGACATAATCGAGTCAAGACCCAGGAGCCTTGACTTTAGGCATTGATTACTTTGTTCAGCGAACGCTACCTTAAAAGGAATCAAACTCAACAAAAAGAAGAGGGGATTTCAAAGTAAAATGCAATAAAGGGTATTAAAACAACTTAAACTTTAATATTTGAAACTTAAAAAATATGCAAATCGCAGCATGAAAACGATCAATTGTGGGGGGGGTTTTTCACGGGGATTACATGCTGGATTATTTCTGGGTTGGGAGTAATCATTTCCTTGAGTCTATGCTAGTTGCCTGGCAACCGGACAAATCCAGGAAGTCGCTGCTGTGGCCAAAAAAAAAAAAAAAAAGTGACATATGTCGCCTCGTGTGCCAAGTTGAAATGGAGTGGAAACTTCCCGCAACTGGCACAAACCAGCACATGCATGGTTGTGCTTTTTAGATTTATGATTATTATATCTATCTATATATATATTAATGTCACTTAATCTGCGTATTCCTGGAAGAAAATGGATTCACCAGGGAAGGTTTATTTTTAAACCATAAGAAATCGACTTGTGGGTGGCAAAATCTCTCCTGCACTAGTGAGATGAAGCTAGATTTTGAATGTTTATTTTTTGCTAACCGCATGAATGCTACAACACATAGTGGCTTTAAAGTAAAAGCAAAAATGATGTACTGCTTTTGTTAAGCTGATTTTTATCGGCATTAGCATTAGCAAGAAGCTAATTAGCATAAGCATAATCAAAACTACTTATTCAAAAAGCTAATGTGCTAATGTCTGCGCACCGTGTACATATAAATATATATTTTTAATGCATACATATATATTTATATATATTTAAATGTAGGTCATGCAGACCAACTTACCTTAAATGAACTATGCACGAGGGTTTCATCCAAATCAAGGATCACGCAGATCTTTCCTGTGTCGCTGGACGTTATTGTTGGTAGCAGAGGTTTCACTGGAACCTGAAGACAAATAGATAAAACATAAATCTCAAATCCTTTACAAACCTAAAGTTTATAAAGTTTTCCTTAAAAATGAAATATATATATTATATCGCTTTTAAACTTTTAAAGAAAAACTTATGAGAACTTTTATGAACTCACTTACTTACATTTACTCTATACCTACGATATAACCACCTCATTATGCTCTGAGGAACATACGGATCATTGTGTCTGCATTGTCGGTGGACAGTCTGGATTGTGTTGTTGTTGTTGTGTTGTTATGTTTTGTTGCGCTCACAGCAAAACCTTGGACACCCCAGCTGCCACCCGGGTGATGGAGCGTGTAAATATCAACCACATCCACTGTGTCACATCCTTCAGCGAGCGGTCGGGGATCTGTGTTTGTTAGTGTGATTAGGATTCTAAAAACAAGTTGGCTAAGTGGCCACAGCTGCTGTGTGTGTGTGTGTGTGTGTGTGTAGATTGCGCTGAGATAACGGCTACAATCTTTATGCTGTATAAAAAACCAGTGGTGTAAGTCTGCGGTAAAAAATTTATTCTGGGATCATTTTTTTTTCATCTCCCATTAATGCGTCACATTTAAGGCGGGAAAACGTTTATTAATTATTTATTAGTATTATTAATTGTATGAATAATTAGTACCTGCTCTTTGGGTGGAATGCAGTACTCGCAGTCACAAGTCTCCGAGGATTCGTCATCATCGTCATCGCTCGGCTCCTCGTCGGAATCTCTGCTGCGTTCGGAGCCGTTTTCCTCCTCCGTGTTTTTGGCGTGTTCGGGGACCACGCTGTGAATGATGTCCAGAGGAGATTTTACTTCTTCCGATTCCGCAGCGCCTTCGTTGGCCGACTCTTCCAAGTTCTCGCTCAGGTCGATAACTTCGCTCATTTCCAACCTGACGACTTTGCTCTCCACCGAGGATGAAGCTGATATATCTGCTCCCTCATTCCTCTCATTAACACCTTCACCGTGCCTCACTGTTTCCAGGAGACGTCCATTTTGGTTAAAAGACGACTGCACGCTTCTAATCTGAAACGCAAAGTAATCCTCCACATCTGGATTAAACATCTCTCCATCGTCACATTCTATTTCTATCAGTGTCCAACATGGCTCCTTTTCCAAACAATCAATAAATGTTATAGCTTCATCGACTTTTCCCTCGATCACAGTTTGTGCGGAATCAATCGTAGAGGAACTCTCAGGTGACGATGCATAAATCTGGGCGTCCTCTTCGTAAGCGTCACCTTCCACGGAGATGTCCTCGGCACACGGCGCAGACATGATGTCCTCAGAGGACCGAGCTTCTTCGTTAGAGATGTCATCTTCCTCTGAGTAAGACGCGTTTTCTTCTTCTTCTTCCTCCTCTGCCAAACTTGATTCTAAATCGGCGATCAAGTCCTCAGGTCCCCTTGTCTCTGACTCTCCATCATCTTCTGGACTCGTATCTGCCGCCTCTTCACATACGTCCGCTTCTTCCTCACACGTCTTCTCACAGGCGTCTTTGTATACGTCTACATTTTCGACAACCTGTTTTGCCTCCTCTACTTGGAGGTACAGACCCTCATGTACGTCTCCTCCATCAAAGCAGGAGATGTAACGTCTCTGTGGAGCAAAGGTGTGTCCACCGTAGTCAGATCTGTCAAATAAATCAAAGTAATCCTCAACAACAACACTAACATCAGTTTTCGTTCTATCTTCATCACTTTCGTGAGCTCCGTGGCTTTGTTCCATTTCCTCATCGTCCTCGAAGGATTCCCACTGCGTCTGCTCATCGCTGGAATATTCCCGAGCTTCCTTTTCAGATCCCCCCGAGGAGTAGGAACAGGGCTCTGAAGGGAGGCTGTCGTCGGGACAGGTCTTAAAGGACTTGGTTTCTACAGAGGAACAATCTGAGAAACCGTCTTCTTCGCCACAAACCTCGGAGCTCTCGACACACCGTTGAGTTTCAAACTCTTCACTTGTTTCAGAGTCGTCATTTCCAAACATCTCACACTGATCTGTGGTCTGCTGAGTTTGTTCTTCAGCGTCCTCGAACATCTCACAGTCTTCAGGAGAAGCATCTACAGGTGTGGAATCGACATCTTCTGATAATCTGGATCCTGTTTCTTCATCGTCGCTGTTTGTGAACTCGGTTTGGGTGGGAAGGTCTTCATACTCCAACGGATCCGATTCCTCTGTGTATGAGTCCGGTTCAGAATCTAAGTCTTCACACATCTCGGGGTTTTCTGAGCTTTCCGTTGTTAAATCAGACATTTCACCTGATGCAAAACTGCCACATTTCCTCTCCACTCCGTCTGGCTCACAGTCAACGCACTCCGAGTGTCGACCGCATTGTTTGAATAGTCCGAGGTGTTCACAGCATTTGTTGGGAGCTAAGCTCTGATTATCACTCCGCTCCGGGGACTTGTGTGGAGCACATTCATCGGATGTTTGGCTTAACCCCGGACACTCATCACACGCATCCAGAGTCTCATCGGACTCACAGAATCCATCGCTGGATGCATATGGCACCAAACCCTCAGCGTGTCCGTTACAATACGAGAAGCTTTCAGGTTCTTCTCCGCTCATCTCGTATGTGAGAGAAGAGTGGATTTCTCTGTGGACGGTTTGCTCCGTGTAGTCCACAAAGTATTCCAGTTCAGCTCCGTCCTTGGGATCTGCAGCTCCTGTGAGTTTGGGAACCTGGCATTGTTCTGCCAGCAAGGTGTCGGCCATCGGCTCCCCTTCTCCAGACACTTTGGCTTTATCTGAGGTTTCCAAATACATCCTGCAGTGATTTTTTTTTTTTCAGTGTGGGCTATGGTTTAGAGTTGGCGCTCCATGTGTTCAGTAGACGCTGCTGGTAAGGATCCTGCAGAGTCCGAGTCCCCAAGACTAGCAGTAAAACTAAGGGGTCCATTCAGAGGACTCACTGAGGACTGAGAGAGGAGCAGCAACAGGAGCAGCGTGATGCACGATGACATGACAGGTTGTCACAACCAAAACTGAGGCCAGCATTCCACTCCACTCGACCCCCACGCCCAACCCCCGAGACTCGACTCGACCCCCCCCTGAGACGGAGCAACTTATTTTTGGGTCTTGGAAAGGAGTGAGAAATAACTCCTGGAATATCAAGTCTCTATAAAAAGCTGAACACAGGCATAAACTTGAAACTGACACTTGAGAACATCTCCACCACCTGATCTCCAGACATAGCCGTTGAAAGACAAGTTGTTTTCCAAGAGCGAGCCCACTTGTATTGTAGGGGGTTGTCGTAAAAAGGTGGTGAGTGGGCAGTCATGGCTGGATCAATATAAACGTGCAAACTTTTTGGATCAAACATGTGCTTCACCCACGGAATATGTAATTAAAGATTATATAAATAATTAGATCAGATACCAGTTCCTATAATTAATTTTATTACTTGTGATAGCTGATCTGGATCATAGTTTTCTGCTATAGGCCAAAAGGAGTCTCCAGTGCTCCTGTGGACCACATGCGGCTCGAAAAGAGGATGGAGGAGGACGAGGAGGGCGACAGAAAGTCGATATCAGGAGGAAGGAGTCCGAGTGAATCCAGAGGAACCTACTTTGACTGAGTCCCATTTTCATCCACCAATCAGGGGCCATTGTTTTGGCACCTGAGAAATTTAAAATGTATCTCTTTGCATTAGTGGTGTCATTAAGTCACATCACAGGCCAAGACTCGGTGGGCTCCGTGGCGTCTGTATTGGCGCCGGGGTCCAGAGTATCTGATCTGATCTCCTGCTGTGTTGTTATGTTGTACATTGCCTCACTGGCTATTTCAGGTGCACAGCAAAAGGTTAAAGGATGTTGCATAAGAGAATATAGGTGTACATTTCATCCCTGAAAAATAGACAAGTCACAACATCAAGTCAAAAATGTATCATTTCTCTTCTTAAAACTATTATTTTTTTATTGGCTGTTTTTTTTTCTCTACAGGATGCACACTTACACCATAGAATATATCAGAGTCATTTTAAAGCAAATGCCTTGTGAAAAAAAGAATATATAATTATTATCATTTTGGTACTTACTATATGCAAAAGGTGATATTCATCATTATTAAATGAACTATATGCCAACAAAAAAACAAACATAAGGTTATTAATGCATCTAAACGCAACTTTAAATTAAGGTTGAACTTTCTTGATGTTCCTCAACTTCAAAGTGAGTTTTACCAAAATGCACTGAGAAGACATAAATCAATGAAAGCCTGTAAAATGTAAAATAATAAAATATATATATATATATTGTTTGTCAAATTTACGAGACAGTAAATGTTATCACATACAAATCTGAGGTTTTGTCTCAACATCATTAATCCATGTAGTAACAACTCGTGGCTCGCGCAGCTGGTAGAAAACACGGCAGCAGGTGTGGAGTGTAAGGAGAGCTGCTATTTGCAAGAAGAAAAAAAAAACTCTGACAATCCATCTGAGATCTGATGAGGAGTCCGAGCTGTCAGCCGGACGTTAGCATGCTGCTCAGACACGACTAAATCTGTTTTCTCAGTATGGGGCGCATCGCGGAAATGTCGGCCTCTACCAACTCCGGATACCGGATATGTCACTGAATCAGCCCTCCATATTCAAGGGTTTTTACATCATAAAAAATAAATAAATAAATAAATAATAACTCATGGTTCACAAAACCAAATCGAGAGCCATTAAAGCAGTGCTAAAAAAAAAACCTAGATCTGTGTAATGTGAGACAAAAAATAAAGTAAAGCTAAATGGAACCAGCCCAGGGGACCTGAAATAATTTCTTGAATTTTATAAAAGGCAATATAATTAGTAGTTGCAGACCTATATAGAGCTTATGTTTTTTATTTATTTATTAAATAAACGATAAGCAGAATTAGATTCATTTAGTATTATGGGATACACCAAAGAATATAAGCTATATCTAAATGCTACCATCAGCTCCCAGATCTGAAAATTGAGTTTTGGTGATGAGCTTTGCAGATGTCTGGTCAGAAACTCCAAAGTCCAAATTAAGATTTTTGACCTGATGATACTGCTGAGCGAGGCGTGAATGAGCGTACCAGATTTCACTGCTCTCCATCTTAATTGCCATGGAGATATTTTTGGTCTGGAACAAAGTGTTGGGCCTGAGAGACCAAACGGATGCACACAGCTAGCGTGGCTAAAAATAAGAATCTGCACGAGACAGGGGTTGAAAACTCATGAAAAGACGAGTTAAAAACAATGAAAAGCAAAAGATACCAAGGAATAAAGCAAGTGTGGCGGGATCGCCGTAGACTTGTTCTTTGGCAAATAGATGTTATTAATATATGTGATTAATACATAACAGCTGATGGATAAATCCATGGCCTCAGTAAGAATTTGTCCACCCAAACATTTACACACTTAGCTCAGCAGTTTTGTGCAACGTTAAGATCCTTTTCTTTGTAGAAGTCATCATCTTAAACGCACACAAAAAAAAAAAAAAGCCTGCAGGACTTAAATGAGATAAAACACATAAGCAAATGATTATTTTCATATTAATATAGTGAACTCTTTTGGAAAGCTCATGCCAATTCTGGCGACATTCCTCACACCTCCCAGCTCAGACACTGATAATGAGGTTACAGCATTTCCAACGACCTCACGCTACATCGGCATATTTTATCCTGCTGAGTGGAAAGCTGGTTTATCTGGGACCCTTTCAGGCCGGGCTGCTTCTATTCCTACCCAGATGCAGAGAGAAAGAGAGAGAGAGAGAGAATGAGGCCTCCCACAGCTGACTGTCCGCTGCTCTGACACCGTGACACCCTGTTAGGATCTGACAACTTGCTTCACACCCCTGCAGAGCCAAGGACCAAGCTGTTCCTAGGTCAGGTTTAGCTCAAGGCCTGAAGATGTATGCATCTGAAAATGTTCACTTTCATGACTGTCCCCCAAATAAACAGACCACAAAAAACCCTCCAGTGGTTATCCAGTGAACAGATGTGGAAAATAAGCACTGAAAAGAACATTAGCTATAACTATACGTGAATGAGGTGTTGAAACAAGGAAAGCCTTTTTTTTTAATAAAAGGTTTTCAGGAGTCATTGTGACCCTGTTTGGCTGCAGTAGCTTATTAAACCAATAAAAAAATGTCTCAGACTAATGACCTCTGCGCCAGGAGAAGGAAACCGGGACACCAGGCTGCAGCTAAATGGATAGTACTGCCACCTCCTGACTAAAGATCTCATCACAAACCAGCTTTATCATGGCAGAGGACATACAATATTACCCTGATCCCAGCAGGCCTCGATGAAATCTGTCAAAAACGTGTTGTGAAAGAGAGGAATATAATATATACATTATAAGAATATATCTATGCTAGCAGAAATGCAAAGAAACCCGAATGACACAAGAACAACAACAAAGAACAGCTGTTTACTGTCCCTATAACAACAACTGTCCCTAAACAACAACGACACTACTACTAACAATAATAAAAACACATTACTTCCTGCTTTTGAACAACATTTCCTTTTTTAATCACTGTGTGGCCATTGTATAAAAATAATTGAATAAATAAACAAAAATTAAAATGACTCAACACCAACAATAGCAACAGTGACCTGTGGCTGCCTTTGACCACGCGCACTTTCCATGAAACACATTATTTATAATGTTTCACTCAAAATCTGATTCAAAACTGAGCAAAAAAGAAAACGGAAAAATGGGATCTTTCGCCTCCTAGCCTCAACCTAACCCCTCATATGTCATCAAACAAAAAACAAGATTTCAGCAAACCAACTCTCAATGTCATGTCTATCTTTGATCCAGGCAATATCTGGTGGAGGTTCTCTGCTTATTTCCGCCTTCAGCACCACTGTCGTCTTTCTCTTGGCCTTCACGTTTTTAGGCCCTTTGCAAACCTTAGCAGGGACTTTGAAAGATGATGGAAAAACATTAGATACTTTTAAATAGTACTTCATATAACATTTAATTTGTAGTATTTAAGTATTTGTCCTTGTAATACAGAGTTAAAGTGTGTATAATGTTGTAGTATAGTTGAAATATTGTTTTACATGCTTTATACGGCTAGCACCTCTTTAGCTTAGCATAAGGGCGGGAAACAGGTTAAACAATTTACCTAGTTTTTTGAGCATATTTATGAAAATGTTGAACAATTCCTTTTCAGTGTTTTTTTTAGATCTTTCTCTGACATATTAGCTTTTAAAATTGAAATTCATGTTGTTGGCAAAGCACAGAAATATCAAATGCTTTGGCTCATATCAAAATCTGTCAAAGTCTGATACGCACGCTCCACAACTTTTTTGTATCGCAAATTTAGATTGTGACGCCCACTCACACCCACTGGACACAAAACTCTTTGCATTGTATTCATACCTTTGTCATATTGCCTTTATTGTTCACAGCTGTCATGCCTTTTTTTTCCATGCCAGGTTCAGAACATTTCACAAAATAAAAAGCAGAAGCTGTAACAAACACAGTCACTCAATAAATAAACAAAATTGTGAAACACACACACAAAGCAATCACATTCATATAATCAATAAAATGAAGCTGGTCATTCATTTACCAAACTCCTTTTTTTTTATGTGGGACTTATATCCATCACGAGGCACTGCAATACATTCCACAAAATACGGCATAGGAGTCATAATACAACATGTGGAGCGTTCGACATTTTCAAAACCCTGTGGTCTGCTACAAGCAGCTGTGTGATTGAAGGAGAGAGCAAATTAATTACACAGACTGTGTTGGACTTTATGCAAAATAGAATTCTCAACTCCTTTGTGTGGTGAACCTTACTCTGCATAGGAAAACAACATAGCCAAGAGACAAAGAGCGGCAGAAAAAAGGCAGTATTTATCTAGCGTTATCTAGCATAATAGCATAATAAAATAATTTCATAGAATTACCAGCAACCTTTGTCGGTCCATACACATATGAAAATAATGAAGTATCTGATGTAATTTATTTAGCTTTAAACCGACCAAAAAACAACCCATCATGGTCTGCTTACAATTAGCAAACTGTTTTTAAAACTTTAAAATTCAATCTGTCAAGTCGAGTGTACAAATCTGTGGATACCAGGACAAAATGACCAAAGAATCTGACATTTGTGCAAATGTGGGACATGCGAGAGGCAAATAAATATAACAGGAACAATACAACTTTAACCATCTATTTTAATATAAGTCAAATCATTATTAAGTATGTTTCTTAATTATGGTTATTTTATCATTTTATTTACATGCTGGGTGATGACTTGCCTTGTATTTAAGTTTTTTTGATTTATGAAGAGGTAGATACTTTACCTCAGTCGTAAAAAGGGCGTCAGAGGAATAAGTGGAATTGTGTCACATAAATGATCTTTTTCCTTGAGGTGTATGGATTGTCTCAGATTTGAACATTTCTGTCGTAATATTTTGAAGGAGCAATGTGCAGTTTGCCCATCATCTCTGGACAGGGAGCTAGACAGGTGTATAACACATTAATAAACAATAAATCAAATCAATAATTTATGCTGATCACAACCAATTCAAATCATTTAAATCCGTCCTTAATGTATTTATTTAAAAAAAATCTCAAACTGAAGAAGGTAGAAGCTGAAGTGTTAGCAGTAGATAAATAAAAGATAAATCATCCTTTCTCCTTAGTGTGTAGTTTCACGCTGACTAAAGCAAAATCTTTAAGGGCACTTAGACGCACCCTGTTATCAACAGAGGGCTCTAAAGTTGTTTGGTTTAACCACTAACCCCCCAAAATAATGTCACATTTAATAAGAGTCTTGGATCACAGGTTGTGTATTTACAATCGACCTATAAAGTGATCCACTGACCCAGCAAACGGCCTCAGTAAAGCTCTTTTTAATAAACCCGGGAGACACGCGCCAGTATCGATCCACGTGGATAATTGAACATGCATCACTGGAACCGAGCGAAGGGGAAGTGTGTTGCTGTTGTTGTTGTTGTTGAATCGGAAGCCAATGAGGTGTTTGTTAGCTTATTAGTGGTGAAGCGACCAGTCAGCACTCGGCGCAAAGAGTGATGATGATGGGATCATAATGATCCCGCTGCGTAACACCAGGGAAGAAAATTTGTGCTGAGTAAAAGAGTTCCTTTTTTTTTTGCAATAGCCCTTGTAGAGAAAAAAAAACTCCTCTGAACTCAATATAACTCCAAATGAAATCAGAGTTCTCTCTGGAGCTGCTACAATCTCTCTACAATCATCGGAGGCCCAATGGTAGTATAAAAACCCAGGTTCGCTGTTGTAATTAAAGTAATAGATTAAGTTAAAAGAGTGCATCCTGGGTAATTTTAAATCAAGGATAGAAAGAATTAGATATCACAGGTTTTGCTCATCGGCAATAATCTAAATATGAGAACATGACAGACTGAGAGAGACTTGGGGGTGACGCGATGGAGAAGGCAACCCTTGTTTAAGCAGTCCTTGTTTAGGATTTATATTTGGAACCTTTCTGGTGGTGGGTTACTACAATGTACTAATAAACGTCCCCTGTAATCAGAATAGATTTGACCCTAAGAAAAAGCAGAAAGATTATCCAAAACGTATGCAAAGATACAAACCTTGAGGTACTAACTTGAAGACACCTATCCCGGCCTTGTCTGGACAAGGTCCATCACGCTATTTAAAAAAAACAACTTCGGTAAGAGTCTTTCTTTTTAGCCATGAAAGCATTCTTCTTGATTTTCTTTAAAATAAACCATAGAAGAAGTGATGTTTCCGGAGTTAACATCCACCGCTGGTCTCATGGCTTTTCTCTTCTTCCACCTGACCACGTCCAACATCTCAGACCTCAAGGTCTCCGAGTCCGAGGATCATTCCAGTGTACTGCCACCATGAGGTGGGTTGGATGGTTGGATGGAAGCCTGTTTTTTTTTTACTGGGTGACACTGGGCATGCTGGGATACCCGGGGGGAACGTTGAGGGGCGAGGTGGGGCTTGGCGTGGCGCTCTTGTAGGAGCGCAGGAGGACTTTGTGCTTGGTGGCCGCCGCCTCTCGCCTGCGCTGCTGATCGGCCAGAAACTCCTTGAGACGGGTGGTGGTGAAGGTGAGGGTCTGCCTGCGCAGGCGCATCAGGTAGGCATCCTGCAGCCAGGAGTTATTGAAGCAGTCCTTGATAGATGGGCGGGCCCTAAAGAAGAAAAGCGGTATTATTATTATTATTATTATATAAAGGTCCTGTAAAATAAGATCTGAGGCTAAATGAACCGCGTTTGTCTTACCAAGGGAAGCTACAGAGGATTTTCTTCAGAAACAGAGAGGCACTTTGGGAAACATTCTGGTAAAGTTTAGAGAGGTCAAACTTTGCCACCAGGATCTTGGCTTCAGTCTCCTGAGGATCGTTTTCCACAAACGGAGACCTGCCACTCAGCCTGGACGATCAGGGAGAGAGAGTAGAGAGAAGATAAACCCCAAACTGGTAAAATGGGGGTTAGTTCTGAAGAAACCAAAGATAAATGCAAATGCCAAAGGCACATTTTCACCTGAAACCACCGTTAATATATATTATACTGAATATTTATTTAGCTGGGAGACTCACATGAGGAAAGTCAGCACGCCCACACTCCAGATGTCAGATGGAGGTCCCACCACATCCCCCTTCAACATCTCTGGAGCTGAGAGGAAAAGAAATATGTTCATTAATTACAAATGCAAATCTAATTACAAGGATTCGGGATTTGTTCATTTGTGGTATTTGTTCAGCTTTATTTTTTTGCATTTATTCAGTTAAAGTGATGGTTTTTTTTTTTAGACCTAAAAACCCTTAAAGCCGGACTCTTCTTACACATGTACTCCAGCGTTCCGATGGGAGGGCTGAACTGTTTGAGGAAGAGAGGGTTGTAGGTCTGAGCGCTGCCAAAGTCTATGATCTTGATGACGTTCATGAAGGTGACGATGATGTTCTCCGGCTTGATGTCCAGGTGGAGGATGCGTCGGGTGTGCAGGTAGTCCAGACCCTGCAGGATCTGCATGATGTAGGTCACCACGTCGTCCTCCGAGTAACGGAACCTGGGAGAAAAAACGCTTGGTAAAGGACTCCAGGAATAACATTCAAGAAATAATTACAGATTTATATTATTTCCATTAGATTGATGATCAGATACTGAATGTTGAATTAAACCATATTAATTAATACATTATTTTAATAATAATAATCAAAATAAAATAAAAATGTATTTAACGTATGTATCTCAATGAAAATATTTTTTACATTAAAATGGTCCTTGGCCTGAACTAGGGTGTGGACCTCTGAATATATATACGTCATTAGAGTATTATAAAAGCCTCCGTTCCGTCCTGACCTGTCGATGACGCTGTGGAGCAGCTCCTTCCCGCTGCAGTACTCGGAGATGAGCACCAGGTAGCGCGGTGTGACGTAAGCTTCGTGCAGAGCCATGATGCGTTCGTGATGCAGGGACTTGAGGATGTCGTACTCCTGCAGCACCGTCTGTTTGCTGTCCGCCTCGTACGGGACGATCTTGGCCATGAATAGATTTCCTGTGGCGTTTTCCCGGCACTCACGGATCACACCGAAACGACCCCTGGGTGAGAAGGTCATGATATGACCTCAGATTCTTATGGAGCCACTGATTCCAAATCTAATGCTGATTGTATTCATTTACAACAAATTCACATTTAGAGATTTTTTTCCCCCATGAGTTGTTTATAGTGTAATCGTTACCTTGCTTTCTCGTCCATGAAGGTGTAGGGTTTCTGTGGAACCCCCTGACGCAGAGATCCATCCCCAGTCTTGCCCAGCGGTGTCCTGCGCCCAGAGGGTGTGACCCGTCCCGACGGGGTAACCCTTCCCGATGGGGTGACCCGTCCAGATGGGGTACCCCAGCTGTCCCCGCCCTGCACCAGAGGCGTCAAACTCTGCACCACCACCACCGTCGGCTTAACAATCACAGGAGTGACTGAAGAGGAGGAGGTGGTGGTGGTGGTTGTCAGGGGCAACGTGGATTGAGAAGGCAGTGTAACACGTGCGGCGGCAGCCGGGACGTACATGGGCAGAGAGGAAATGGGTTTCCCAATGACATGTGCAGGGGGCAGGACAGGAGAAGGAGGTTTGTTGTTTATTTGCAGAGCTGGGGTTACGGGACTCTTGGGTTTTGGAGGAACGACAGGCGGAGGAGTCAGCTTGTTCTGGGGTTTGTTCACACTGATGCTTAGGGTGGACTTGGCTTTGGCCGGCGCGGTCTGGACACTTGTGGTGGTCGGAACGGGAGCTGGTCCAGAGGAAGCGGGACTCACAGAAGGCGGGACTGGAACTGTAGGTTTGACGGTGACTGGAGCAGCCGGTTTAGCCACAGACGGTGATGGAGCTGAGGTTGAAGGGATAGTGGGTTGAGCAAGTGTCACCGTTGTGGATTTACTGGGAGCCGGTTTCATGGGAGGCACTTTCATGGAGGACATCATGACCACGGGGGGCGGGGGAGTCAACGCTGGGACGGTCCTGACCACCACGGCGGCGCTGGGTTTCACTGGTTCTTGAGTGGGATGGGGAGAGGAAGGATTACCCACAGAGACTTGATTTTACACCCAAAGATGGCGTGTTCTTCTAAATACATTTCTTCAAGACAAACACAAGTTATAATTTAAAATTTCTCCTTTGTTATGTGGCAAATAAAACCCATACCTGCAGCGTTCAGACTCACGACTTCAGAGAGGTTGCTGTAGGGACCCTGTCCGGCTTTGTTGACACACGCCACCCTGAACCTGAACGAGCAGCCTGTTGGCAGGTCCACCACGTTGAAGTAACAGTCGGCGACACCCGTCGCCACGATCAGCCAGTTGCTCTCACCTGGAAAACATCAGTATATTCTGATATTACTGACTCATTTTGATTGGAGCATGTACGGTTTGATGCTTAGAAATGTTTTTAAATGTAAAATGCTTTGATGAATGATGGAAAAAATGTGTAAACATAGGCAATAAAACATTAAATTACTGCTTGTATTAACCCACCTTCTGCCTTCCTTTCCAGAGAGTATGTGCAGGGGGCCATGTTGTCTGAGGGCCTCCACAGCACTAACGCTGTGTTGTTGTACTTCTGAGGAATCTCAGGGGTCCCGGGACGATTGGGCAATCCTGTGAAAAAACAAATACGCTGGTATTACACACCAGGAAATGAAAATGGCGTACTGCCAAAATAAAAGCCGAGATCTGTCTCAGTTCTTACGAGCCAGGGATATGGTGCAGGAGCTGGACATGGAGGCTAGCGGGTTGGTAGCCACACACTCGTAGACCCCGGCATCCTTTTTGGTCGTGTGCATGATCATCAGCAGCTGTCGGCCATCAGGGCAGGCAATCATATTCATCCTTGTGTCGATCTCCAGGGGCTTCTTATCTGAAGGAAGCATACGTGCAGAGAAAAAATATTATTTTGTTAAAATATATGATTATGATTATGTTATTACTAGGTCAAATCAAATCAATGAGATACAGATATGTCCAGGTTCTATCTCTTTGCAATATATGCAGCATGTGCGATTTGAGTATGAACTGAAATATAGATATATATATATATATATATTTATACATATAGATCTGTACCTTTCATCCAGGTGACGTTGGGGTGGGGGCTGCCTGCAGGCAGACAGCTGAGTGTGACCGGATCCCCCTCCAGCAGGACGTGATCTCTTAGCTTGATGTGGAACACTGGAGGAAAATCTGGCAACCCAACACGTTAGACGAAAAAACATATTAAATCACATCTTGTAATATACCCAGAGTTGTTTTAGCTTCTTGTTCTCACTCTCACCAGCAGCCAGTTTGGAGTACTGGCGTGAGCGCAAGGAGCTGTTGTCTCTGGAGATAGCTGATGGTATGTCCGGCTGTGAGACTGTCTTGTCCCGTCTCCCTCTGGTCAGACCCCATCTGTCCCACCTGGACCTGCGCTCAGCCTCAACACCTTCATGCAAAGAAAAGAATAACAATCACATCCATATGTCAGTAATCAGGGATGTATTCAAATTCCCATTCATTTCAACTGTTGCATCCGTACCCTTTGTTTCTGACTTCAGGCTGGACATGGAGTCCAGAGACTCGGAAGAGGTGCCGTTACTGGCCTGAGCAGCCAGTTGGTTCTGAGGAACACTGGGAACCTTCACGCCACGATTCTCTGATGTCGCTCGACGGAGCATGGAGAGAATGGGAGTCCTCTTCTGCTCCTTTTCCTCTGAGGATTTCCTCTCCTCTGAGTAGCTCCGGATCCTGGTGGAGATCCCCGCCACTGTGGATTCAATCTTCCTCCGCATCGTCAAGACAGGAGATTCATTGGGTTTCTTCAGCTCCTTCTCATCTTGTTGTTCCACCACCGAGGGTTCTCCACCGCCGTCCATCCGCGTCATCTCCACTTCTTTCTTTTCCTGAGATCCTCTTCGTCCCAGGGTCCAGGAGAGTCTTCGTTTTGAAGAACCTGTTTCTTCTTCCTTGTTGATTTCCTCCTTGCGCTCAGTTGACGGAGTTCTCTTCAGACGTAATGAGAGTCTTCTCATGAAGCCCTGGTCCTTCTGAGCTTCACGAAGGTCCTGGACCGACTTTGACTTCTCTTCCAGTCTCCGTGGAGCCAACTGCAGAGGTGCACCGATGGGCCCGGGTCTGTAAATCTCCTCACCCAACTCTGTGGAGTCCGAGGAAGCCGCTTGTGGTTTCTCATCGTTATTTTTAGACCGGGACAAAAACTTAAGACTTCTCGAGAGGGATGACTCACGTTTTTTGAAGCGAGCCTTGAAAACTTCTTCAGAGGAAATGTCCTCCAGGTCGGCTCCTCCTGAAATCTCCTGTTGCGATGAGGAACGCGTGAGAGTCTTTGGTGGACTGGGTTCTTTTGAGATGGTTTCTGGTGAAGCTACTCTGGAATAAACCGCTGCATGCTCCGTGGTGGACACCACGGCCGGCTTTGGCCGACCCGGTGGAGCAGATGGTATGCTGAAGGCAGAAGAAGATGTTTCAGATGATAATGAAGATGACGGTGGGGCGGGTGGAACCACAGGTGTAGAGGGGTCTAGAGTCGGACCTGATGGAACCATGATGGTCTGCATGATACTGGCGTATGCTGAAGTTCTTCCATCTGGGAGAACGACTCGAGCAGGAAGTGATGGTGGAACAGAAGGTGACGCCACACTTTCTTGGGTGTGGGAATATTCTTGTGTTGGTCTCACCATGAAGGAGGTTGTGGTTGTGATCTTCTCAGAGCATTTATCGGGCATGTCTACTTCCTTTTCTACATTTGCTACACTAACTTCTACATTTTCTTTCATTTTTGATTCAGAATCACTCACAATTCTTTCCTCGTCTTCTTTTATCTTCTCCTCTTTTTCTTCATTCTCCTTTTCTACTTCTTCCACTTCTATCTCCTCCTCTAGTTTAGAGTGTTGGACCTCGGCAGGAGGTGTAGGGACTCGCTGGCTCATGTACTCTGATGATTCAACCAGGGGTTCTTCTGATATGCTCATGTCCTTCTCTGAGAAACCACTCGTGCTGGATCTCTCGTCAAAATTACAGTCCGTAGTCAACCCATCAATCTTCTCATTCATGGTCTCATCAGGTTTAATGTCTCTCTCCATTAAGGAGTCCTCATTTTCTGCTTTGGTGGGACTCTCTTTCACCGCCGACTCTGGGGCAGGTGGTTTTGGTGAAGGTTCCCTGGGTGTCACGGGGCGGGAGTCCAGCCTGGTTTGCTCTGTTAAAGATGACATAGATATAGCTTCTTTCAGCCTTCTTTCTTCCACCTGTGCTAGCGGTATCTCCAGAGGAGCTCCAGACCGACGGTGAAGAACAATCGGCTCTGAATCTCCTTGACTGAAAGACGCACTTTTGCGCAATATTTTTGGTTTGGAAACTTCCTCTCTCTGTGATGACTCACTGGATGCCGCTCTGATCAATGGGGGTGGGCCTAGCCTAGCGGTGCGAGAGTAACGATCTGAGGATGCTCCTCGTTTATCTTCTCCCATCCCTAAAGTTTCCAGCAGTGGTCCTCTCAATCCACTCATCTTGTTATCCACAGATCCACCACGAAGCAGCCGCTGTCTCATCAGCTCCAGTTTATGAGCGTAGTCCTCCTGGCTCATCTGGACGGTTCCCGGGCTAGTGCTTCTCCTTGGTAGTTCCATAGAGACGGCTTTCTTCAGGACTCTCCTGTCATCCTCCTGGGTTCCCTCTGCAGCACCATCCTCCGGTGTAATGCGGAGCAGCAACGCGCTGTCGGCTGAGCCACCGCGTCTGAGTTCTCCTCTGCGTCGTCCTCCCTCCGGTTTGTCCGACTCCACGCTGGAACCCCGGCGCAGTGGTTTTCTGGACAGTTCAGATTTTTGGGGTAATTCAGCCAGTGGTTCTTCGTCTGAGGAACCTTTATCACTGTCCGGTGATGACCTTTTCCTCTGGCGGCTTTTACCTGTGACCTCATCTGTTTTTTTAGGGTCAATCTCCATTGCCTCCTGTGGTTGAACAGGGGACCCAGACCATTTATTGGTTCCATTCTGCTTCCCTGTTTCCTGCTCATTGGTCTGGATCTCATTCAGGGACATCCTGGATCCAGAGAACTCCATGTTGAGGGGCATTGGAATAAACGGCAGCTCATCAATGTCTTCATCGGAATCTGAGGATGATGACGGCACAGGTGAACCCTCTTTCAGATGCCTGGGCACCGCGATGGAGATGTGGCTTGAGGAATCGTTCAGCAATTCGGGGATGGATCTCATGACCATTTTGGATTTATAGCTGATTAGAGAACGCTGTAAAGGAGATAGGATACAGTAAACATTTAAAAATATGTAACTAATTAACTATTCACAGGAATCAAATTAAACTCTTACCTGCCATTTTCTGCGAGATACAAATTTCTTTAATGCTTCTGTGCTGATAGCCTTCCCCTTGCTAAGAGTCTGTAACAATAAATAGATATTATATGCAACAGAAAACATTTATTTGTAGATGGTAAACACAGTAGCATGCGAATCTGGCCTCGTTTTACCTTGAACCAAGGGTGTCGGAGACATTCCTGAGTATCAGGTCTCCTGAAGCAAAATTATGGTTTGTTACAGTCTTTCAAAAAAATGTGGCCTTACAATGAAAAACAATTTTCTGCACGGTTAAAAAAAAAAAAAAGTGTAATTATATTGTTACTCTTTAGAAGAGTTCAGTTCTTAAATAGAGATATAGATTGTTACTCACAGCCTGTCGGCCACCAGCAGCTTGATGATGAAACCTTTAGCCTCCCGGCAAAGGTCAGCGAACATGTTTTCCTCGAAGGCGACGTTATAGTTCCTGATGTTCAGCACAGAGCTGCGGTCGTTCTCACCGGCAAATGGAGAAACTCCTGTCAGGCTAACCACAGCAAAAAAAGATCGACATTTAATGAGGAGCTCACAGGAAATGTGGAACCTAATAAACTTATCAAAGACTCGATTTCTCCATTTTGAGGCTTACGAAACATGTTTAATAATAAATCAAATTTATTATTTTACTCACCACAGATATGTAATAACTCCAACTGGCCTGCACAAATAAAGAGAACAAGGGAAAAAAAGTACTGTGTGTTATGACACAACAAAAACAGACAAAGAGTGAAAGTGTAAAGTAAGAAAAATATATTTTACCAGATATCTGTCGCTTTGGACACGGGGGTCTGATTGACAATTTCTGGGGCAACAAATTCCGGTGTTCCATATTTGCAGTATTGAGCCTCATCAGGTGTAATTATCACCGCGTTGCCAAAGTCACAGATTCTGATCAGATCTCCTTGGGCGTCTGCCATGAGGATGTTATCAGGCTGAGGAAAGAAAGTGGAAATAATATCATTCTATGTCCTACGATAAAAGTACAACTTTATACCTTATTTATACCTTGATGTCCAGATGGATGATGTTCAGATGATGAAGGTAGTCAAGCCCCTCAATAAGTTGTCTTATAAATGATCGTACCTGGTGAGGGAAAAAATACAAATGTGTCAGTATATCTGATTTATGTGTGATCGTGACATAAACATTTAATTTGGACAGCAGAAGTCATAAACTAAACTTACATCTGATTCCATCACTGTTGATTTCTTTGTAAACCTGTCAAGCAGCTCTTCATGGCATCTTTTAATAATAATTAAGGATGTTTTTCTGGGCCTTAAGATACATTGTATATTATGCAAGAATGACAATGTGTTGCAATATTTATGCGTGTACATGTTTTACGTACAAAACTCTTCATAAAACGCTTTTCAAATCACGAAAATGCAGATAGTTACAGTAAATAATAATAAAAAGCAATTTATTTGTGTTATTAACTGTGTGCCATGCATGGGAAGCAGTAATAATACAAGGATACATTTCAGTGACGATGATGACTGCGTTCTTCTTCTCAAAGGCATCGTGAAAGTACAGGACTCTCTCGTGGTCCAGCTTGGAGAGCAGGTTCATCTCTCTGACAGCCGACGGCTTCTTCTTGGCCCGGGTGGAGATAAACTTTGCTGCATACTCCATTTTGCCCACTTTCTGGGTCACGCGTTTGATGTAGGAAAATGCACCTCTGGAAAAAATATATATATTTGATCTCTATCGGTCCAGAATAGTTAAAAAAAATGTTCTCAAACCAATAGTTTACCTTCCAATTTCCTTGTGGATGTCATAGTAGTCTGTCAACCTGCGCATTTTCCTTCGAATAGTCTCCTCATCATCCACTGGTTCCTCTTTAGTTTTAGCTACAGAAGTCATTTATGAATTATTGTAACTTATGAAATGATAAAACACTAAAATCATCACGACAAAGACTTGATGTTTATTGGTTGACCTCTTACCTTCATGAATGGTGAGTTCGGCCTTACAGGAAACAGAACCTGCCAGGTTCCTGGCGGTGCAGGTGTAAACCCCGGAGTCCTCCGGGCGAGCGTTCAGGATCACCAGGGAACATTCGTTGTCATCGTACACAAACGTGAAGTGACTGCTCTCGCACAACAGGGTGTCATTCTGAAAGCAAACGATCTCGGTTTCATTCAAAGAGGATTTAGCTCTTTCGTCATTGGTCAATGCTTATTTTACTTGTTCGACCTATATTGTTTCTGTGTGCCGTGCTAAAATATCTGCAGTTTCCCCCAAATAAACCTGTAAAATGGATAAAAGTGAAATAACCTTGAACCAGAGGATGTCCGGGATGGGTTTGCCCTCCACAACCACAGCGAAGCGAGGGGTGTCTCCGGCACACACGTCCAAATCCTCCATGATGGTTTCAAACGTCGGTGGAGCTGTGTCACACACACAGACAAACAGCCCTTAGATTTAGAGTTTGATTGATCGATTGATTTATTGATCGACCGTTTACATGACCTACCTGCCATCTCCACGCTGAAGGTGCAGCTGTCGCCGCCGTACTTGTTGGACGCCATGAAGTCCATCTCTCCGATGTCAGCGCCTTTCACCTTGAGCAGCTTCAGCGTGTGCTGGTCGTCATCCGGCATCATCATCTCGTACAGGCCCGCTCTGCTGGCCAGGACCACTCCTCTCCTGTTTATTACAATACCATTATTAATATGCCATATTATAAACAGAAGGCTGTGTCCGCACAGATCTAAAATAAGATTTTTCTTCACTGCTCTGGAATGTTTGATAATCACTTGGCGTCAAACAGCTGCTTTTATAACCTGTCACATTCTATTTTTAATTCTGAGTCACATCCTATAACACGCAGCCTCCACGGGGTGGCAGTTTGTCTACCTAATAATACACTTAATAATCACTGCAGTTGTATTACAGATTTGAGTTGAGATTTAAAAATAAATAAATAATGGCAAATATAAATATAAATACACTATAACTACAGCACATTATATTTTGTTACTAAAAATAAAGCAAAGGAAAATTTGATAGAAAGTTCACGATACCTCTTCCAGGCGACGGCAGCGTTGACATGATTCAGGGTGACGGTAATGGTGACTGACTGGTTTTCAATCACATATACAATATCTGGCTTATCAATGATCACTGGAGCCTCCTGAAGATATGGACCTTTGAGAAAAAGTTGAACAGGTATGGTGTTTAAAAAAAAAACCTATGGCATGCACTGATGAATATACAGATTTTCCAAAGATTGCACCTCGGTCCAGGAGCTGCAGGGGGTCGGTGGCCGGCGAGGGTTTGCTGAAGGCCTTGGAGGTGATGGTCAGCACCCTGAAGGCGTAGCGCACTCCTTTGGAGAGGGTGGAGATGGTGAAGGTGGTCTCCTTCAGGCCCGAGGCGATGATGGTCCACTGGATGGAGCCCAGGGCTTGTTGCTGGATGGCGTACATCAGGGAGCTGGGCTCTGAACCAATACATGCAATTATGTTAAATCTTCAAAAAACAATTTGATGAACTAAGCTCTTAAAATGCACATTTAGCTTATAGTAAGAGTCAAACTACATTTCTAGATAGTTATGTTACAATTTAGCATAATGTGCCTATTTTATGCATGTGTCATTTGCTTCAATATGTCACTGACCTTATTATCTTGGGTGTGTGTTTGAAAGCATTGTGTCTCATATATTTGTATGAATTTTATCATTTAAAACATATGTTTATTATCCGTCTAAAGATTGAAACATCTCTGATTAAACGTTGTTGCGTACCAATGGAAGGGTCCAGCCTCCTGGGTTTCTTCCATCTTAAGATGATGGTTTTACCAGTGATGGACTCTATGACTGGAGTCCCATCAGGAGGGTCGGGGAGGATATCTGAACAAGAGTGGAGTAAGTGGTCCATTTCAGATCCAAAACCATGAATGAACATTTGCTTGACAAATGGAATAAAGAAATTACCTGTGACGTAGAGATGAGCGTAGCAGGTAGCTTTGCCTACTTTGTTGGAGATGACGCTCTTGTAGACGCCACCGTGTGCGTGGCACACCGTGCGGATGACCAGGCTGTGGACGTCACGGACTGCAGGGGATGGAGAAAAAAAGATTTCTAGATGCAGACGTCTTATTAGCTCTGTTTATTTGCATGTCCGCTGTGAAACACTCACACTGAGTCATCTTCCTGTCCTCTGTGCTCTCGATCTTTTTGCCGTTGTGGAACCAGACGATGGTGGGATACGGCAAACCGGCCACTTTGCATTTGAGCACGGCCTCCTTCCCCACGATCACGTCCAGGTCGTACAGGGGTTTGATGAAGTCGGGCATAGTGAAACGTTCCACCTCATTCTCCGGCACCTCGGGCTCCTCTGGGATGGACGGCATCTTCTCCAGTTTAGCCCTAAGTTAAGAAAAAGGACTCGGCATTAAAATCGACGGTGCATTTTGTCTTCTGTAGGCTACAATAGTCCAGGAAACATCTTACATCTGCGAGGAGATGGCCGGCCGCGGCTCTTGGATGTAAAGTTCAGCAGAGCTCTCTGCGTCTCCGTGATTGTTACTGGCGATGACCGTGTAGAAACCTTCATCGTCATTGGTCACGTGAGAAATGATGAGCGAGTGCCGCCCGCCCTCCTGAACAATCCGAATGTCCTCGCTCTCTGTGAGCGGATGGTCTGAGGGGGACAACGGAAGCTGGATTCATACAGTGTCTTAGGAATCCTGAATATTATTCCTATGTATTCATTTGTAATTATCTACCTTCCTCATATTTAGATTTTTTATGGAAGGCAATTTCGAGAAAACAAAACAAAGCCTACCAAAGTGACTCCACGTGATCTTGGGCGAAGGTGTGCCGCTGACTTTGCAGTCAAAGCGAGCGTTCCGCCCCTCGATCACTTCCAGGACGTCCAGCTTGCGGGTGAAGAGAGGTTCGACGGAGGGGACGACCTTTAGTTTACCACATGAGGTCACTTCCTCTGAGAGGCGCAGATAACACCACAAATGGAGGAGAAAAAGGGGAAGGTGCGATAAACGATAAACAAACTGCATTTTAATTTACACACACCAGTGTTTCCCCTACGTTTGCTGCTTTGGGGGATGCTTGGCTACAGGGGGGTTAACCTCTCCCCCATTGCTATAGGGTTAGACCTAACCCACCCTAACCCTAACCCAATCCACTAACCCAACCCCCTATCCCTAATTCCATTCTTATAACCCTACAGAGTGGAACCGGATGGATGCGGAAGGGTTGATATAGTGGGGACATGGCAACTTCCAGGTCTCTTGGACCTTCCTATCAAAAGTTATTTGCAGAAAACTTGATGAGAGGTTTTTGAGTTTTCGCTATTTCACCAACAAAAGTTAAATTAAGGTTAGGGTTTCGGGAAAGGGAGCGGCTAAAGCGATGGGAGGTGGTACCAAGGGGTTTTCAGGGACCCCTAACGCGCAGGGATCGGTCCTGTGTTGCTCAGACATTGAGAAGTGGGAGAAACAGGAAGATACTTTCGGGCTTTTTGAATTTTCACCTACTTCCCAATGTCAGAGCGACACAGAACCAAGACCACCATGTTAGGGGTCCGTGAAAACCTCTAGAGACCAAATCCCATCTCTCTAGCAGTTTCCTATCACCGAACCCCAACACTAATTCCACATTTGTTACCCTAAAATGGGGAGCCGGAATAGGGATGAAAACCCAGATTCCACTTTTTAGTCCGCAAGTTAACCACAATTGCTCCCATAAAAATAGGAAAGCATTAGGGAAGGGGAGGGGCGTTTTTGTACCTTGTATAAAATTCAAAAGGGGACCTTTAAAACTTTTTGTAATCCTGCTCAAGGGTGTCTATGTTTTTACGCCGCATACCTTTGGCCGTGCTGAGCTTGCACACGTACGTGCCGCTGTCGTCCTCGTGCACCGAATTGAGCAGGAGTCGACACTTGCGTCCGTCAAAGTGCATCTTACAGTTGAGCAGCGCCGGCTGGATCAGTTTCCCGTTGGCCAGCCAGTCCACATCCGTGTCCTTCGGTCCCAGTACGTGACACTCAAACAGAACCGTCTCCCCGGCCTTGGCTGTGATGTCCCTCACGGGGCGGATGACGGCTAGTCCCGGCTCCACCGGTGAAGCTGGACCGAAGTAAAAGAAAACCTTCTGAGGAAAGTATATATATATACAAAATTTAAAAAAGGGGAAAATATTCAACCGAACGTACCTTTCACCTCGAGCTTTCCTTCGCACTGCTTTGTTCCGTATTCATTAATGATCTTACAGGTGTAAATACCAGAATCTGATCTCGCCGCCGATTTGATGGTCATCTCGAAGGTGCTGTCTTCTGTTTCTCGTACGATGTGACGCGGGCCAGTTTTCACCGTGACTCTGTCCCTCAGCCTACGTATGGGAACAAGGTACCACAACAAGAAATGACTCGCCTACAGCCCTGACTCTATTTTAAATTGAATTTATGCAATGAGGTGTTACCAAGCATTGGGTATGAATGTGTTCGGGAGGCAAAGAGATAGTAGAGGAGAGTCGGTCTTATTATTTTCTGTCTTTTTCTCTTATTATCTCTCACAGAACCTGTCTGAGTGATTCCGCCTATTCTCTGCTGTATTACAAGATTAGACTGGATTTAACTCGCCGATTGTAGTCATTTTTTTCATATTACAGTTTAGCTGAGATTCATTTTAAATCTTCTCAACAACAATGTTCTCCTGTCAGCCACATGTATGAGATCATAATCAGGCATTAGTCTTCTCATAGGAATACAAAATATTACCAGAGCAGCATCATTTGCTGCCGTCAGCAGTGATGCAGATTCTAGCGTTATTGTCTTAGAGCTCATTAGTTCAACCCAGCACTGAGAAAAAGGAGGAAGCGTGGTGTTCTTCTCTTTGGCTGATTAGGACTGTTTGTGTTCGCCTGGAGATTGTTAGGCTCAATAATCGCTGAGTTTCCAACTCGCTTAATAACAGACGCATTGTAAGAACAAAGCGGTCAAAAGCCAGCTTGCTGATTTCTAGTAAAGCTTCAAAAAAAAATGATGACGTGGAGGGTCCTACCCACCAATAGAGCATGGGTTTGGGTTGTCCACTTGTCCGGACAGACATGGTGACCTCCTGACCTTCAACCACAGCCTGATCACTCATTTTTACCTGCGTGAACATTTAAATGCAAGTTAGAGGCTGGAAGATGTTTTATTCTACGTCAGATCTTTTTTGGTCGAGAAGAATGCACAGTGTTATTCCGCAGGTATAAAGGGAATGAGGCAGATTGATACAATGAGCTGTTCCTTTACCAGGAACGCGGGGGGTTTCCTGAAGCGCACGTCAATAGTCCGCCTGGGCTCTGGCCCTCCGAAATCCATCCCTTCCTCCAGAGGACTCAGATACTCCTCATCAGACGTAATGGGGCTGCTGATGTCCATAGGAACGCCCAGGTTTCCTCTGGGCTCTGCTACAGACTCTATGAAAAGCAAGATTATATTGTGTTTCCATGTTGTGTAGTACAAAAAAAGCGAATGAATAACAAAAACTTGAAAACGCAATTATTATCTGACATGTCAATTGTGGTATCCAAACAATAGTGGATTCACAGTAAGTGGAGGCATCTTCCCTCAGTGTGCAATTTATAGTTTCAGTTTCGCCCCTGAGTTGCTATGGTAACTATAAGTGAGGTTGTTCAGCTGGAATATATGGCGCACACAATTTTGCTCAGGGAGATAATGAAGAGGGGGTAGGAGAGAAAATCAGCTGAAACACAAACGGCAGTGTGGGAAGAAAGCAGAAGACGCAGATTAGGATGCCTTTTTCCGCTTAATCCCACAAATAAAATAAAATAATAAAATAATCTGAGGTAGATTGAATTGCTTTCCTTGCAGATAACACCGAACGTTTTTTGCGCCAAATGTGACCAACAGCATGACCTTTTCATGATCACACTTATTTCATTTCTTAATTTAAGATAGGTCTCACTTACGTGTTATATGATAACGTTATATAAAAAAAATATTTAAAAAAAAATTACCTGCTTTAACCGTGAGCGTGGCGCTGCTGGATGCTTTCCCCACCTGGTTCGCGGCGGTTACGCAATATTTCCCTCCATCGCTTATTTTTGCTGATTTGAGGAACAAACTGTGTCGTTCACCCTCCACTTTCACTGTATAATTTGCATTGGCGACGAGACTGGTGTTGTCTTTAGTCCAGGTAACTGGAAAATGAAGAAGAAGACCCAGAAGACAAATAATTGCACTTGCGTATCGATGATATAAATGATAACGTTTTTACTTTTTTATTAAAATGCAGAATGAAGGGTTTTACCTTCAGGAATGGGGGTACCGGCAATATTACATTTCAGCAGCACATCTGCACCAGCAGACACCACAGTGTCCTGCAGAGGAGACTCAAACACCGGGACCTCCATTGGATCTTCTCCGGCAGACACGTACGAATCATCTGAAGAATCTGCTCAAAATTGGAACAGAAACATTTTTGACCAAACTGGAGCTTCACATTACTACGGGAGGCTTAAAAAGAGAAATGGAAAAAAAAGTCTGACCCAACTCTGGAGACATGGGTCGAGTGCGCCGTTTCTTTCCTTTGGTCTTCTGCTGTTGTCCTTCTTTAACACCTGAGCTGATCTGCTGCAACGCCTCCGTCTTCACAGGAACATCTACGTCCATCTTTTCCTCCTCAACAATAATCGTAGGCACTCTTATCTTGGAGGTGGGTTTTGAGACCTCCACTTCCATTTTCTCCTCTGGTGGAGCCACCGGTGACGCTCTCTGAGGTTTTGGAGGAGGCAGAGGTGCTAGATCTTGCACCACCACCACAGTGGACCTTCGCTGTACAAGTGGACTCTCGGGTCTGTTTTCAATCTTCCTCAAGGCTACTTCTACTGGCGTCTTCCTCCCTGAAGATTCGTCCTTCTGCAGCGGGGCTTCTTTGACGTGTGGAGAAGATTCCTGCATTCGAGATACTCTCTGCACCAGCGGACTCGGTGGCCTTCGTTCCAGCTTGCGTGGAGTCATCTCAGAAAGGTTCCTGCTCGGTGACTCCTCCCTTTGTTGTTGGTGATATAAAGATGGAGAAGAGGATCTCTGGATGATTTCTGTCACAGGACTGACTCGACTTAATTCTCTCAGCGATCTTTGTCCAGGTAGGTCCGAGAGCTGCATGGACTGTGGGGTTCCCACAACTTCTCCAAACCTGCTGACAGTCACAGAGCTTCCTGTGGTTTGGATTTGTGATCTTTGCTGCTCTTGTGGTTTTTGCTGTTCGCGCTTCATGGGTTGCAGACTTGAGTCTCTTTCTTTTTCTTCCTTCTCCCGTTGGGCTCGTTCCCTTTCTTGAAGTTTCTGGAGGACCTGCGGAGGAATTGGTTCGATTTTCCTGAGAGGCTGGCGCTGCTTGGCCCGCAACGTGAGCTGTTCGGTGGAGAAGGACTTCTTCATGTGAGGTTTCCCCACGAGTTTCTTGATGCGCTGGAGCTCCTCCGTGAACTTGTTCTCGATGTCCTGAACTTTTTGGGAGTAGCGAGGTTTCTCCTCCAGCGACGCGGCTCTCTGTTTGAACATAGACCTGCGCTCGGCAGCATCCTCCTTCAGAGCCTCGCGGAGATCTTCCCTCGAACTTTCTCTGGAGATCCCCAACCGGCTTCCTCCATCGTCCGAGTCCACAGATCCGGCGCGGTTGAACCCTGCCCAGGACCTACCTGAGGTGGAACCTTCCGGAATATCAAGGCTTCTCCTCCGCTCCTCTAAACCACGGACCTTCTCAAAAACCTTCGAGCTTGCCCTGGTGAGCTTTGGTGAAGGTCTAGAGTTAAACTCTTTCCGCGAGTACTCGCTCAGTGGAGTCTGTGGACGAGAGTCCTGGTTGGTACTTTGGGACGCAGATTTTGGTTGCTTCACCTTTTCTTCAAACTCCCCGGGCACCGTGTCCTGGTATTCGGTCGTCACGGCGATCTTTGTCCGTAAGCTGAGGGGTGTGTTTGAACCAGAGCGACTTGGCATAGGAGAGGTGGAGGTGCGTTTGACGAGTCTCGGGGATCGGGGTGGGAGGACCTGTGGTGATTGACTCCTAAAATAAGGGATTTGAAAAATAAAAATCCAATGAGCTCTAAATGTAACTGATGAGTTGTTGTTTTTTGAAAAAAAGCAACAATTTGATTTCTTTTTTCTTGCCTGGTTGGGTTTGAGTGATCCTCATATCGTTGTGTTCCATCATGTTCTACACATTTGTCCACCACTGCATCTCACAGGAAAAGAAGATATAACATATTTGCAAAATAAAACATAGAAAATGTAAAGTATGCCCCACAGCAGTTTAAAAAACAAAACAACATATGTTATTGGTTTGGTTCCTAGTATTTTCTCTTCTCTTGTCCTACTTCCTGTTTTACTTTGTAGTGTATCTCTCTTGTCTCTGTTTATTTTTAACTTCCTGTTATTGTTTAGATTTCCGTCCTCATTTTTTCCACCTGTGTCTTGTTGATATCTCCTGTGTCTCATTAATCTCACCTGTGTCCTGTTGTCCTGCCTCACTGGTGTATAAAATGTCAGCATTTGTCTAGGTTCTGTTTGTCCGGGTGGTTGTGTGGGCTGTTGTCATGTGTGTGTAGTAGTGTGTTTTTTCAGTTTTCTCCATTTATTATAACTACACTTAAAACAGAGACAAACAAATTCAGCAACTATATGGCAAAAATTAAGAAACGCTATATTCAGATGTGTCCACATGGGGCATCTGACTCCCATTCATCATGTAAATAAAAGGATAAAATGGGAAATAAATCAGTATTGGGTTCTCAGCTCTAAAATTGAAGCCAATCAATGTTAAGAGTGTAATCCCAGGATACCTGAATGCACAGCCTGGTCCTCAAACTCCCAACTTTCTTCTTTGGTCTCAAATTGGTCTCCGCCTTCATCCTCTGTTGTTTCAGAATCTGAAATATATAGTAAAAAGCAAAAAAATATATACCATGAGATATACATGTAATATTATATAAATACAAATGTGCTCCAGCTGCAGCACTTGTAAGCGGAGATTCTGGAAACTCAGGCATTGGTTGGACTGAAAATAGAAAGCGCCACTGAGTCACCGGTATCCCAGCAGCTCTCCTGAGGTGTTTGCTTCACCGGAGGTGGAATTACTCATAAAAAAAAAAAAAAGAAAAATCATTTGTTCTCTTGCAGTAGAAGAACAATAGGATGATTTTGGTCTGCGTGAACACAAAAAAGAGAGTGTGGAAACAAAACATTTCACAAGAAAAACTGTTTTGGTGGACCCCTGGCTTCAAACTCTTGAGTTTTTTAACTGGGTCAGTTCTGGAGGAAACCACAACGAGACCAAGCGTATACGGCACACTCGAATCAGATTGTGTCGTCCGCGTGCACAAACCTGCCCATCCTGCAAAAAATTAAAACTTCAGCCAATCTTATACTCCCACTTTAATTTGACTATAAAAAAAAACATTTAGAGCATATTATATGATTTTCTTTCTTTGCAAAAATGGGTTGTATAACAATAATAATGCTTAGAACCGACCCACACTCCCACCACCACCACCACCTACCTTTGCACATACACACATCACAGTGTGTATCTGTGTAAGTGCAACTCCTGACAGTCGTCTTTGAAGTTGCACGGCATGATGCCGCTTTCTATTGGTCACAGAGATTATTGTACACCAGAATAACACAATAGTGACGCTTTATCTCCTTTACACGTCTCTGCTTGTTATTTTATTTTATATTGAGGAAAAAAAAAATGCCTAGGTCAACATTCCATTGAAGCTATAACAGCAAAAGATGGATAGAAATTGTACTTGCCTGATTTTTTTTTCTTTGGTCTGGATTCATTATTTTCCCATTACTGTTGTTATATCCTCGACAAAAAGCTGTTGCCTTGGCTTACACTCAGCAGCAGGGTATTCCCCAGGACACGCTGGGGGTTCCGAGCCATTACTACACGCCTAAATCAGGAAATCCTCCACAAAGAACACCAGCGTGTTGGACGCAAAAGCTTTAACTTGTTATACAAATGTGTGTGTGTGTGTATATATATATATATATATATGCTGTAAGTCTGCTCACGTGCAGGCGATAGCTCCTCCATCAAAAGGGGAAAAAAAGAAGAAGGCACTTTGGTCCATTATGTAACAGGTTGCATCTCAGAGTCTCAGCAGCTCCTCCGAGAGAATTCGTGTGTGTGAGAAGCACAGAGCTCCATCCGCAGGTGGAAATGTCTTTTGAATGCATATCATCCACTCGGAGGGAGCCCACCCCCCCCCCCCCCCGCCCCCCCCCCACCCACCCACCAACACCCCCCTCCACCTCTGTACACACAATAGCCAGTGACAGTGTGAGCATCATCCACCCCACAGGAAGCAGAAACCGGTGGGAGTGATCTCCAGCTTTTTGTTGGAGTATCACTGTTCTACCACAGTGGCTGACATTTTTTTTTTTTTTTTTTTTTTTTCATTCCCCCCCATGTTGTCGGAGTCTTCTTCCTCAGCTGGTGTGATGAGACAGAGAGAGAGAGAGAGAGACAGAGAGAGACAGGAGGAGAATCACTGCACCAGCCAGAGGGAGCTCCTCAAATCACTGGCTCCTTCCACCGTCCTGTTTCCATGGAGCACGGCGCATGTAGCCACAGCATTGGCAGCTCTTGTGTGGATGCATATATGGAAGAAAATGCAGCTGCTGCTCGTGTTTGACGCAGTGATGTCAATGATATGGCATTCTACATTTTAAATGATGTAAAAAAAAAGATTCCAGATTCCAGAGAAAAAATCGGAATAAACATCATCAACTCTCGCACATGTCAGAAAATCCCCGTTTTCTCAACTCAGCTTCTGGTAAATCTATGTCAATGACCACTTTCATAATAGCGTTTGCCATGATGATGATTTCACACAGGCCCTCTGTACTGTAAAAATAAGCTGTGCTAAAATAGCTGCGTTCTCACTGTCACTGTAAAAAAAAAAAAAAAAAAAGGAAGAATGTGATATTGCCCACACAGCAAATGCTGATGCCGCCATTACATCCAGCCTCTCCTCTTTGTTGTATGGTAACGTGACCATATCAATATCAAAAAGTCTTATTCCTATGAATTATATGATCAATAGATTTAATATGCGCTGCTTGTAGTGATGACATAAGGAGCTCTGCATTCTCAGTCAGATCTATAAAGAAAATCTGATCTGCTCATTGCTTTTAATTTCCCAGGTTGAAAAATTCCTGGTATGCCGAATGGACAGAGATGGAAAAAAAAAGAAAAAGCAAATGGAACATATTGAATGTTGATTGGAACTGAAATATGCTGGGGTCATTTTATGGTAGAGTCATGTCTTCTTTCTTATTACAGCTTAATAAGTCAGAAATATTTGTTCTGAAATATTGGAATATTTCCAACTAAAGTTTAACGCATTGATCTGCCAACTCAGCTGTAAAAAATAAAAGTGTATTTTTTTGTTCTTATTAAAGCACGGCGGTGCTGAAGGGGGATTTCCACCGTGTGACCGCGGCTCCACCTGTTCACTCACTTTCATGTCTCCCAGAGGAAGACAACACTGTGGACGGCGTCCAAACACACTGGAGAGACGCCACGGGAACGCAGGCGGCATCTAAAGCTCTTCATAACAGCTCTCTCTCCCTCTCTCTGGAAAGGTTGAACAGGTGATTCAGCCTCATGCGCTTTAAATATGATCACAGAGAGTTATTGAGCTGGTATGAATCATGCCGAGAATCCGATCCCGGCAGCATTTTTTTTTTTTTGCATTTTTGGGTCCATAGCGGTGGACTTCATATCGTGCCCATCATTGGGTCCATGTAATTGGCCCATTCCCTGATTAGTGGAGGGACAAAAAAAAAAAAAAAAGTCGTCCAGCCCCGGGCTAAAATTAGCAGTGATGTCTTTCTATGTGTAACAGGAGAGACGCTGGCCTGCTAACATGAGAAAAATCTCAGGCCTGGCACATTCCGCTGTATAAATAACCCAGGGGGGCTGGTGTGCTGTGGCAGGGGGGGGGGAGCGTGAGGGGGGGGGGGGGGGGGGAGCGGGACGGAGAGAGAGAGAGAGGGCTCGGGCGGCACGGCTGAGTGATGGGACAGCTGGAAACTGTCGCACATGGCAAAGCCGCAAAGAGCAGAACATCAAAATGAAGGTTAACGTGGGGAGTCAAGGGAAAAAAATGGAGGCTCTGATTGATTTAAACTTTAAAAAAAACAAAGAAGTGTGAATACGATTTGATTAAAAAAAAAAACTAAAACACCGCTCCAGCCCTGACTGGAATATTCAGTGTTGTTTTATGCCACTGATGCCGCATAAAATCACATGGTCAATTCAGGACTTCATTTTAATTGCACCGCCAAACAAAAACATCCAGCAGCTGCAGGATTCCTGTCATCCTGCAGTTTCTATAAATGCTCTCATCTATACTCATAGTATTGAAGCTGATATAATGTAGAATACACAATATCGTGTGTCTACTTACATGAAAGTCCTTTTTTTGGCATGGTCCACCATTCTCTGAAGGAGGTGCTGAATGAGCACTTGTCTATTTTATTGTATTTTCAGTGTTGAGCATCAAAACATTATTCAGGTGTTCAGCGGTGAGAACTGAAAGCAACACTATGTGTGTGTTTTGTTTTTTTTTGTAGTCAGGGTTGTGTTATAGTGTGTATCTATATACAGTAGTTTGGTAAAAAAAAAAAAAAAAAAGAGAAATGAATCTCTGCACACATGGGAGCCAGCAGACGTAGTCATGTACCCGTCCCGTTTTAGACCAGCGGTGTCATTAGCCAGATGTTGACATCTTTGTGCGTGCAAACACACAAACTCAGCAATAAAACACAGGTTGAACTTGTGGGGGTGTGTTTCCTCTCGACAATCGCACGTCGAGCACTGCGGAACAATGACGAACCACATTTTTCAATTCTGCTGGCGAAAGTAATGAGGCCAGCCGCATTCAGATCAGTGTCTGCGATGCACAAAGAGAAAAGTGCTGTTGACGAGAATACAGACGAGGAGCCGCAGCGTCACGGCCTCCTCGGCTCAGACGCTGAGTTTGTCAAACGCTGTGATGTCGGCGTGCGCTTTGAATTCCGATCCGTCCTCCGTGACCCTGGGACTCCACTTCAAACTCCGAAAATATACTAATGTGTACCAATACTCCCTCGTTCAATTCTACAAGTCCCCATCACGGGAATATATTTACTTTCTGACTACCAGCTACATGTTTTTCTGTTTTTTATAATCTCGCAATCAAAGTCAAGTCATAAAAAGAGTGAAATGACAAACATCTTGAGCCCTAAATAAAGAAAATATTTGAACGTCCAAACAGCATCCACAGCAGTGTCACTCACTGAGAGGCTGAATCCGACAGGAACAGGAAGTCCTGTATCCACAGTCATACATATGGATGTCTCAGGTATCACAGCTTCCTGGGGACACTGTAGGATTTTTTTCATTTTCTAAATATCCAGAGTGTGATGGAAAATATCTTTTACTAGATCTTATTTTGACCCCACACCACACACACAAAAATCCTGTTTTTGTCTAAATGCAAATGTCAAATGAGATTTTTTTTTTTTTACCTTCTCCCAGATCCAGGACGGCGAGCACGGCGCTGCTCCGAGCTTCTCCCAGGTGGTTGTTGGCGATGCAGGTGTAGAGTCCGGCGTCGCTGGGTTTGCAGTCCCTGATCCACAGGCCCCCGTACTCCTGGTTCTCCATGTTGAGCAGCTCCTCGTTGTGGTACCAGTACAGCGAGGGCTGGGGGTCCCCGGCCACCGTCACCTTCAGGCGGATGTCGCAGCCCGTGCCCACGGCGGCGTTCCTCATTTTCTTGACAAACACCGGTGGAGTCGGGGTGGGGTGACCCGGTCCGGGGACCACCTGCACGGGGTTCACTTTGGAGCGTTTCGGGGGGACCACGGGGCTCCGAGAGGCCACTGCCTCATCGGGACCCTTTTTTAGGGTCATTTGCACCTCTGCCTTCCTCATGGTGGAACTGATTGGGCAGATCCCCCAATGGGTTGTTTAACTGTCCCACTAAAGACTACCAATATATATATATATATATTGTATTGTAACATTCAGAACCAAATTTTAGCCAAGGCATCAGAGTCTATGAGTATTCGCATGTCCATAACACTTAGCCTTATTCTCACATTTTTTCTGAACTATAAAATACTCTCTGCATTCCTATTATTGGGAAAACCAAATCCAAAAAATCAGAATCCTATTGTGAGCCATGGATGAACGTCTTTGTGGTCTGAGTTCAGTCGTCGAAGGCAGAATAAAGAGAAACGGTCTGATTACCAGATGAGTTCAGATGATGAAACAGAAAGCTGTCCCTCTCCTGCCCAGAGGTATTTTTAGGTGAAGACCCAATGGCTCACGTTGCATTGACCAGTTCCTCTGACTGGTTTCTTCTGGAAAGTGAAGGCCCGGCTCCTCTCTGACTTTTTCCTCAGCTTCTTAAAAAAAACATCATCTCCCCGTTGTCCTCCCTGAGTTTCCTTGTATTCCACTTGTATGTGTGTTCTCGCTCTGCCTCTGATTGAATGCAGACGTCAGGTCCTGCACCGGCCGCCCCCCCCCCCCTTTTTTTTTTTTAAGCCATCCCAGTCATGCCCCCCGGTCCCCCCCCCCCCCCCTTTTTTTTTTTTAAGCCATCCCAGTCATGCCCCCCCGGTCCCCTCCCCTTCCCTGCCTCTGTGGGTCGGTCCGAAAGGGGGAAATGACAGTCAGAGCCCAGCCACTCTCACGATGACAGCTGCGTGGGGGACGCGTCACCGACAGGCTCCGCCCCCTTGGTCATTTATAGCCAACCTGGGGTCGTTAGAACATGTGAGAGGGTGCAACACTTGGCTGAGAGAAGCCCGAGGGGGGGGTGCAGGGGGGCACACATTTGATTGGTAGGAAAGTATAGAGGTCACCTGACCAAATGTGTAGCGATGGGCAAAAATAATACAATGAAAAAAATATTACGGTAACTGTGGTTGACACAGTATCCCGGCAACTGTGGCATCTCAAGAGTGCAGATTATTAGGTACACCTTGATAAAACCAAGGCCATGTTAACACCTGGTGTGTAGACAAGTGCACATGTAAACACACACAAGATGCATTTAAGACCTGATCGTCTGCGGATTTTGTAAAGTATTCAAATAAAAATAATTACTGTAATGTCAACATGTCTTTTTGTATATACAGCAAGAGAACGAGCGTAGCGTGTGCAACTTGAAAGAATATGAATATCCAGACAAAAACTAAATGTGAATGACAACCTGCTGTCTTCATTTAATAGAAAAAAAAAAGTTGAAATGAAAACATAAACAGATGACTATAAAAACATATGATGTGGTACAGAAATGTACAAAGCAGGTTCCTGTTTCTGCTGCAAGTGAGGAGGTCACACCGGATTGGATATATTGGATCACACATTGAGACGCTTTGTGACCTATTTTAACTCAAGACGCTTTTTCCCGAAAATTGTTCTGTTCACCTCTCGACGTTTCCTCAGCAGCAGCTTCCGTCTCCACGTTGTGACATGAAGGTTTTTATGGTGTCGAAATGTGACCGCACCTCCACTGATTTCTCAGACACAACACAAACACACACGTCAAATTCCCCTAATTTACACAGTAGGCTGATACCAAAACCAGGTTAAATAACACAGCATCATAGCATGAAAACGTATTAAGATTTCTTGAAATGCTCCATTTTTTTTTGTTGTTGTTGAAGTTATAAAAAAGTCCACCTAATATGAGCTGTGGTAAAAAAAAATGCAGATTATAAAAAAAAAAAAAAACACACTTTTTTAGTTCCTGCAGTGAACATAGCCATGTGGTCCGATCTGAAGAGTTTTCAAAGTTCCCCTCGTCGCCCTCACATGACTGTGGACGTGATTTCTGAGGACAGCGAGGACCTGCTGGCCCTGCTCACCGACGCTCTCTCCAGGACGCCCATCTTCCTCATGAACTGCAGCAGCCTCCTGCGGAACTTCTCGCCCACGAAGGCGTACAGCACCGGGTTGACGCAGCTGTGCAGCAGGCCCAGACTCTGGGTGGCGAACATGGCCCGGTCCACCGCCCTCCGGGCCGGGCACCGGTACGGCACCAGCTTGGTCCTGAAAAAGGAGTCGGTCATCACGGTGAAGTGGTACGGCGCCCAGCAGAGCAGGAAGGCCGCCACCACCACCACGATGACCCGCATGGCTCTCTGCCGCTGGAGGCCTCCGCGGATGCGCAGCAGGCGGCGGATGGTCACGCCGTAGCAGGGCAGCATGATGGCCAGCGGGACGAAGAAGCCCAAAGCGTGGCGGAGGACTCTGGTGGCCAGACGCCACTCGTTGGCGCTGCCGGGGTCGTACTGTTCCGAGCACTCTTTGCGACTGGAGTTTTTAGAGGAGGACGAGGAGGAGTTGAGGAGGCTGGGCAGAGACAGCAAACCTCCCACGGCCCAGACGGCGGCGCAGACGCCCCAGCTGAGGCCCTGCCGGTTGGCCCGCCGCGCGTCCACGGCGCGCACGATCACCATGTAGCGGTCCATGCTGATGCACGTCAGGAAGAGGATGCTGGAGTAGAAGCTCAGCTCCTGGAGGATGGTGACCAGCTTGCACATGGCGTCCCCGAACACCCAGCCCCTGGTGACGGACACGGCCCAGAACGGGAGGGTGGCGGCGAGGAGGAGGTCGGCCACGGCCAGGTGGAGGAGGTAGAGGTCAGAGGGCGGCAGCGCCTGCCGGCTGAGGCCGATCACCAGCCCCACCACCAGGTTCCCCGGGATGGCCAACAGGAAGACCAGCACGTAGAAGGTGCAGACGGCGGCCATGATGGCGTCCGGCAGCAAGAGGGAGTTACACGGCTCCGTCTCAGGGTTCAGGATGAAGTCGGAGTCGTTATATGTGAAGTTGAGTTCGTCGTAAATGAGGACGAAGTCGTCAAGGAAAAACGACGACTTGTTTGGATCTGAAGAAAAATACGACATTTTACAAAAAAGTAAAAAAATAGATGCAATATATATGAGTCATAAACCTGTCTTATAATAAACCATATAATTATGACTAATTTGATGACGATGAAATTCTTGATTTTGAACGTACAAACTACCAAAAAAACAGACACAAGCATCAAACTTTTATTACATGTTCAAAAAAGGAGTAGGATTAAGTATACTTCAAAATCATCAAAATAAAATTAATTCAAAAGAAAAAATCCTATTATTTATCCGTCAGGATATTGAATAGTAAATACCCCCTGCCCTCTTAACATATATATATATATGTGTGTTTTTATGCTATGAATGTATAAAAATGTATTCAATGAAAATAAGTTAATACTCACCAGTCATCTCTGTGTCTTTCTGAGTCTGAAACGCAAAATGTGTCACAAGGAGACGAGGAACAAACACGGTATATTTTCTCTTCACCCCTCCCATCACCACGCACAGACACACACTTTCTTGTTCGCCTCACACACACACACATTATGATTTGGTGACAATAATATGACAAATTAATTGGTTTCAATGTATTAAAGTGGTTTTAGCAAACAAATAGAATTGAAGGTTATATTAGATATAAGATTAACCATGTCATATTTCTGCAGATGTCGTATTTTTTGTGTCATTGTTCAACAGGTGAAAAATGTGTGTTTATAATTTATGAAATTGTAAGTACACGTATTTCATCCGTTTTCATGTTGTTTAACCTGTATCCTTTACTTTCTCATTATGTCATGGGCTTGTCATCAATGCTCTCTATTTTCATTCTTTGTTATTGTCCTGAGCCACAGGGCTTCCTCCTATAAATAAACCTGAGCCACGCTATCTGAATCATCCGTGTCATGAGTCGCACAAAACCAAAAGAGAAACCACTTCATGCCAACGTCTGTCCAAACCAAAAACGGATTGAATAATCCGGCCGTTTCACATATGCGGGGTAGATTGTATCAGTGTGCGTTCCAGTGACATGATGTATTTTATTATTTATATAGTAAATAGATTAAAAAAAAACATTCATTTTAAATATCACAAGCTGTAGGTTTTAACAATTTCAATAAACCCAAAACCTCATGATGTGTATCGGAAAAAGACCACATGCCGCGTGATTTGGCTTTTTCTTTTTTGAAATTGGTCACTTTCTGTGTGGAGGAAGTTCCCAGCTCATGACACACATCGCATCTGTGTGGACACATAAGGGAAACACGCATCACACTTCCTGCCACACTTCTTCATATGTTTCAATTCCAGTGTCACAAGTCCTGCAGCTTTTATCACACGGGACAATGGGGCCACTTTTAAAGCCTGTCTGTTGACAACATGTGACTGAGAGACCCGTGGGAGATTTAAGAAAAATGGTTCAACCCATTAGGACAGGGTGGATCATATGTATGTATAAATATACACATTTATATTTCACCATGTTTTTTTTTAAACAGGAAAACAAAAAACGTGCATTAATGTGTAGTAACATCCACAGGTCATGTTTACGTGCTTGGTGCAACAAAGGATGTGAAGAAATTGGCTTTTTCTGTACACAACACGTTTGTTCAAAACGGAACACTTAATGCACAGGCTTTTGATTTATGTATGGCGGTATGTCAAGGTTTTATAAAAGTCAGCCGGAAAAAATCTAAAATTCTTCCCAATACGACTCTCCAAGGTATTTTAAAAACCTTTCGATTTATAAGCAACAGGACACTTTTTATTGGCATCATAAACATGTTTAACTCCCAAAATTAAGACTACAGAAAACCCCAAAGGTGGCAGCAACATCACTGTAAAATTTATTTGGTGAACCATTTAGCCAGTCTGTTTCCGTTAGTTTTTAAAGTGGTCCCACCTCGACGAAGGTACACCTGATGGCAAAGCAGAAAAAAAACGTGGTCTGGGCAAAGAAAAAGAAAAAAAAACAACCAAGATTGAACATTTTCAAAACGAACACCATTCCTTTTCTACAGAGTCACTTGGGATGCAGTTTGGCTTGAAGAGGGAAAAAAAAATCTCGCGCACGTTTAAGGCCTTTTTCCACTGAAACAAACTGATATCCTGATTTTTAAATGAGAGCTACGTTTTCCTCCCCTGACATAAATTAACAGAAGAAAGTGCATCAAGTGTTCAAGTAGGGTGTGAAGTTCGAAGATTGGGGTGGAGTGGGACAGTGTGTTTGTGTGTGTGGGTTGTCTGGGGGAGGCAAAACTGGCACAGAACTGGCAATTTGCTGTGAGATTTTGGAGGACGACGGTGCAGAGACTGAGACAAAAAGGCCGTCGGGTCTCCACCAGTCGAGTGGTAGATCACAATCACAGTGCGCCGAGAGAAAACTACTCGCACTACGCATGGAAAAACGCCACGTTTGACGTCGTTAGCCTGTAGAACAATTATGCAAATAGTTCGATAGCATTCAGTGTTTTTTTTTGGCTCAGGAAATGTAAAGGAAGGGCAGTGGGGGGACGGCGGGGGAATGAGAATGTCCATTATAACCCCCCCCCTCACGTTATAAGCTTCTCCCCCCCTCCACCAGCCACACATCGGTCTCATCTTTTGGCACGGCGCGGATCTCTGCCGTTGCTAATGGTAACCGAGGACTTCCCAGTTGTCGGCGGGCCTGTCACGGAAACGGCAGGTGCTCCGTTGCCGGGTGCGCGGCCGTTTGGTCGTCCGGAGCTGCTATACCCAGAGTCACGGGTGGCACCGGGTGGCGGGTTGTTATTGGAGAACGGTGGCATGGCACCATTACCTGTGGATTCAGAAAAAAAAAAAAAAAAAAAAAACACGAGTGAGTCCTCCACACCTTAAAGGGGAATCTTCACTGTTTTATCGTTCATTGTGTGGGAAACTACAACATACTGCAGATCGTGGCAACAACACAGCTGTCTCCTGTCAACGGTTAATTGCATGAGGTTAACTTACTGACCTGGTGGAGCTGGTGTACCTGAATTCTGATTGGGTGGAGAGTTCCCCCTTTGATTCTGGTCTGGTTTACCCTGTTAATACAGTGGACAGGATGATTACTAAAGGCACTGGTGTTATTTTGCATGTGGACGCACCATTAAACCTGATTGGTTTTATAATAGTATCATGACATTAACGTGTTTGTGCAGGGAGGCACAACGCTAGTAAGTGTTTTGAGAATCAACTGTGTTGACGTGTGTGATGGTGAGAAGATGTGGTGGATACTCACAGACTTGTTTTGCTGGTTCCCTTGTGACAGCAGCTCTGGGTTTGGTTCACTGAAGTTGGGCACTTCTGAATACACCATGCAGAACCTGGAGAAACAAAAAACGCACTTTTATTTCACATAGTAATAATATTTTATATTTTATAGGTGAAATGCAAAATGTGGCTGAAAAGACACCTGATAATCATAGGTAATAATTGTATTACAAATGACTTAAATTAGGTTTTGTTGGTGTTACATTAGAAATAGCCCAGACCTCATATGATGCTTGAGCAGATGTATTGAAAACAAGAAATTCAAAGTTTAAGTAAAAAAGCAACAAAGGACTCACTCTCCAATCTTCTGCAGATCTCCTCCTCTTCCAGTGTATAGGGTTAAGCATCCTTTCCATATGGATGCGTAGCTAAACACAGAAACCACAAATACATACAAAAAGCTGCCAACACATGGAGGAGAGGGGGGGGGGCTGTTTGAGTAAATGTCCAGGAAAATGATCCTACCCTCGGGTCAGTTTGATGATGTCCCCGGCCTGGATGAGGCTGCCCAGCTCGTCCCACACCGAGATGGCAATGCTGCCACTTTTATCAGCCACTTTACAGGAGCGCACCTCATGGCCATCTTTCGTTTTGGTAACTCGTCCTAATAAAAACAACAGCAAATAAAAGACACAAAATGGGAGCAAATCCAAGAGTAGATGGAAAATAATAATACAACCAGACACGAGTTGATATCCAGAGATGCTTATGTCTTACCTATTTCCAGCACGATAAAGACGATGTTTAGGTTTTTGGAGCCGGGCTTCACGTCCTTTAACAGGAACACGGACTCGGTGGTGGCGGCTGCCATGATTCGATTACGTTGGACTGATACTCACGGATCGATATCGATCCCTTCCTGTCACTTAGACCCAGCAGCAGCAGCAGCAGGCAGAGCTGCTATCTTTGTCATAGGTCGCTGCTAGCTTAGCTTTTAACTCGCGCTGACTAGCCTCTGATGCTAACTGAAGATGCCCTATAACACCGTTGTAACCGCTAACACACCAGAGGGGGGTCACACTCCCCAGAAAGTTATTAAATGGTTAATGGACATATAATTAAAGTCTGAAATGTCAAAAACGAGGATGGGAACCTAACCTATCTATCCGGGCGTGCACAAAGCTAACCGTTAGCTAGCTATCTGATTTTCCTCTCAGGATACGAGTCCCCCGGTATCTTTCTTTTCACGATTGTCTCCATAATGGCAGATTCATTCTCCACAAAAACCCTGGTAGACATTAAATAACTATCTATTCAGAGATGTTTCTCAACGACTTCTCGTGGCCACAGGAGTCGTTCCGCCTCGACAAAGACGTCTCCACAGACTGGAAGTTGGACACATAAGGATATGTGTGGACAGATATTTGATTAAACCGCTTAAATCTCAATATTAACCTACTTTCACACCAACCGCAATTCCCTTTGTGTGCATCTTTTTGATTATTAGGAACTGTTAGCTGTGTGCTAACTGCTCTCATGCACGGCTAGTGTGTCCATTACTATGGCCCCAGGGACGTTGAACTTGTTCGACAAACAACTGTGTAATAAACACCCTGCTTTTTAATGTCTAAGTATTAATAAAGCCGAAAAACGATTTATAAAAATCTGTACCACAACACGATGGGCCCTTCTTACAACAATGACCCCAGAACTACGTCATCCAAAGCTGCCGGTTACTTTATACAACTTCGGCTCTTCCATTATTCCTCTCAGGGTAGGGTGACACACGTTCGAGTTTTCTTTTTATTTCACTTTTATCCAGTAAAGTTGAGTTAAATACACAATACAACGTCGTGTGTGATTGAAAAAAGAATTCAGTTATGAATGTGAAAACACATATGACCGTATAAATCTGCAGCTCATGTTCTATGAAGGAACGAGAGGCCGTTGGTTTCTACCGGCTTCCATCGAGAACCTGGTAACATCGTGAGAGTTGGAGAACACGATATTTTAGCAGTTAACGATCAATAGATCGAAGTATCGCTCTTTGGTTCATGTAATAACATTATTAATTACTCCAATAGATATACAATATATAATCCGTCACTAAAGGTCGT
Source organism: Colistium nudipinnis (assembly GCA_016785305.1). Taxonomy (NCBI): domain Eukaryota; kingdom Metazoa; phylum Chordata; class Actinopteri; order Pleuronectiformes; family Rhombosoleidae; genus Colistium; species Colistium nudipinnis. The sequence goes on from JAFBJU010001158.1 coordinate 373,345, forward strand.
TCCAGAAGTAAAGCAACTTTATATTAATGGGATTTGGGGATATTGTGACTATAAATGTATTATTGGAGTTATTACGTTCAAGATCAATATCTGATGCATGTAAGAATACACCTTAGGTTGTTAAGTTTGTGTTTAGATTTATAAGTAATAAGAACCACGGATTCGTCTTATTCATCCTGTGTTGTAATACACAACCACAGAATAGAGGGAAAATATCACAAAAGAGAACGTCACGAACAGGATTCGAACCTGTGCGGGGAAACCCCATTGGATTTCGAGTCCAACGCCTTAACCTCTCGGCCACCGTGACAGTACATTTCAACGCAGTACCATTATCACTCTTAATCGTACTACAAAACAATTGTATACATATGGTATATAGATATAGATGTTTGTTTAATTGTGTCATTATTTTGCTTGTTATTCATATCAATTCCTATTAAACGAGTGGAAAAAAAGACATGGAGGAAGCAGCGCAGTGTGTTGTGTGAGTATGTGTCCACCAGAGGGAGACACAGACCGAAACATAACCCAAAACCCCCTTAGACGCTGCTGGGAGTTCCACACGTGTGAACAATTAACCACATTTAACTCTGATTAACGTTATAATTAACACACCTGAACGCTGCAATTGAATCAAAAGCTGACCAGGTGATGCGGGTTTTGATGATGTCACCGTTAAATAGTTTTTGGGCTTATGTGTGCTGGAGTAATACTGGATTATTTGTTTTGTTTATGTTGTTAGTTTTAATACTAATGATTTAAAAAATAGAATGTGTATAAATATTTACCAGAACACTATGTTCCTTAATTAAAAACCATTAAAATTGTGCCAGGCCCATTTTCTCTGTAGAAATGAGTAACTGCTAAGTTACTTACTTAGACCATAAACTGTGCTATGTTAAGAAGAGAGTTGAGCAATTGAACCACTCCCTGCACTCAGATTAATCCTTCACCAACATATTGCCTCCACTGAAGTTTACTGAATCACAGCACATGACCTACATTTATTTCCAAATCTGTAAGGCCGAACCAGAACTTCCTTTTGGTGAAATAGGTCAAAGTATGTGAGTCATGAGTGAAATATGTATGGAGCATGACGAATAAAAACCACAAACGACATTTAGTGTTATAAAATCTTTATTGAAGTATACAATACTAAATTTTCGTTTGGAAAGGAAATTCCTGCATGTTTGCAAGATGCATAAAACAAGTGTCGGCACGTGTGCATTCAGGCACTCAGGTGGCAGGGAGACTTTCTGTGGTGAAGTAAACTTCTTTGGTTTGAGTGGTTCACTGACTGACCAGGCTGTAAAAATGAAGAAGAAAAAAAAAAAAATGGGGAGATTTCACTATCTCAACCAGCAGTGGTCCTCCCATAGAATAAAAAGTGATTTTAAAAACCACAAACGGACTTAAACGCTACACACGTGTAGATATATATTTTTTTTTAATCTGCATTATACAGAATGCACACACAAGTCTGGTGTTGGATCCTTTTCTAGTAATGTGATTCATTCAAAGAAAGAGTAGAAATAAGAAATGCACAGGAATTTAGCTTTTAACTCTTAAGAGCACTTAAGATAATCTGCGTGCACTACTTAAAGTAATAGTAGCCAATATTTCCGCCCAGTTTTTCTCATGTGTTAACCTAATCATCATATTTTTTCTTTTGCATAATGATGATATAATAAAAATACTCTGGGAACCACATTTTGACCTAAGCAAGTCAAGAAACTGTTGCTCTAGCATATTAGGCTGCAGATAAATGAAAGTGGGTTTCCTCATCCTGCAGGGGCCTGTCTTTGGTTCCTATAAACCAATCTTTTTTCGAACTTTCCTCCTCCCCAACCAGGAGCATGAAAAACGAGCTGAGCATAGGCTCATCCTTCAAAAACCTTGGAATGCTATGTTATGTTCTTCTGTGGCCTCTCTTCGAACGTGGAGGCTTGGCACCTGGTACTATTTGCCAAATTATTTTTAGGGAGTCATGGCATGAGAGACTAAGGCTGGCAAATAGCAATGTGCAACAATGTGCAACATGAGGGAGGCCACTTTAAAGAGATTTTCAGGTGCGACCTCAGATTTTTTTTTTCTTTTTTTTTTCTGGTTGGTAATGAACATTTGGCTGTGCACCATATATTCAAAGCTATGAGGAAGTAGGAGTATGTGTTTTCATTCAACATATGTGAGATGATGTTTGTCTTAAACATATGACAACGGAGCACACTTCTCCAAATACAAGCGATTGATGTCTTACTGCATCCTAGTGTTACATAGAAAGTCAGAAAATGGATACATTTACTGTAAAAGTACACACAGTCAGGGCAGTTAAAGCATTTTAAAGTGTATAAGCTGTAAATACTTAGAGAGTAGTGTGCCTTTTGTAGAAAATTACTTAATTACCTAAAATGACTAAATCCTATATATGAACATATGCATTTGCCCTGCAGAGAAGAATCAAGACGTGGAATTAACATTTATTATTTAGTATTAAAATCTGTCGTGTTATTTGTGTCTATGATATGTCTTTCTTTTTATATAGAGCAGTGCAACAGTGGTGTCCTTCATCAGTGGGACGGAACTGTTTTCATGATCTCATATCTAATGTTAATATCGAAAATGTTGCCCATTTGAAAGCATTCCATTCTACTCAATGTTTTAGACAATCAAAAGGGGGAAATGTTAGTTATGGTGGGCAATTTTCCCTCCTAAAACACTCAACTGCCACAAAGTTACATTTTAAGTGCCTTATTACACATATCAGGCCCTCGACTTAAGTCATCAATCTAAAGTTGGAAATCACACAACTTGACAACCGCAGGTGAAGACAAAGCCACTCACACCACACAAGTCACCTGTTAGTTTAGAGCCAGACAGATCCAAATCATTCAGTAAACCACCTCAAGAGTTTTCTACAAAAACACCCCCGGCACATTTTCACAAAAAAAAACAACCAAACTGCCCATTCCAGCTCTACACAACCTGGCAACCCATGGGCTCAATGGGCCGTGCAACTGTGGCTGGAGATTTACCACAGCAGAGGAACAAAGCGACTTGTCAGGGAGGGAGGATCCAGACCAACACGCCGGGAGGGGAAATGGTTGGCTCACTACCCCGGAGATGTGCCGCAGCCCAACGCCGAGGCGGTCCACTGAGTTATGGCGGAGTGAGGCGACGCTGATTTTATTTGACGAGGAAATCCGTCTCCGGGAGTTCTGCTGGGGCAGCAAAAACCACCTCCTGACTTCTTTTGGTGGACAGGAAAACGGTCCAAAATGAGTTGGTGGAAACAGGAAGTAAGTCAGGGACCCTTTGAGGGGTAGCTTTTGCAAATAGTGTCTTTTTTTTAAATGCTGGTCATGATGAAAGGTGTCAAAAAATGGTTTAACCCAAAAAGCTGAGAGTATGTTTTTCCAAAAAAAAAACTAAGAGTGTTTAGGATTGAAGGAGGAAAGTTGTCTGATGGTTGTTAGATGTAGAAACTTCAGGAAAAAAAAATTAAAGAATGTGAATTTAGACGCCAAATCAAATCTTATTAAGACGCTTGCTCCACAGCAGCCGTTGCCGTGGGAACCTGGGGGTCGGCCGTCTTCTCAACAGGGCTCTTCAGCTTCTCTGCTTCTTCTTCTTCTCCTCCTCCTCCTTGTTCTTCCTCGTTGTCATCTTCCTCCTCGCCCAGGTCTTCGTCCTGTTCTGGGACGGCCAGGCCGGCGCAGTGATCCCCGTTCACCTCGCACTCGATGGTGGGAGCTTTCCCGTTGATGGCCAGCTCGGCCTTCACGCCGTCTAGGGTTGGCGGGCTGCCCATCTCCCGGATCTCCTCCACCACGCCTGCACAGGCGTAGACCTGCGGCATGGGAACCACGGCATCCAAGCTCCCCAGAGGAGGAATCTCCACGTGGGCGTCCTCCACGGGCGAAACTATGTCTGGTGTGGAGACCTCGCCGTCTCTGACCTTCTTCACGTTGAAGGTCATGGGAGACACCTTGAACGAGGAGCTTTTGGCCGTGGGGCTCTTGGGGTGGTTGGGGGTGAGGCTCTTCTTGATTTTGTCGCGTTTCTCCGGAGGAACCATCTTGGTGGTGATCTGGTTCACCTTCTTCTCGATGCTCTGGCGCGAGAAGGCCTTCTTCAGGCTGTCCACCTTCTTCAGGCTGGTGCGCTTGAATTTGTCGGCTCTTCTCTCAAAGGTGCGCGAGGTGCCCACGCTCATTTCGTCCTCGCCGGCCAGCATCTCGGAGTCCTCCTGCAGGGCGGCCAGGTCCTCGTCCTCGTCAGAGGACAGGTTGATGGAGTGCAGACCCTCGTCCGGGGCCCGGAAGCAGTCCACAGACCCCGCGATGGAGGGAGTGGGCTGGCAGGACTCGGCGTCGTACTGGCTGGGCAGGGGAGTCTTCAGGGAGTCCTTGACCATCACACTGGACGGGATCTCGTTGTCCTCCTAGGACCAAAAAAAGAAGGGACATAAAATCTGGTTAAAAGGATTGTCATGTGACCAGTCATAAAAAAAAAAAAACACAACTACATCCACAAGGTTTCAGTTGAATGAGAAATTCAGATCTACCACGGAAGGTGATAAAAATGTGTCCTATGTCATGTAAAGGTTTTGAATGAGAATGACGCATTCCAGCACACGACTAAAACCTCTTTGTTGGAATTAGATATGGCCAAGGGTTAAACTCAAAGTTCCAGTGCCTTTCTGAGGAATTCCTGACAGCGATGCCTGAAGTGAACAGCCACACACATTCCCCATAAACACGTTAATGTACACTTGTGGCCCTTTGGCCTTTTAAGCAATGGAGGTCTGTTTTGAAAAAAAAAACTAAAAAAAAACACATTCCAGGCTCCACTCAGGGTCTTCCCTGTTTTCCTCTGGAAAACGTGTGCGGAATTTCTCTGATTTATCGCTTTCTGCATTAGCTCAAATATGCTAATCTCGAACCCCAGCGTGGGTCACACACCCTTCCTGCAGAAATGCCATTTCACACTTGAATTGCCGGTTTGTTCCTGTGCACTATGAATACACGTGTGTCAGAAGGAGTCTGCATGAAATTATTGAAAGACTTGGAGCTGGATGAGAAAAATACTGGCTCTATATGATGTTAATGTTTTTTTTACGACACCTGAACAATGAAATGCATCATGATTCACAGAAATGTGTTTTTTTATACAATTACAATAAAGAAATATCAGGGGAATGTCGACATATATCCGTGTTGGTATGTAAAACGCACTGATTTACAATGAATGACCAACGTTTAAGTCCAGTTTTGCCACACAGCCTCAGAAATGAAGGTTTTTCGGGAGGTTACTTTCAAGCCAAGCTGATGCTCAAAGTTCCTTTTTAGACCTGGTAGAGAATGGCTGCATTTCCAAGCATGCACGGCAGCTCTAACACAAACAGTGCGGAGGTGCTGGAAATGACAGGACGCCATCCGTTGTTGAGAGACGGTGCCATGCGTCTCTCCAGGGTTGTCATTAACACATACTTCAGGAACTGGACCAACCAGCTGATCTGGAAGAGACCCCGTCCCATCACCAATAACGCTGAACTGGAAAGTAGCTGGAAGCATGCGCATTGTTCCCCATTTCAGCGCGTTTTAGCACACACGTGTGTTTTTGAAGTGGGTCCAAATGTGTGACATGGAGTTAAATCTGAGAGCATTTGAAATAGTCCTTCAGTCAATCATTATTATTATTATTATTATTATTATTATTATTATTATTATTATTATTATTATTATTATTATTATTATTATTGTGTTAAATCTGAGAGCATTTGAAATAGTTATTGTCACTGTCATTATTATTATTATTATTATTATTATTATTATTATTATTATTATTATTATTATTATTATTATTATTATTATTATGTAATACCACAAACATATTATTCACTCGGTATGGGAAAAAAATAAAAAATAAAGATTATGTCCAACTCAATTTTCACCAGAACCTACATTTAGACTAGATAATGATTTCCTATTGCCTGGCATGCTCCATCAAGGCAAATCGAACTTATCCAGGATGAGAACTTTAAATGAGTGCCTCACTTGTGAAACGTCTGTGTATGTGGACCACTGTGCCTTAAGGTGTGTCATTACTCCTAAAAAAAAAAAGGCGAGGAGTCATAAAAAAAAGTCGAAATCCAGAAAGACACAAAGGTGGCCCCGTGGGGGGAACAGGTCTGGTTTCCACTACCCCTGGTTTTGGGTCGAAGTGTAATCCTTCATGACTGAATGAGCAGCGTCTCAAAGAGCGACTCTGCGGTTGGTCTCACGCCACGCCCCACGGAGCATGTTCATGCAAACCCAAATGTACAGAGTGGAGCAACGTGAGTGATAGCCTCTTTTTTTTAAGTTGTTATCAAACACAGGTTAAATACAGATTTTAGAGGCGTACCAAACGGCTTACGTCTACTAAGATGATATTGCTTCATATATTAGCATGATCTCAGTTTTTCTGTATGTTCATTCTAGATATATATATTTTTGAATCACCATGAAGTAGGAGATAGCTGGAGGTTTTAAAGCCTCACCTGACTCAGACCAGACGAGATTATATATAAAAAAAAAAAGAAAATTCCAGCTCTACTTGACCCCGGCTGACCTTTTGTGGATCTCTGGCCTGATAGCACAGGCTAATCTCTACACCTGGATTGTTTGGAGATGTTAAGGTTCTCAGTCTTCGTGCCTCTGCTCCAGTCCGGGCACGTCGTAGAACTTTCCCAATTGGGTTTAAACATGTTTTGATTGAATCAGTTTGGCTACCGGAGCATGCGAGAGCACAAAAAGCTGCTACTGTAGCACTGCTGCGTTAACACAACTTAAAAAAATGTGTAATAAATAAACTAAGTGCTTTACATTTTATTTATATTTTTTTTATTCATTGAGGGTAAAATGAGTTTATCCAAAGTAAGAAAAAAAAATCCAGATTTTCCTAAACACCATTTGACCCAGGTCTGGCATTTGTGCGTGTTTGTGTATTTGTGTGTGGACCTCACATTCTGGCACATCTTCTCTTGGGAACCCCATTAATTAGTGAACCTTCTAAGCAGGCACTCATTAGCCCCTGGGAATGTGATACGGTATGTGCGTGTCTGAGCATCATTGTGCGACGCCGTGCATTTGTGTGCAGTCATGTAAGACACTGGCTTTTTGTTTAAAATAAATAAATTGCACGGAGGAAGTTGAAAAGGGAAACTGAGATAAATACAAAGCCCCCCCCCCCCCCAAAAAAAAAACTAAACAAAGTTCATTTATTGTGACAGTGAGCTTAGTGTATTTACGCGGTTGTTGGCAAACTGACGTCATGCTGTTTAAGATTTAATTTGACACTGACACGGTAGAGTTGCCATCTAATTGTTAGTCCTGCACGGTGTAAGTCAGCCTCGGCTTATTGAAGCTCCAGAATCTGCAGCTGTACTCAAACACACGCAGAGATCAGGGTGGAGCAGGTCGCTTCGTGTTACACTGTGTGTGTGTGTGTGTGTGTGTGTGTGTAATGACACCCTACACGGTTTCTTCCCTCCTTTGTTAACAGTGTGTGTGCAACACTTGCAGAGATGAAACTTAGGACCTGGCAGTATGGTTGAAGAAATGGGCATTTTTTAACGATATGGTGGATTTTGTGAACTATTTTACATTAGAAAACTGACTTTGTTCCATAAATGTACAGACTCGCTCTTTATTTATTCTTTATTTGATTGCTCTGTTTTGATATTGTCATGTTCTGTCTCGTGTTTCATGTCTCTGCCGTGGTTTCCTGTTTTATTTTGGTACTCACCTCTCTATCTTATTTCGAAGCACTTTACTTCCTGCCCTCAGGTTTTTGGGGTTTTTTTTCCCCCATCTTGTGATTACCTGATGTGTCTCACCTGTTTCCAATTGCCTCACCTCCTTTTCGGTGTTTTTTAACCCCTGCCTGACTTACACACACACACACACTGTGTGTGCGTTTTATAGAGATTGTCTAATGTTTCCATAGAATAAGAGCCTGATGTGTTGCGTGTTTGGAGGGGCGCTATACACGCACCACCCAACGTCCATCAGCAGCTATGGTTACTATATCTTATTTCCTGGAGGCCAGATTAATTACGTACCACTTTCCGACAGGAGAACACGCAGCAGAAAAATAACTCACATACATATATGAACCAAATAACTAATAATAATAATAATAATAAGCGTTGGATTTCTATGAAGTGTATCGCAGTTTTGCATGTCGTCGGTTGCAATGCTTTTGTGTGGCTCAGCAGTTGGAACAGGTGTGTTTTCCTGGTGCAGGTGTGTTGGCACAGTGAGTCAGGTGCCTGCAGGGTCCTGCACCGATCACAGGGTTAAACCACTGGCCACCACACACACACACACACACACACAACGCACGTTCATTGTTGAGCCTTTAGCAGCTCTTTTTTTACTGGACGACAATTGACAAAAAGCTTCAAGTTTAAATTAAAAAAAAAAAAAAAAAAGAATGTGACCTCTGAAGTCTTTGGATTCTCTTTATCAATCTATTATTTCCAACAAAGGGCGAAAGACACATTTCTGGCTCAGGATATAATTCCTCCTTTCCTCTGGTGGTTTTTTTTTCCCACTCACCCATTTATTCTTTTTATTTGCCTATTGGGGGTTTATCTGTATTACAGTCTTATTCCACTGTCGTCTCCCACACACACACCCATTCAACGGACAATCGCAGCCGTGTCCACCTGAAACCCGGCCTTCCTGCAGATTTGCGTGTGTCTGCGTATGTTTTGACGACAGTGAGCATCCATCTCATTAGTGTGCAGTGACTTGTTTTACAGTTCACCCCCCTGACTCGTTATGTTATATAACAACGGTCCCCCCGTCCCCTTCGCCACCTTGTGCACGAAAAGCCATCTGTGGACCTAGGAAGGAAAGAGGAGGGGAAGGAAATGGAATCCTCCTATTTGACAAGGTTAACACAAAACACGATAAACTCTTAACGCACTCGACACAGCACACGGCCTCGTGCGAATAAATGTACAGCACATGCAAACACACAACTCCCGTCAGGACCTTATCGCACCGTACCCCGGGGGTGCTCTGATTCTGACTTCAGTTATTACCAAGCCTCGCCTGATACATATCTCGTCAACCACTCCGTGCCAATTTCGTGCCCTAATACCCATCGTGCTTTGCATAACAAGTTAGGACATTCCTCATTCCATCCCCACCCCTCCCCTACCTGCCTCACCAAAAGAAAGAAAAGCACACTGCGCTGTTTACTGGCCTCCACAGCGACACTATAAACCAATTCAGACGCAGACCTGCTGCGAGAATGTGGATTGTGGCAAACCAAAAAAAAAACAAAAAAAAACAAGAGGCCCTTATCCATGATGAGATACATAATTGTAAAAAAAATAAGCAAACAACTTGTTGCCTCAACCCGCCAACAATATTATAATCTCAGTAGCTGCATCAACCACCTGCACACTTCCTACAGGCATGAAGGCGACTTCAATAATTTCAAAACATTCCTGCACGTATACACTTAATCTCCTATGGCAATTTTTTCTCTGAAACTCCCAGAATCCTCCTGCACAATCCCACTGAGCTCAATCCCCAACATGTGCATATCAGGAGCCATTGTTTGATAAGGGCTGTGCAGAGATAACCAAGCCCTTTTTCAATAAGGCTACCACCAATTGTCACCGTGTTTACTCCCCACGGAGGTCAGAGGTCACGGAAGCTCGGGAGGTGGCGTTATCTCGAGACATGTTGTATTTCCATGTGTTTTACTGAAATGCCCATTGTTGCCGCCCCCCTTCCTGATATGATGTAATGGGCCTTGTTGATAAGACTGGATTAACACTGGGGTCATTAAAAAGTGGAATTAGAGCAAACATGCAGAAGGAGTCCTGGAGGTGACGGGAGGAGTCACCAGAAGGGTGTTGGTTTCATTTGTTTAGTAAAAGTCTATAGGCTCCACTGAAGAACAGAAGCAACCCTCCCGGCATTGTTTCATGGGCCATTTACACGACCTGCAGTGCATCGTGGGATACCTTTATTTTCCTTTGCTGTTTTGGGGGCTTCCGTTTAAGGAATGATTTCATGTATTTTTTACTTGGCAGCAGATATAAATGACTAATGGTATGTCTTAAAAAAAACAAAAACAGCTTAAATAGCCGACCGAGTGAGCTTCCGTAATATCATGATCACGTATCTGTGTAATTGAAGCTGTTTAAACTGGCATTTTACACCTGGAACCTGTGGTTAGAAATTTGCCTTCAGCTCAGACACTGACGGAGCAAAGCCGACTCGTCAAACCAGAACAGCGAGAACCTAAAAGTGAAACGTCCACAATCGAGTCCTCTGTACGAACAGTCCGTACACTCACGTGTTCGTCATCTACCACATTTTTTTTTTTTCATTTCGTCTTCTGTCTGCTCATTACTTTTCACCTTGGCTCTCTGCGTTCATTTTTTGTTTTCTGTAAACTGAGTGAAAAATGTAAATGAGCACATTAGAGACATTTTCCCCCCTTTTGGAGTCTCACACCTTGCTGCACATGTAGGAACATGTTAAATCTCTCTATGGAGAACATTATGTATTACAGCTTAATGCCTGTGTGCTGGTGGTCATGAGTGAGACGAAGTGATTTATTTCTTCTCCCCAAAGTCCAGCCTTGTGTTTGTACATTTCATTATGGAGCGTTCAGGCTCTCCATGAAGTGTCACAACGAGCCATTCCAGACACAGCGGCTGAGCCCAACGGACCAATCAGAGTCACCGTATATTATCTTAATTACACCCGTGCGTGGCCCACTGTGACACGTGGGCCATGAAAAAGGTGCATTGTGGCGTTATTTCATCCCTGTGGGATGTTCTGCTGTTGTTGGTCATATCTCATGAAGGTGCCGGACATTTTTCCCCGAGTTTGTCTTGGGCCATTCTCTCAAGTCCTGCTGAATGTCAGGAATTCAGTCTAAAAGTTAAAATATCCCCTTGTCTTCTTCTTCCCCACTCTTTTCGCCCCTCGAAGCTAAGTTGACACGTCCCAGGCCTGTAGTTTGAATCAGCCGTCTCAGCAAACTCCAGACAAAAACGTCAGCAAAGGATTACTGCTGTTTACTGCCAGTGAAGTAATGTTTAAATGTTGAAAAATGATCATCTGGTAAGCTAGCGTTCACTGATGCAGTCAGCAGAAACAAACATAAATAAAAATAACCCCTAACCCTACCCCCCCAAAAGATATAATAATAATAATAATAATAATAATAATAATAATAATAATAATAATAATAATAATAATAATAATAATAATAATAAAATTAAGGAAAAACACTGTCCCACATATTTCTCAGTTGTTCCTTTTTTTTTTTTACAGTAACCCCCCTGATCCCTGAGCTTCCTTGTTAGTTTAAACTGGTGCACATGTTAAAGCTTGGTACCGGCCCGACCCGACATGATTGAACACTCTGCTTTGAGCTGTATATCATCATCATCATCATCATCTCAGATGTAGCCTGCAGCACGTGGCCTGCTCCAACCTGTGGAGGTGGAAGATTGTGCTCCTGACACTCACGCGATGTGTTTCGCACAACGAGTGCGCTCTAATAACACACTCTTACCTAATTACATCCCAATTTATTGTGTTTATGGATCCACTTTTTAAGTTTAACCTCTTCACTACTGAGCATGTTCTCATTCCTGTTTTTGTTAATGAAGTTTGGTTATGTCACTTTTTGTGCTTGTACGCTTAGTTCTTAGTTATTATATATTCGATTTAATGAAATAATGAATGAATTAAATGCAATTCAACTAATGGATACAGTATATTATAAAATGACGTTTCACTTCATGAGACAAAAGCAGAGGAGGAAGAGTTTAGGGCAGGGCCGGGAACAGAAATACCAGTTTGTCCTCCATCTTAAGAGACATCCTGCTGCTGAAAGCTAAGATTAAGTCTCAACCTTTGGTCAAGTGTCAGCACACACAACAAAACACAAGGACTTCGGTTAAGCCTGTCACTCAAAACCCCCTGCCAGGGGATGGATGGATGGAAAAGTTGCCGTGTAAAGTTTTGCCTCCGCACACAACACAATTATTAAGGGTTGAAATAATAAAAAAAAACAAAAAAAAACAAGAGAGCGAGTCAGGTAAACAACAAGAAAAACGAAAGTTGCTGTGGCTTTGTTTACTTTGGCTGGGACCTGTGTATTTTTCTTGCCTGGCGCTGGGATAGGTCGCTTCTATGATTGTGAGTGTGGGACGGTGACACTGTGCGATTAGGGATCCCACAAACACACAATCACCAAACTTCCTCTTCCCACCCCACCAGGAGAGCTGCATATGTGTGTGTGTGTGTGTGAGACGGGAGAAAAACAAATTGTATTCTCACAGCGCTGAGATTCACTTTGGCAACGTGGTTTCGCCTGTTTGTTGTGATGAAATGACGCCGTGAAATCAACACAGATGGGCAGATTAAGATCTACTGGGGTATCAATGAGACTTCTGTCACAGGAGATTGACGATGAAATATGTCGTCTTTTTGCGTGACGTGCCACAGAGATGCAAATAGGATTAGCTGGGAGATCTGGAGTGGAGTATTAAACACTCAGGTAAAGAGCGTTTAGGAATTAATCTGTGTGACAAATAATGGAAAAAAAAAAAAAAAATCGAATCTGACGCAAGATGTGTTACCTGCACAAACAGTAATTACCAGAGCAGCCTTTTAAAAGTATACACGCTCCTAGGATGGCCTCGTGGATGTGTGTGTGTGTGTGTGTGTGTGTGTGTGTGTGTGTGTGTGTGTGTGAAGGCCTAAATCACGCGGTAAGGTGAACGGGGGGGCGGACAGGAAAAGCACTGGTGCACAAAAACAAACAAACAAGGCCGAAGCAGCTGTAATTAAGTCCTCATTAGTCCTCGTTAAGCACAGGAACGCAGTGGAGCGGCAGGCAGAGCCACCATTCCGGGGGCCAAAGCTTCTCCGAGAGCGTTTACCCAGAATCCCCCCTGTGTTTCCACCTCGGAGGAGGGGCCCCCTCGGGCCAATCGCTACAGGGCTGGATAACGTACCGTATCAAAGCAAAAAAAGTCAGGGAAACAGCACAGGTGGAGAGAGTTGAAAAAAAAAAAGGAGGTCAACGTGCAAACAGAGAAAGAAGAAGAAGAAGATTGACAGGTCAGGCAGAGAGAAGAAGAAGAAGAAGAAATACAGATCTGCACTTTGAGTTCTTTTATTTTTCCTGCTCCCCTCGGGCACGCCGAGTCTCATACCAGCTCTGAAACTGCGTACACCTGACCCAACACATCAGCATACCGTGCGCACACTGCACACACACACACACACACACACACACACACACACACACACACAGGCCCACGCCCTCCAGGTCACACTTGGCCCTGCTACGCCCCAGACAAGCCCCGCCCCTCGGCTCCGGGACCTCCCACAGACTTCAGCACTTCAAACTGGGGCCTGGAAAGTAACGCCACACTCCTTCACATGTGCACACCCACACACTTGAATAATGCAAATATAAAAAAAAAACGAAGAAAAGAATAAGGGCCAGGATTGGAACTACTAGCACGGACGGCCACTTCCTCTTGTGGCACAGACAAATCCAAAGCAGGAGGAGAGTCGATTCACACACACACACACACACACACACACACACACACACACACCGATCGGCCTCGCCCACCTATACACACAGACGCACACAGAGCCGCCTTGTTGTGCAGGGGAAGGTCTTGGCACCTGTTGCACTGGAACAACAGAGCCTCAGTACCTGGGGAACCAGATAACAACGGCGGTTACCAGCTCTCACTGGCTCTGCCTGTGTCAACAATGCCCACCCCTTTTTTTTCTTCTTTCTCTTGCCTGGGTACACGCTTGTATGCACACGCTAAGACGCACCCACAGGCATGAACAAGAATAGAACATGCACTTGTTAATGCACAAATGCGTTATTCGTTTGGTTGCGCAGAACAGGGATTCAAATCCTAAGTGCAGCTTTATTTTATGCATATTATAAATAAGTGGAACGGACGGTGTGAGATAAGTTGTGTAACAATATTCCTCACACTTAAAATACTCGTCATTCTCCCGGGGGATGATGGGAAATGGATCAGGTGTTCAGTGCCTTTAGAGAGTTTGAGCCTCAAAGGTGAGCTGTGGCAGGTAAAGTGGTGAAGCCATCCGTCTGCCTGACTCATGACTGTGGGCTGTAAACGGATCCACTCAAATCCAGTGTCTGAGCCCTGCTCCATTATCCTCTACCGCTCCATTCCCAGACACACCCTTCTTCCCTCTCTCTCTCTCTCTCGCTCGCTACGCACACACACACACACACACACAGACAGGAAATGAAAGGCAATAATTGTGTGTTCTTCGGTGTGTGTGTTTTTTAAATATATTTACAAAGCAGCAAACCCCTTTCTACAGAGCCACTCTGGGCCTGTTCAACAAGATGTGTGTTATCATCATTTAACACATGCACAACTAATACACACACACACACATGTATCCTGGCTTTGATTATAGTATACGGGTTTTGTCTATTGCACAAAATGACGTTGTGTATTCATGTGTTATAATAAGGCACACCGCACTGTAAACTGTCATTTCCTATACTTTATAATATGTTTATGCATCAACATGCCAAGAGAAAAATAAGGGATTCTGATTGTGGTGATGACACCACAGAAGGGTCAAAGGTGAAATCAGAGTTGAAGTCACCCACAATGAAACAAGACAGTGTGTGTCTGTGTGTGTGTGTCCGGACCTGGAAGATGAGCACTTTGAAGTGGTTCCTCTTCAGCAGGTGGCTGTGGTTGGCCTCCAGCTTCTTCACCTGCACCGCCTGCCGGTCCATGCGCTCGCGCACGTCCTTCAGGTGCGCGCTGGTTTTGCGGGAGCGCTCGAGCAGCTTGCTGACGCTGTTGGAGGTGCCCACGTGCGTCTTGGACAGGCGGGTGACGTCGCCCTGGACCCCGCGCACGGCGCCCTCCAGCTCGGCCTGCCGCTGCTCCATGCGCCGCTGGTTGTCCTGCACCGCCTCCAGCATGTTGACCAGCTTGTCCAGCAGCGCCACCACGGTGATGGCGCTCACCTGGCCGCGGTCCACCGGGCTGCCCGGGGCCACCGCCCCCGGGGACGGGCTGGTGGGGCTACGGAGGCCCAGGCGGGACAGGGTGCCGGTCGGGGTCGGGGAGGACGGGGCGGAGGACGGGCTGAAGCTCGGGATGAGGATCTCCAGGTTCTCCGGGGCAGGAGCAGGGATGGTGTGGGTGCTGCCCGACACGCTGCCGGACTCTGGGTGGGACGCGTCGTCCTCCATGGTTCACTGGAAGGGAGGGAGAGGGGGGGCTATTCTCCGGAACGACAGCGGGCTGAGGTGCGCCTCGTCTCGGCTCTGAGTCTCCACTGGCTCCCGCTGTGTGAGGGAGGTCAGGGTGTGTGAGTGAGCGCGCGGAGGCGAGTCAACAGGCACGCCCCCTGACACACACACACACACACACTCGTCATCATACACCTCAACACACACTCTTCCCCTGCAAGTTGAAAGGAGGAGCGTGGTTGCTATGGAAACCGTGTTTGTGGCCGTGTGTGTGTTTTCGTGTGACTACCCGCCATTCCTCTCTCTACTTGCGTGGCTGCATTTGCAATAAATATGTGCGAGAGGGCAACTTTTGTTTACTGCACCCGACCTCCAAAGTGTGTTGTGTAGTGTATGCAGTGAGGTCAAATGTAGATGTGTGAAAGTGTGTTATTTGTGTATCTCAGAAACTGGGTTATAGTTTTTCCACCCAGATAAATCATGGACCCTATTTTCTTTACACCAAAGTGTAAGTCCATGCCTACTTGTCAGCTGCGTGGGTGTGGGTGTATGCGTGTGCATCCTGTGTGCACCCCTCTTGTTTTTGTGTCATGTTATGGGGGCAGAGTAAAATGGAAAAAGTGGAAATCCCTGTTTCAACAATGAGCTCATCTGAGTCCTGGCACGGTGCCTGGGCCTCGCTCTCACTTTGTCACCATCATGGTGATTTTTTTTTATTTCATGGTAACACAATCCTTTTTTTCAACCAATAACATAACACATGCAATGTTTGAACAGGAACCTGTGTATTTCTGTTTCTTCTATACCAGACCGAAGCACATGTGTGTTAACCTCTGACTGATTCCTAAGCAGGAAACAAAATTCTAACCCACACCTACATTTCTTAGATTACACTTTTTATGATAAAGGTCAGCCACTGTCTTAAATCAATACGCAGTATTCACACACCTTAACTCAGGCAGCCACTCTTATGTACACACGGTGAGGACACGCCTCAGAACTAATAGCATGCATTTAGTCTTTTTTTTTTTTTTTAATTGTGTTGTTACTACACAATGTTTGCTGATTGTGTTTCTATTTTTTTCTTCCGTCATACTTGTTTGACATGTCTCTGCTGATTCCAGATTGAAAAAAAAAAACTTTTTGCTGACAGTTAGATGAGAAGATTGATACCACTTTCGTGTTTGTATTGTAAATAATAATAATAATAATAACAAAGACTGGGAACAGCCGGGAAAAAAAAAAATCAGCAGGTGATAAAATAAATGTGTATTTGGGATTAATGAAATATGAAGCGTAACGTTATATTTTAGGAATTGAACCTGAAAAAGAAGACAAATTTCCCCCAAATTTCAAATATTTCCTCGGAAACAAACCTGCACCTTTGTGGACGTTTGTCTTTCTTCTCCTCCAGCTCCATCATTCCACCACTTTACTGAAGGATTCCCTCCTGTCAACATCCAACGCTCACACCCTTTCATCGGGTCACTCGCCCCGCCAGCTTCAAAGTGTCACAGTGTAGTGATGGTGATAGTGGACACACACACACACACACACACACACACATAAACTTCCGTCCTCCTCTTCCTCAACACATCCAGTGTTTCCCTCCCGGGCCTCTCCTCGGAGACGCGCAATTTTGTCGACATAAAAGCCTGACCTCCCGTTCCCAGCTTTTGAACTCTGACTTTTTCCCACTTTCACCCCCGGGACAGAGAGGAGGGACAGACGCTTCCATCCTTCCATTCTTCCAGCTGACCCTCTCTCTCTCTCTCTCTATCTCTCTCTTTTTTCCTTTCCATTGCTCGCCCAGTGTTGCCACTTTCCCATGCAACACTTCCTCAAATACAGCCATAGAATATACTATAAAAACAATTGTAAAAAAAAAAAAAAAAAATTTCTACTTCAATTATAAAACAATATTGAAATATTCCGCTTGGCTCCTTTTATTGAACAAATCTGTCACAGCTGCCAAATAAAACATTCACAATCAGATATATGGCTGTGTGAGAAAAGAAAAGGAAAATGCATGGATATCAGTCACGGGTGAAGCAGTGATCAGCATACTCCTCCATCATTTCAACAGACATGTCACTGCAAGTTAGATGCATGCTGGGAATTCAACCTGAAGTTGCACCAAATCCTTTCGTGCAACCGTTATTGGGCTGTTGGCAGAAATCCCAGTGTGGACGGCTGGTTTTCCAACATTGTTGATGAATGAGTTTTAATCTAGAATACATCTTCATGCAGTTTAGATCCATTTCGAGGTGAATAATCAATGTGTGAGTTTTTTTTTTTTTTTCTAAATGCAACCTGACAAATCTGTTTGACCTGAACCACCACAATGCAAACCCATTTTTATTCACATGAACCAAATATATTTTTTCATAAAAAAAAAAACAAATAGATATATCATTAAGTCAGAAATTTGAAGGATAAGTCCATGATGATGTATAGGAGGAAAATAATGGACATCAGATGCATGAACTAAAACTTAAATTCTACCTTAAAACGAATGCAGCATGTTGAGTAAAATAAAAAATGCATCACACTTCCACGAAATCTGATTAGTGGTAAACATTCAAAATCGAATCGTCCCCCCGCTTCCTCGTACATCACGCTCACTTTGCGTTTTTTTTTTGTGATATATACTGTATCTGTAACAAACAGGCTCCCTGATCAGTGTTTGAACTGGACCCCCAACGCTCGTGATTAACACCCACAGCCTCACACCGGCGCTCACGGCCCTGATGAAACGACCGGGTGTTTGATTTGTGTCACCTGCTCGGCCTGGACGTCTGGTCGCACGGCGGGAGACGGGGAGGCGATGGAACACTTTTTGTCGCTAAATCAAAGGCCCCCACAGAGGGGAAAATGGCACGCTGAAGCCAAAACAGATGGTGCTGGATCTTTAAGTGACCCTGTTTTTTTTTTTTATTAGTTACATACCCGCTCATTCATAGGAGGCCTCGTACTGAACGTTGGTGAAAAAAAAGGTGTGTAATACTATAGATTCTGAGGCTAATGGAGCCATTTTTGAGGTGTTAAAGCTTCAAACACACACACACATGCCGTGCCACTCTGTGTGTGCGTGTGTGTTTGTTCCTATGAGTGCAAAACGTTTCACGTGACCAACCCCCATCAATTTTCAGGGCCGATAGGGCCAATCCCTGCCTGGCAAAAGGAGTGGAGGTGCACTTTGTTGATTGTAAAATCAATGCGAGGAGCTCCTCTGGTCGTTCACACGGATCCTGAAGGACGGCCATGGGCCTCCCAGCAAAATCATTCCATTTAAACCCTCTATTATATTCACCACTCGTAACCTCTCTGCACACCATCAGTCCATGAGTGACGTGATCGATCGCTTCCTTGGAAGTTCTATATATTATGTCATTTTAATATTCCAAAAAAGTGTGAACGCTGCATTATCTGCATTTGGATCCCTTGGGAAAGGCAGCGGCGTGTTTGAACATGTCGTCTGGAGGAGAGAGCAGCCAGATTTTGGAGTTATGTCTTTTGAGGTGTCAGGTTACACAGCGCTGTGTCTGTGGGTGTCATGCACAGTAGTTGTTGGATAAGGAAAACGATCCTTGACTCTAAAAAATAACTCATTGTGGTGTATAATGGTGTTTCGATAGAATGTATTTAATGTGAATACACACCCTGCTCTAACTTAAGATAATAAGATAAGAGCTTCTCTTATCTTTGTGTCACTTCCGGCACATAACACAAATTAAACAACCGTGCATGGAATAATCAATAAGTGACCCTTTTTTTTGCAAAGTATGCTTTATTTCCATTGTGTGCGATTCAAGATAAAACAGAATTTAGCTTCAAAACCCAAAAGAACTTTTTTTTTTTTTTTAAAGAACAATAACATCATACTGTTCCCTGCGTTAATCTTTAACAGAAAAACGAGCAGAATTAATGTTTGAGTTTGAGTTTTGTTATTCTCTGCACGCTTTGTTGATGTTCAAGTACTGATGTTGCTCACAAATTTCCTCATAAAGGACTGAAGATGAAATTATCTCTCCCCTGTGGGGTCATAAACTTTCTTACAGGGTGGATTTTATCTCACTAAATGTTTTGTAGTATATAAGATAAAGCATATGAAGTCCTCAGTTGGGATCCGGAGTCTCGCAGCAGGTCCACTTGAAATTGGCCGCACTCTTGGCAGCAGTCTCATGATGAAATTGAATCTAAACAGGACTTCAATCAAATTTCAAGTTGCACCCGTGGAACATAGGGAGCCTTTTTAACTCCGGTGCGGTGTGTTCCTTCTTTCCAGCCACCTCCTGCAAGCTGTTACTGGAACACACGCTTGCTGCTCACTCAACCAGCACTTGACTCAGTTTAAACGTTATCCTTCAAATCCAACTGACAGATGGCGAAAAAAGAAAAACAAAATCACATCACATCACATGCCGTCTGCTAAAGTTTTACTTCTGACGACAAAGTGTGATTTCCTTTTTTTTTTCACTTTTTTTTGGCCGCTTCCGGCTTAGTAGAGTATACACCAATGAGTCACTTAATAACTACTATATTAAAGTGTGGAGCGCATTGTTAATGTGTCGAGTGATGCCATTTATTATATACATGTCGGGAGTGGGAACTTGTGGGATCATTTATTCTCCCCCACCTGGGATGAGCGCACAGACTCACAGACATTCACAGAGATTTCCTCCCTGCTCCTCCTCGGCCTCGGGCCCGGCTGGATTTGAGCCGAAACCAGCAGGAGAGGACAGGAAACTGGGAGGATTACGCCGACTGGGTCAGCTGTGCAGACACACAGGGGTCAAACTGCAAAGGGTCCAGGACTTTTTAGTCGTATTTTTTATTTTAGGGAGGCAGAGCGAAAGGGAGGTGAGGGTAAAAGTGCGGACTGCGGGAGTAGACATTTGACGACTGGGAGGGTTTCATTTTCAAAGCAGAGCCACAGACTTTCCTTAATTTGTTTAATGAGGTCCTATACAAGGCCGCAGATGAAAACAGAGGCTCTCTTTGCTAATTTGGATATTTCAGATGAAGAGGTTTCTGTGACCACGCCTGTATGGAAAGTCATGAGAAAAAAGTCCCTTACGTTGGCCAGGATGACCCACAGGTGACATTCCACACATGAACTACAATCATTTCCCTTATTAGAATGACCATGTCTTGTTTCTGATAAAATAGGATGTTTTTTGGAGGTGTAAAGGTGGTATTTGGCCTTTGGATTCTACCTAAACACAGTAATTAGCTCTTATGGGGCTTTATGAGGGTGATTGCTTTTCTTCTTTTCTTTTATTTGTTTTATTTTGTGAAGAAATAAAAGAAGGAGCAAAATCACATTGTAAAACGACTTAAGAGACAAAGATACACATTCAGATTTGATCTCAGCACCAAAGTACATAAATCAAGGCAATGTTTGGAAAAGTAAACCTAACATTAAAAGTAAATACTCAAACAAAGTACAAGTTCCTCGAATGGTACCACACGACAGTACCTAAGAATACTTGAATACTTTCCCCTTTGTTAAAAACTAATGTTTGTCCAATGTTAACCTCTGTATACACACTGTTTACTGCTGATGTGTTGAAGAAGACAATCTGCGTGTGTGTAAAGTTTACGTAATCTCACACATTGGGTCTTCATTGCGTATATGCTCCGTGTTCCCAATACTAACAAAATAGTGACGTTGTCGGCAGGATTCGAACCTGCGCGGGGAGACCCCAATGGATTTCTAGTCCATCGCCTTAACCACTCGGCCACGACAACTCGACATTGCGTCAATCGTAGGCGTAAGACGACACTTTAGACAATACTTCCACTTCCGCATTGAGTTTTTCATTCCCACCCGCGGCTGGAGAATACCTGCCCTTACCTGCCATCTGATTGGTTAAATTCATCGAGGCAGAGGAGTGATTGGTTAGACTCTGGGTATATTTTATAACTGTAAACCAATAAGAGGCAGGAAAGAAGGGGCGGCTGGTTGGGTGTGCTGTTACCGACCTGGAAGTAGTAGAGTTATTCAAAGCGCCACCTTGTGGCGGTGAGTGAACGAACACCTGTAGCTGTGAGTAAAAGGCTTAAAATGACCGTTTACATTTTTTTTGTAATTAATAGAACGGTAACAATGTAATGATAATAAAAAATAATTGTATAGATATATATTTATACATATATATATGTCAGGGAAAGGCAATAAAAACGTAACCAGCTGCAATCATTTTAAGTGATTGCACCTGCAATCATTTAAGAGAAGGGTTGTAGGAGATGTACAGATCCAGACGTAAACTCAAGCTTCTTGTCCAGAAAAAGGCCCTCAACAGACATTGAAATAATGACTGAATGTCTGATATCTTTGTAAAGTACTTCTGTGATTGATGTCATTTATATTATTAAAAGGAGTGACACCTTTTATGTAAAAACTGGTCATTGAACAGCAGTAATCTGATGTTAACAAATACAGAGAGGGACGCAGCGAGAGTTACATATCGTGATATAAATTATTTATTTACATTTACAGAAAAATGACCCCATCAAGACAACGTAGTAATAACTATTGGAAATAGAACCCAAGATACAGTTAGCTGACGTTATCGTCACAACCGAACAGAGAGCTCTATAGTAACATTGTGCCCTCTGTCAAAGGTCTCCTATAACACAAGGTGCAAGGCATCACGTGTAGCCCCGGGACACCCCCCCCCCCCCCCCCCCCCCCCCCCCCCCCCCCCCCACGTGTAGCCCCGGGACCCCCCCCCCCCCCCACCCAAACCACCTACCCCACCCACACCCCCTCCCACACCGGACAACACACACCTCACTGAAAGGCCCCGACCCTGCTTTGCACTACCCTGATTTGCATTAACCCCTCGATCTACAAACAACAGACACTTGGCTAGTCCGCCTCTACCAAAAGCTCACACATCTAATACACATTCACACACTCGCGCGCACACACTCACTCACATTCAGTTTCCTCAACTCGCCCCCCCCCCCCAAAAAAAAAACACCTCATGGTTCAGTTTATCAGGATAAACCCAGAAGCGGGCGGAAGCAACAAGGAGACACAACTCAGGGCGGGTGTGTGTCTTCACCAAGAGGTGTCCCACTTCTGTTTTTGTGTGTCGTTCTTCAAAGTTCACACAGGGTCAGAGGGCGAGGAGTGAGGCGGGGGGGGGGCAAATCCTATTATTATTATTTTTTTTGGAGTTTGGCCTACAAGGAGCGGGAACGTGAAACGCTGTCCGGGAATGTTCCGGTGTGCCAGGGCTCAGATGAGTCGAGTGGAGGCGCGCATGGTGTTCTCTGTACTGAAGTGGACATTGTTCTGCTTCTGCCGGTTGATCCTGTTGGTCCGTGGGCACTTCCTGTAACAAAGGGGAGAAGAAGAAGAAGAAACGATTAGCAGAACTGATGCATTTCGGAGGTTTTTTATGGCATCAGTGAAATCCTGAAATAATTTATTCAGAAAGGTCAAACCTGGCAACCGTCAATACCCCACGAAAAGACTAAAGCCAGCAATGACACTGTAAAAAGTGCATGCATAACAGAACGTATTGATAAACCAGCAATTCGCACATTATCTGATTGTTTAGGATGAATTATTATTTTTACATCTTTGCGAAAAAATAAATAAATACTGGGTGCGTGGCGGTGATGCAACAAAATCTGTCAATAAAAATATATATTTTTTAATGTTTTATCACTGAATACATTTTAATGAAACAAATATTTATTTTGCTGCAAAAAATCAGACAAGGTTAAAACACTTGTTAAGCCCTGCAGACTTTAGCAGTGGCTGGGAAGCTACTAACAGAGCTCATTGCTGCGAGTCAGAGGAATATTTTTATTTTATTTTGCAGCTCAAAGATGTGAAGACAGACTTCAGTGGGAAACCGAAACTGGGTAGAAAGTGTTGGACAACTTCTTGGCCTGGTACAGCGGCTAATTCTCACGCTTCCAAGGATTTTATAAGCTAATTTAATATTCCGGAGGTTTATGGGTTCTGGTAAATGGATTTTGTTTCATACAGTTCCCAGTGTTTGCCGTTTTAAAGCAAAGCTAAGATAAGACGTCCAGCAGTGGGCATTTTTGTTATATTATTATTTGATGGACAGATATTGATTTTAGTTTTCAGACGAATGAATACACTGACTGAGGATCTAAAATTGAAAAGCTCCCTGATGCTCCATGCGGCTGATGGAGCCTCTCCGGCTTGACCTTTGCGCAGATTTAAAATGTCAATAGATTATGGCGGAACGACTTTGTGCACAAAACTTTGCAGAAACTCTTCAATTTTGTTTTCCATTTTCGTCAATCACCCAAAAATGCGACTCATGTGCACTACTGTTCCACGTGGGTTGGCAGCGGGGATCCTATTCACTTCTTTTCACTCATCAATAAAATATGACATTTGCCCATCTGCATATCACAGAGCACCCCTCAGAGGCCCCGGGGGTGAGAGCAGAGAACAAACTACAACACTGCGGCGCGAGTTTTGTCGGCAGAGGTGCAAATATAGAAGAGAGTGACAATAACAGATTTTCCCAAGCATGTACAGGAAGCCAAGACCACCTCTGCTCCCACTTCCTGTTTGGGCTTTAGGGTCAAGGTGGTTTTAAATAAAACCTAAGCCATTCCCTATCAAGGGAAATGTCTGTATATAAATTCACATTCATTCATTGAGTATATTTGTCATTTATATTTAATCTGGCGCTTTAAAATGAACGTCAGGACACATTAATGCCAAAGTAGCTGTTATTGTGACGTTCTCTCTTTTCCTTATTTATCTCCTCCCATCATCCTCTCATCCTGCACCTGTCCAACCCCTCGTCCTCCTGCTCCTGCTCTTCTTCACTCACAGAGGAGTGGTAGTGTTTTTTGTTTTTCCCTCCTCAGCCAAAACACTTAAAAAATCTTTTATTGAATGTCATAAATTGCTTAGGTCAGCTGGAGGCGGGAAGACTGCAGGGGCCTAAGTGTGTGTGTGTGTGGGCGTAGGTTTTACTGTCAAAACAAAATGAACACTCAAACAAACATTGCCTCTATCTGTGCTTATGCAGACAAACGTTGCATGTTTTTCCGAAGTGTGTGTGTGTGTGTGTGTGTGTCCTGAGGGAAAGGATACCAGTTTTCCTCTTTGGTGTGAGCAAGGTGACTCTTTAGCCGTTTCCTCCCGGCTCAGGATCCCCAAAATACACAACAACATGGAAAATACTGTGTGTGTGTGTGTGTGTGTGCGCGTGTGCGCGTTAGAGCCATGACTCACCTGGTAATGCAGAGCACCACCACACAGATGATGACCACCTGGAGAGCTCCAATGATGGAGGCGATGAGGACGTAGTGCAGTTTGCCAGAGCCTGGCACCACATAGAGCACGTTGTACTCTTTGATGTCACACTGGGGGCCCTGGAAACCCGCGTGACAGCTGAGCCATGGCACACGCACACACACACACAGAAAGAGATAGAGAGAGAGAGAGAGAGAGGGCAAACGAGTCACTTCTTTGCATGGAGAGACAGGTTAATTGGTTCCGGGTTTCTAATTGAAACGTCAGCACCTGTCTGATGAAGACATTGTGGTGGAACAATTCATTTGTGCGTTTCCTCTGCTGTGACTGTCGAGATGAACATGACTGATGGGGCTCGCAGTGGGAAACACGGGTTGAGAGAGAGAGAGAGAGAGAGAGAGAGAGCATAATGTTCCCTTTGTGAAGCTGGGACTGAAGTTTCGTGTGAAGGGGATCAGTGTTGGTCGTACCAATGCTCCACTGCAGCCTTAAAAAAAAAAAGTCTGCAGTGAGACACCGCAGAGAAAGAGAGAGAGAGCGAGAGATGGAGCTGGGATTGGCCAGATTTGTATGTCCGCATCAGGACACCCAACATCAACAAATATAATAATATTTGATAATAATATGAGGAGATCTGATTGATTTTAATATGAACTCAAAACAAGGACAGGACTTTATTCCATCATTTTAAAATACAGAGCATGCATGAAGAAGCACATCTTTATTTTATTTGGTATTTTAAAAGAAAAAGAAATCACCTTTTTTCATTTCCATTTACGATCAAACTTATGTCCTAAACTTTGGCACTGATTTCAAATCCAGCGTGTAACTACCGCTCTTTTTATTACTCGTCATCTCATCAGCAGTGAACATTCAGTCCTCGTGTCCAACGCTTGATCTTGGTCAGTTGGCGGGTTTCGATCTAATCCAACCGCCTCAGTTACCATGGCGATCTACTGTATCTGGGTCAAATGTGAGTTATTATCAGCGAGATGACAAACATGTAGCAGAGACCAAGCAAACGAACGGAGCGTTTGGCTCTTTGATGGTGATGCAGCGTCCCCTCTGAATCGCATTACATTATTTTGGCTGTAAAACCATAGAGGCCATCATTAAAATGCCTTTGTGGTCACGGCGTGGTCATGTGGACATGAAAGAAACTTCTGAAACAAGATCCCACTCCCTGATGAAGGTCCGATTAAAAAAAAAGAAAAAAAAAGAAAAAAGCACGTTAATATGATTGTCGTGACCACAAAGGCATTTTAAGTGTTTCACAGGAAGAGTCTCCGTGGTTCTGAGTCTCCAATTATCCAGAAACCAAAGAGCATCTCAAATAAAAAACACTGCGAATCCACCAGGCACCGTTTTAACCTAAATTATTCATAATACATGATCTGTTTTTAATATTAAAAGGTGTAGTCAGAGTCTGAGTCACACACACACACACACACACACAGTCATGGGGATGATCTTTGTCCTCGGGGACAAGCTAAAATGGTCCCTCTTTTAATCTCTCTCTCTCTTCTTTACCTGCTTCTCCATCTCTGGGGAGGTTGTTACCCACCAACACCTGCATATTCCAACACACACACCCACACACACACACAAACACACACAGTACAACCACAGTCTCCTTCACACTCTCTATCCCTTCGACCTTACACTGTGTGGGATGAACAACACAACCTCGTTCTTTATTTTGGAGGGGGCAGGGGTTTGTTCTCAATTTACACACACAAACACACACACGCACACACAGACACAAACACACACGCGCCCCGTGCACACTGTGTTGGGACGGGTCCCACAACCAGCAGGGGGCACTAGAAGCCTGCCGCGCTCCCTCTGTGCTCAGCTGTTTTTTTCTGAGCAAGAATCCAGCCTGGCTGGGCGAGCAGGGGCGAGCGAGGTTAGACAGAGAAAGAGAGAGAGAGAGAGAGAGAGAGAGAGAGAGAGAGAGAGAGAGAGCAAGAGAGAAAGAGCAGGATCCCCTGGCTGTGACAGTAAAAGACCACAGACCTGAGGAGCACTCCTGATGTTCATCTATGCTCTCTGCATCCAAGGGGCATTTTGAACATCTACGTGAACGTGCACCTACACTGTGTGTGCAGATATTGTCATTTGCACAATAAATATATATATCTCTATATATAAAATATAGAGATATATATAGTCACTGTTGTTGAATTGAGGGTGGGTTCTGCAAATCTTAAAAAAAAAATGCATCTTGCAAAACGAGATGATAACACCAACTTCCACATGAACTCCAGAGGGGTTCTTCATCACTCAGCCCTCCCGTCACACTGGCTGCTACAAACAAAACCTAAATAAATTGGGATCTCGCACTTACCCGACAATTACTACATTTGGATTAGTACTGATTGCCTACATGTCCTCATGCTGAGGAGGGAGACGGTGGGAGAGCGTCATTAAATCTGTGGTCCCCGGAAAGAATGAGCCTCTCGCTCACAGCGGGGTTTGTTTATAGCCATACATCAGAGTGGCAGTGTAAAAAAAAAACCAAAACACTGCAGCCAAGACAAATATTGTTTCATTGATTATTAAATTAGACTCCGTGCGCTGAAGCCAATAATGGCCGATGTAAATGTAGCCCCATTGATTGCGTTGCTATTTAAAAATCTAATTTTATGCATTGACAAACAGCGTATGATGTCTCCTGTCCATCTCTGAGTGAAATCAAAAATAAAATAACCGTGTGTGTGTGTGTGTGTGTGTGTGTGTGTGTGGTGTGTATACCTGCAGGAGGGCTTGGCCAGGAACTGGCACTCTCCATGGACGCAGTAGTTTTTGTAGTGGTCTGGACACGGGATGTACAGGCCGCGGGCCAGCCCGTTCCTCGGGTCCTCATTTTTCTCTGTTTTGTCAACACACACGCGCGCGCGCGCACACACACACACACACACACACATTCATAAATATTGAATGCACATATGCTCGTGGCCCGCCTGTGCATAAAGTATGTGCATAGAGATGCACTATTACATTTCTTTATGGTTATGTTTATACAGGACTCGGTTAAGGTCAGAGACAGATCGTGATCTGGTTCACATCACAGTGACTCCACACAAACACACTATGTGTTTACTTCCATTTGACAAAAAAATAACAAAAAAAAAAACCCACACACACTTTCTCTGACCTTATCCGTGGCGTTTAACCACAGAGGGGCTGTGGAGGCCCACCATCCACCACCGAGCGCCTCATCCTGACTCTACTGTGACCACTGTAGCCATTTAAATACACATTTCACCTTTAAACATAATCCAGCTGGATGGATGATAATTCACACAAAAGAAAAGGAATAGAACTTGGAATAGGATATAAAGACAGGGGTGCTGCGACCATGATGCGTGGACTCACCTGTGAGGTCAATCCGTGCTTTGTTGCCAGTTATGATGTCACCTAGAAAAAGACACAATGAGACACAGTCCTACTGATCCCGGGTCTGTGCAATCCCTCCCATGACTCAGCATAAAACACCTACACACTGACGAATGGACACGATCATGGGCCGACAAAAGGTGCGTGCACCTGCCTGTGTGATGCAAATTCATTTGAATGATTCTCTCGAAAAGCCACTGACGTGGAAGAGAATCTGAGGGCAAAATGCATTTCCACTGGCCTTCGTGAGGGTTGCAATAAATTCCCCTTTTCACAATGGCTAGACAAAACCTCCTTGCAATCATAATCATTTTATTGCAATTGATTTTTTTTTTCCTCCTAGTGGTCAGTGCATTTATTTCCTCAAAGCGAGTGTGCCAATGTTTCCCAGATTTATGACGCAAGAACCTGTGGCAGGGAGCTACGCCTGGAAGTACCAGGATTTTTCGCCCCTTTTTTTTTTATTGGCTTGTAAAACTCCAGAGTCGTAATAAAAGAAAATCAAAATCAGCATTTCCGGGAGCTACGGTCTTGTATGTGTGACATTAAGAACAAAAAAAAAAAAAAATCCCACAAATCATCTCAATGAGTTTTAAAGCGGATTTACGGGCGAGATGTTGCAAAGTAAATTACAGACTCCCGATATTGATTTTTTTCCGAGTTCCTGGCTTTGATGACCACTTAAAGCCTTAATGACGCAGCCGCCGATTATAGTTGGGAGAGTCTGGTTGAATGTATATGTGTATCTGGTGTAAAAGTGAAAAAATGAAATCGTTTCCCAAGGGACTGGTGAGGAAATATTAGAAGCCAGCAATCTTAAATGTCAAGGTGCCGCTTTGAATCGTGGCTCACGCGAGCTTCTCGGATTCCCGCTGTTTCATCGCACCGTTCCATGACATTTGCTTTTACCTCCACCCCCCCCCCCCCCCCCCCCCCGAGGCGCGATCCAATCGATCAGGGTGGTCCGACCCCCCCCGAACGAGTGGAGGCGCGATCCAATCGATCAGGGTGGTCCGACCCAAAGGGTGCAACGTGGGGGAATACTGATTTCTGTTTGTGTTCCAGGGGCTGGTTAGCCCTGATTGCTTTTCTCCCCATTACTTCTCAAAGCTTTCATCTCGCTTCTCACATCTCGATCAATTGCCCGGTTTGTCCCGTGTGGATGCACAGCCGAGCGCATGCTGTACATACACGTACGGAATAAACCACAGTGAACACTGAGGGGGGGGGGGTGGAAGAGAAAAAACAAATTTCAGCCAGATTTTTTTTTTTTTGAAGCAAAAAGTGCTTCAGAATAAGGAGAAAGTGGGATGCTGGTGGATCAACTTTCAAATAAAAGTAAAATAAAGCCAATTCAAAGGGAAAAAAAAAATCTTGTGCGCCTTTGTCTTCCCCCCACCACATGGGTTCACCGTGTCATTCTGTTTAGTGGATTTAACCACACAGATTAATAAATACCTTCATCCCTGGAACCCTCACAAACGGCATTCAAATAAATGACGCTACACTAGAAAGGCGGAAGGATTACCACTCAGTGAAATGATCAATAGGCGTAGGCGGAGTGAGGGGCCCTTGGAGTTTTAGGGGATTATCTTTGCTCTCTATTCCCAAGCAAAAAGTGCTTCAGAATAAGGAGAAAGTGGGATGCTGGTGGATCAACTTTCAAATAAAAGTAAAATAAAGCCAATTCAAAGGAAAAAAAAAATATATTGTGCGCCTTTGTCTTCCCCCCACCACATGGGTTCACCGTGTCATTCTGTTTAGTGGATTTAACCACACAGATTAATAAATACCTTCATCCCTGGAACCCTCACAAACGGCATTCAAATAAATGACGCTACACTAGAAAGGCGGAAGGATTACCACTCAGTGAAATGATCAATAGGCGTAGGCGGAGTGAGGGGCCCTTGGAGTTTTAGGGGATTATCTTTGCTCTCTATTCCCAAATAATAAATATATACGACTGGGCGAAACTATTTTTTAATTATGAAAATGTGACTGGAGGGAGATGCAGCATCATGCTGTCTGCGTTTAGCCTCATCCGCCCTGACGGCCTCACGTCAACTCAGAGCCAACACCTGCTCAGGCAGACAGACTGACGGCCTCCGCTGTGCATGTGTGTGTGTGTGTGTAGTTGCGTGTGTGAGTGTCTGACCTTGGCAGTGGCCCAGGTACTTGACCTCGATGCGCTCCTGTTTCTGACAGGACGCCTCCTTCACCTGGCAGGGGTTGTCATAGGAACGGCCGTCGGAGGCACACACCGGGTTGAAGCTGATGTGAGAACAGTCGATGTTGCACACGCACCTGGGGAGCAAGAAGAAAAATAAAAAAATCACATCAGGGAATATTTTATTTATCATCTACGTCAAGATTTGAAATAAATGAGATCTGAAATATGAATGAAAATGAGAGCATCTTCGTTCCAGGGAGACTTATGTGCTTGTCTGACTGCGGGAGACGCGGAACCAAATTCATTCAGGGATTAAAAATGAGACGGGGGGGAAAAAAAAAAACTCTACAGCTTGCACTCAGTCGGGATGCTGGACCATGCATAGTAATGCTGGCCAATTTAATTCAATACAATGGCAAATGGATTTAACTTTGTGCAGCACAGAGGGCGTGACTGACAAAAGATGAACCTTTACGCAATTATTTCTCTTCTAATGGGAGAATTCTCCTCATTTCCTGTCCCTCTCTAATGTGGTGTGCCCCAAGGGACGACTCTTGGTCCACATGCTATTTATACTGTGCTCCCTTTGGCTTTGAGATAATCTGAGGGTATCATTTTAAATTAAACACATGCAGCTCTATATGCTCCAATGACTAGTAGCAATAAAATCTCGAAAAAAAAAAAAAATCCCAAGAAGACCTTGAAAAACTTCATCCATGCTTTTATTTCATCACGTCTGGATTCTTGCAACAGGATCAAATAGTTGAAACAACTGCACATTAGGTTTAAAGTTTAGCGTTTGAAGTGAGAAATGCGCGCGTGTCTCATGTGTGCATTTTGCCATACTTGTGGTGTGACCCTTGAGTGAGTGGCAGGCCTGATCAGCAGAAATTACAGCCAGACTTTTTCCCCCCAGACACCCGCTGCTGAGTAGCACTGAACTCCGGATTCTGTAATTATAAATCTGTCATTATTCTCCAGGTCTTTCTTTTTTATTTTCCCCTGGCGCAGAGACCTCAGTGAAGCACGAGCATTCAGCTGTCTTACAGCCGCCTTGGCACAGGCAACCATGTGGGCACCCGCCGACGCACAAAACGGGCGCACACATACACACACACACACAGTTTTGCTGACGTTGATTGAAACGCTGTGCGCCAAAGCGTGGCGGCGCGGAGCTACCGTTGTGATGATGGATCAGCAAAGTGCGGCTGATGTGAAGAAAGGCTTCGTTATGCACCTGAGAGGACACAGATGTACAAAACCCTCGCATGACCCCGAGTCCTGAGGGGACCCGGAGTGTTACGCAGTGAGCCTCGAACTGTGCGGTTTAAAGCAGAGCGAGAACAAACAAAAAAAATCCCACACTCTATAACAAATACATAAAAAAAAAACGGCAACACTTGTAAAGTGGATACAAATGTATATATGGCTTGTTACTGTCTCAATAAAATACCATTTGGGTCTCAATCATATATAGAAAGCAGTCTATCAGCTGTGTGTGGCCCCTCCCCCTGGCTCTCCTGTAGCTCCGCCCTCCAATCAGAGATCAATGAGCAGCACCTGGTCTGGAGAGCTTAAAAACACCTGTGTGTGTCGCCAGCGGAATCGGAAACTGTAGGGTTTGGGGACTGCTGTGATTTTTATTTTGCCCCCCCCAGTTTAGTTTAGTTGTGTCTTTTATTGTGTGCTCTTAGGTTGACTAAACTCTCTCAGCTTTGTGTGATTGTAGTTTTTTTAGTTGATTTGGGGTTTTCTGATATTTTACATACAAAAGGATGAATACTCTAAATCTGTACTCAAGTGTCTGTTGGTTGCAACCCCAACATGAATCTTGTAGTAAAGTAACAGAAGCTGCAGTGACATTAAAATCCACCACCCTCATGGGAACATCACACCTCTGAATAACCTCCAAAAACAACGCAGAGTTTT
The DNA here is from genome assembly GCA_016785305.1 of Colistium nudipinnis. Lineage (NCBI taxonomy): Eukaryota > Metazoa > Chordata > Actinopteri > Pleuronectiformes > Rhombosoleidae > Colistium > Colistium nudipinnis. The sequence continues at coordinate 405,435 of JAFBJU010001158.1, forward strand.
ATTCTCAAAAGAAATAACAAGCTGCAGAAAGATTTTTTTTTTTTTTTTTTTTTAAACGCAGCAGAAATAGTTTTACCTTCACTCCCCTCTTAGTTGCTGTAAAAAAAAACAACCATAACACAAATTCTATGTGACATTTAAAAAGAATTGAAATAGCTTGCGAAGTTTAACACTTTGTCTTCCTCTGCTGCTCGTGAATGCATATGCCAAAAAAAAAAAAAAAAAAGAGTGTCAAGCTGTAAATTGCTCAACATCTAACACAGGAAACAAGTGTCACAAAATACACAAAAAGCTCCTGTGCCAATACAACATCTTTCTACCTGATTTAGGTAAACACAACCCAGCTGGCAACATTTCAGAAAAAAAACGCTCTGCAGGTGTTCGCGTGGCACTAATCGACATGTTTCTTCCTCCGCGTTGTCACGTGAATTTAAAGAGCTTATTAATGAATGCTGTTTTGTCGTCTAAAAATGATTTTGACAAAAAGCAGATTTACAGTGAATATAATTAGTTTCTTTTAATGTTTAAGCAAAAATACTGATGGTGTTGTCTCAATGCACGTCTCTATGGACGAGTGTGAAATGCAGTGATTTTAAAACCCGGCTATTTCATCAGTTAAAAGCCCAATATATATATATATAAATATATACACTAATAGCTACACGCCACTAGAGGCAGGTGAGCCAAATGAAAAAGGGGGTCAAGCCTGGGGAAATGATATAACTCCAGACCATAATTCTACTCCGGTGAAGCCTCGGGCTAAGATTAGACTCACAACTCAAAGTGTCTGTGTTATCATGGAAATGATCTAAATGAGATTCAGCAGGAACGGAGGCGGAAAGAAGAAGCTAAAAGGGCATTTCCCATTAAAAAAAATAAGAGCCTCGGATTAACACTGCATACATGTGCAGATGTGCACATGTATGTAGAGGCGGGCGGGCGCGCGCACACACACATCCATCACCAGAGAGCTTTAAAACTCTCATCATCCCGAGAGGCTGATGTCTGGGCTCCATCCATTTTTAATGAGCCCTCTCACTTTCCCCATAATAGGCACTATACCACCGGACTGCAGTGCGTCAACACATCCCCGTGCCACTCGTGTACACACTTACACACACACACACAAAGGCATGACGGGCCGCAGACAGGCGTGCGCAAACCGCCGCGCACACACACACGAGGCGGCGATGGCTTTCCGTCTCATCTTGTGTTCCGTCCCTTTTCTCTCTCAACACCACATCATTGGTTCACACTTTCCACCGGGCGGCACAGAGGTTTCGGACAAGTGTTAAATGAAAGTTGGTGCTGCGTGCGAACGCGTGCACACCACGTATGTGCGTGTGTGTGTGTGAGACGTGTGCGCGTGAGGATACATTCTTAGCAGGATGTGTCTTATTGATTAGTTCCCTGCGATTTCCCTCCCATCAAGCCCCCAGACTGTCTGCTGCAGGCTCCCAACTGAAAAGGCCAATTTACACACACACACACACACACCTCGAGACACACACAAACACACACAGCAGCTGACACCAACGTATTCACTCACCGCCTCGTGTTGTGTACAAATCCTTCGCAGCAAACCTTATTGCAACTGAACGTAGCATTGATTTTCATAATCCTTAGCCTCAAATTTCACTGTAATCCTTTGAAAACGGAGTGGAAGAGGCAAAAACAGACGGGGAGAGAGAGAGAGAGAGAGAGAGCGAGAGAGCGAGAGAGAGAGAGAGACGGCGAAGGCAGAGAAAGAGGAAAAACACCCTTTCTTTTTCGAGCGAAAAAGGGAAAATTGAGAAGAAAAGAAAGTGGTTTACAATAACCACTGTAGCCAAACAATTAGAGGCAGTAATCACACACAACACACACACAGACACACACACCAGACAATGACAATAACACAATGCTTTGTGAGTCCAGTAATGAAGGATGGATGAATCCTGACATGTTGGTGCCCAGCGACCCATTGTGGACCAGCGATTGTTGTGAGTCTGTGTTTGTGTGTGTGTGTGTGTGTGTCGCCTGTTGCCCTGTGACCCGTCCTGGACTCTGAGCATCGATGAAGACATAAGGGCGGGCTTTGTGTAGCTCCTCTGTCCCTGTAGCCCTCCTCTATGATTAGCTCACTCTCTCCTCCGCCTTAATTCTATCAGCGCTGATGGCTGCTATTGATGGGTTTGAGAGCATGTTTTTTTTTTTTTTTTTTTCGCTAGGTAATTACTGTCTTACACCACAAATGGATCTAAATGGGTTTTCGTGACACACTATTGATCCTTGAGGGGTAAATTGGTCTTTTTGGCCGGCGGCGCGCCCTCCGGAGAAAATAGACCTGCAGAGGGGGCGGGGCCAAGGATTTCACGGCCCGAAGTATGGAGCGCATACTGCACCTCACATGGATAAGCACTTTCTTTTTGCCCCTCAGGCGTGAATCCAGATGGTGACAGACAGACTTCAAATCATTTTATTCTGTCACATAGCGCAAAAATAATAAACACGAGAAAATGGCGTGTGGGAGTGGAGAGCACTGATTTATTTCATTTTCTACAGGGCAAAAACGGAGTATTGTTCATGCCATTGATATCTTCAAAAATATTTAAAAATTATTTTATTTATTGCATAAAAGGTTTTCGGGCCCTAGCCCCACTGACTCATGATTGGTTGAACCGGATAAGACTTTTCTTCTGATGGGAATAAGAATAAGAAAGGTCAGCCAGACGTTGCCTGGCTCCAGATTCAGAAATTCTGCAGACTGTTGACCGACAGGACCACATAGAGCTCAGGACCAACCATGACAAGAAACAAGTGGAAACAGATATTTATCTTGGCTCTGTCCAAAGTTAAAATATCATATTGCAATCATCCCAATCTCTCGTGTCATATTTAACTTGCTTACCTCACCAAAAAAAAAAGAAAAAAAAAGGAGGTGAACGGGCTTCCAGTCTCCTGTCAGTGGCTTATTTTTTATTTCACAAAAAAAACAAAAAAAACCAAACCCTGAGCGTTGGTATCAATCCTCCCATCTAAACCCCGCCAGGAGAGCAAATGAGCACATTTCACAAAATGTCAAACTCTTGCGCTAAACATTCCTCAGTCTGAGCTCAACTGGAAATAAATATCCTCGGCGGGACGGAGGCTCGCTGCACTGATTTGTTTTGGGACGACCTGTCCTGAAGCTTCAGGAAAAAAAACTTTCCCACAGCGGCTCACCAGTTACACAACAGATTCCATTCGAATAATAACACGTTATTCTCATCATCACTTTCCAGGGTCACTACACCTGCTCCTCTCTCTCTCTCTCTCTCTCCCTCCACTCAGCGTTTGATTAACGGATGGCCTGTTTGATTAAAATCAGCTGTCGTCTGATTGGCCGACGCCTGTCTGTGATTAAAATGAACCGCTGTGGCTATATATACCTGCCCCCCCGGAGAATTCCCAGAACACTTTCCTGTGAAAACACCTGGGGGGAGAATGTGAAAGGTTAAAAACACACAATATTTACGGATGGACGAGAGAGAGAGAGAGAGAGATTCCCAAATGTTGACGTCCTTCTGTGTCACGCAGACACATTATTGACACATGGGTTGTTTGTGGGTCCATTGTGTACAGTGTAACGGTGCGTAATGTGTCTCGGTTTTTGTGTGCACACACACACCGTTGTTGACAGTGTGTGTGTGTGACCTTGTGAAGCCCCTCCCCCCTCCCTTTTAGTGGAAATGACCAATAAATCCACTTCTGTGTTTTGGTGGGACATTAAGGTGCATTTGTGGAAGTGGGGCTGGACTCCAGCTGTTTGGTATTTGGAGAGAGGTGCGGCACGCATCATGAATCTGTTCCTTGGCATTACGGTTATTGCACACCAGGGCACATTATCTTTCCATTACATCCAGTCGTTTGATAGAGTCATACTCTCGGGGCACTTTCTGATTTCGGGCGTCTGGGATTTCTCACAGACACTCTCCTCTCTGTCTCACCGGCGGACCCTTGTTCCACACCAAATCTGTTGCATCATTTTTCTTTTTGCTTCATTTTTTCAAT